>CM029546.1:33158374-33529001 GCA_017141385.1 Sogatella furcifera
TTACTTTTTTCAAAATTTTCAAGGTAAAGTGTTTAAATTTTGTCAAAAAAAATGTCCAATTTTATATGTATAATATTTTTTTGCATTAAATACCAACAAGCTTTAAAAACATTTTCCCAATTTTCAATAATTTCATTGATTGCCACTTTTAATTTATATTTTAAAGTTCTTTCTGTTTTCTTTTGATGTCAGGTGATCATACTCAACAAAGCTTTGAGAATCAATTGTACTACTAGAGGTATAGTTAATAATGTTTTAAGACCCCCTAGATTGTTTCAACTTTTTTCAAAGAATAAAGAATTATTTGATTTGATTATTTTAAACATCATGTTTTTATATACTACCTAATTATTTATTAATTTCACTTAAAATTTTTTAATTGAAAAATAAGTTTTTTCATAACTTTAACATGAGGATCAATAGCAATATTATTTCCGATATTCAGACTTCAATTTTAATTATTGGAGAAATAAAAAATATAAGTTAGACCAATACAAGTTCAACATCAAACTAAATTTAGAATACCTATTACACTTCATAGTAGTTGATGAATGATAAATGATTTGCAAACAGTTGAAACAGTATTAAGCAAATTAATTTTTTGAATTTTTCAATAATCAACTTATTTAACGAATTTTTGATTCAAAATTCAACTGCTAAATGTAATACTACGGAATTGGAAAAGCAATTGCTCCAAAGATTATTGAGGTTAAACTTGTCAAAAAATGGTCTGCACTGGGATCTCAGGTACCCGATATTAAAGTTGGCATTTTTACTATCAAGCGCTCCTTATTGCAGAAGTGATAAAATTAATTTTGAACTCCTCACCCAGTTATTGATGCAAATCCTTTGCCGTAGTTAATGCAGTATTTGAAAGAGAATCTTATTCTTTACCCAACCAATGAATGGATGGAATTATTATTCTGCAAAATTGAAAATTAACTTAAATTTGGGCATGGAGGTGAATGAAACAGGCACATTTGTTTTTAAACTTAAACTATTAAATGAAGCTTTACATTCAAATCATTTCTATTTTTGAACTCAAACAAACTTGTCTGAATTTTTAATGGTAAGCCAGAAAATGTTTTCAACGACAAATAATAATGGTTTTGTAACTAATTATTCAAAGTAAGAAATTGGGAAGAAACATAGAATTATTTTAATAAACATTTGTTCCCAATCTCACAGTCTAGTATTCGTTCCCTGTCTAGTATTGTTATAGCCTACTGTAGGCCTCTATTCATAACTTATGTTACAATTTAGTTGTTTTACATCCAAAAAGTAAGTTTACATCCTACTTTAAATATAGGCCCAAATTAACAATAAAAACGTTCTACATACCGTATATAGCTAATCAGGCAAAAGCCAGTAAATAAATTATTTGCCTGGAGTTAAAAAATTCATTCCATTTATCCTTAGGTTAAAGCATTATAATAGAAGTTGAGATACTATAAACTTCAAGATATACAAACTATCTAGCTTTTAGACTATTCAAATTTGTAAACCGAAAGTCATTAACAGATAATGCGTTAAATGAAGTTCAAATGAATTTGATGTACAAAAATTGGCCTCTTTCAAAGGATACTTTATTGATAGACTATATTATTTTGCCATTGATTCAATGCGTCTCTATCAATTGTTTCTATTCACTTTCAGGAAGATTACAAATATTAAGTAATAAGTAGACATAATTTTAATTAAGTAGTACCCGGATCTATACAATAAAGTTTAAAATTAGATATAATCATGATTTAATAAGAGTGAAAACCGTCACAAAATAGAGTAGATAAGAATCATTTGGTATAATTCTTTTTGCTGAGAAATTATTGATGTATCAGCGCTTCATCTAATTAAAGGTTCCATATGGTGTATAGAGCGTGCAGTTAAAAACCGAAAAAAAATGAAATTCCAACTTTTAAACCCCATTTTGTGGTAATTTCAAGTTTAGCTGTGTATTTTTCCAAATTCTTTAATAGAAAATTCATAATGATTTGGTTTCCTCTCTACTCAGCCAAGCTCCTTGGTTGTAGTAAACATAGCATCAGGGCATACAAATTTAGTTTCCTTATAAACGTTTCTTCATATTGTATTATATTTTAATTTCAGTTACATTTACACTTATCAACTTAGATAGTTCCAGTGAGATGAGTAAGTGAGTACTTGTATTAGACGTTTCTGAGTAGATTAATGAGATAGAATGGAAGGTGATACGATGGAAGAATGTGTGAGGTGGAGGCCTAACAAACTTCCATGTGGTGATGTTGAACAAAACAAAGGAATGGTACTCACCTCCAAAAAGATAGCAGTTCACCAAGACAATCGTCTTAATTGACTTTGATCATTTCAAATAAGTCTAATATGAATTTGCACGAGTTTCAAAGTATAGCATATTGCATAATACAGTGACAAGAAATATCGTCCAGAACTCTGCAATAAATAAAATATGCCACAGTGCGGAGTGGCCACCATTCCAAAGGAAGTTACCAAAAGTTACACGAGAAACTATATGAACAAATTGAAAGCAAAAAGTGAGAATGATACTCACGACAAATACTTCCAGATTCCTGGATGAATCTGCAGCTGTCTTCCAATAAACGCAGCCAGAACTGTCCGTTGCATTCGTGACGCGCCCAATCAGCTTCCTCCTGGATTAGCAGGTATTTGGGATTGCCTAATCTCCAGGTGCTGGGCCGCCTTGATTCTCACTCCTCGTTGCGCGACTACTCAGAGGCCAATAGCCATCGTTCTGGGGTCTGTGGCCTTCAGTCCTCTGGAGCAAGATCCTCTCATAATCTGCAAAGAGACAGCTTCCGCAGAGGCCAATTCCTGATGAATTAAGACGCTGCACCAGTAGTTTTCACTGTTTGATGAGCCATTACCTATCCTCACCATTGTCTGAGCAACCCTGATATTCTGTAGAAATTCTTCAGCCAAATACCAACTTCCCCGAGCATGTTCCTGATCAGGAGATCTGGCGAGGTTACGGCCAGAGATGATTATCCGGTCAGGGTCCTCTGACCATCTGCCCCTTCCTTCCCAAATTATTCCTGCTGAGTCCCCAAGTCTGTAGTTCTCCATCGGAGAGACGTCGTTACCTCGCCACGCAGGTCTCCACTGACAGCTTTCCTGCAGTCTTGTCCCACCGCTGCCACCAACCGCTGCAGAATCCCTTACAAGGCCGCCCTGGCAATCAGGGATTCGGGTCGACAATTGTTACAAGCGCAGATAAAGTTTCACCATCATGACGCAAAGTTAAATTACAACACTAATGACACAAAGATAAACCCCTTTAAAATAGAAACAAACCCTTTTTTTAAAATTGTTTCTGGTTGTCTATAAAGGGAAATCCCAAAAATCTATTAAATAAACAGAAAAATTTCTTTTTTGAAGTTAAAATACAAATTTTTAAACAAGTTTTAAATAATATTTAAAAATGACAATAATTAACCTTTCAAAACCCCTTTTTTATTATTTATAGTAGGTCAAAATAATAAAATATTTCAATCAATAAAAAAAGTTTTTTCACCCAAAATTTTTAAAAATTATAAATTTTTTTTAAAAAAATTTTATCCTTTTTTCCCCTTTTAAATGTCAAATGAGATTCATTAAATAAAAAATTAACTTACTATCAATATTCCACCAAATTTTAAATTATTGATCATTATCAGGAACTAGGTCAATAATTTTTTAAAAATTGAATCAAATACAATTAAACCCTTAAATCCACGTTTAAGTTAAACAAATTAGTCAAATTATTTATCTTTTTAAAATTTAACCTTTAATTTTAAAAAAAATTACCCAAAAAATATTCTTATTAAACTTTTTAATAAAAAATTCCCCCAAATTAAAAAATTGATTTCCCCAGAATCAAAAATTTATTCATATTAAAAAAATTTATTCCTTATTTAACCTAAATTAACCCAAAATTTCCCCTAATAATTAATAAATTGATTCCAAAATTTTAATAAATTTTCCCCCCCAATACTACGAAAAATAACGAATTAATAAAATCAATTTCCCGCCAAAAAACCCCCTTATTTTCAAATTTAAAATTTTCAAATTTAAAAAACCTTAATAAAAATTTTTAAAAATTAAGAAAAGAATAAAATTAAGATCCTCTTTTAACCTCTTAACCTTCAACATGAAATTGCCATTTTTCCTCTCCCCTCTTCTGAATTTTAAAGAACAGGGTTAAAAATTTAAATTTTGAAATTTTTTTTCTTTTTGAATTGAGAAATTCCACAAAATAAAAACCCTAGATTACCCCCATCGATTATTAAAAAAAAAACAAAGGAGAAAAAAAATTAAACAAAAAGTGAATGTGCGGTTTTTTTATCAAAAAATGGAAAATCACCAATACATGACCAGGAGGAAAAAAAGAGATTTCCCCCCCTTTCCATCCCAAACCTTTAATTCTCAAATTACAAAATAAAAAATCCCAACAAGAGGTTAGAAAGATTAATATTAATATTTGTCTCACACCATCCCGAGAGAGCCCAGAAATGACAAAAATTTTTTTTTTGGGCCACATCACCGTAACCCCCCCAAAAATTTATAAACGCCAGTGATTTTCATGAATAAAAACCTAAAATTGTTTTTTAAGCAAGAATTATTAAAACGAAAGATTTGATATTTCCCCAAATTTTTGGTTTGAGACCCCATTTTTAATAAAATTTCCCCAAATTTTTGATACAGGGGGGGTCCCCCGTCGAGGGGAACATTTTTTTTGCCGTAGCATATGGAAGGGGGAAAAGAAACGCAAAGGATTTGGGGTTTAAAAGGAAAAAAAGAAATTAAAGATTTTCCTTCCGAAAAAAAGTTTTAAATTTTATAGCAAATGAACCAAATTTTATGTTTTTCAATATTTCTAGTACAAATTTTTCCTGATTATTTTTTATTTCTTGTTGAAAAATTTTTTAAAAGTTATTTTTTTTTTCAATTTTTTTTAAGTTTTTGGGTTTTTAAAAAATATAAAAATTTTAAAAAATTTGGGATCATATTTATTTTTTTTAAAATTTATTAAAATTTTTTAAAAATTTTAAAAAAGCAATTTAATTTTTGGGAAAAAATAAAATTTGAATGAAGATAGATTAAACCCCGATGGCAATTCTAGGGCCATGGGGTAACGGAAAATTGGGCCCAGGGGACGGGAAAAGGTTTTTTAAAGATTTAAATTTAGTTATTGAAAACCCTTTTGCTATAGCGGGAGAGGGGTTCAGAAATACCCTCCCCAAAGTATTTGGGTATCACTTTTGGATTTCTTGCTCCAAAATTTAGAATTAAAAACGAATTTAAATTTTAAAGGAAAAATAAAAAGACGATTTTAAAAAGTTTAAAATTTAAATTTTACCTTTTTCCCCGACTATCCCCAAAAATTTAATATTTTTTTTTTTCCCTGCTTAGACAGAAAAAGATAGGTTGTTTCTCCTTTTAATATAATAAATCATAAAATTACAGAAAAGAATTTTATTTGAAAATAACTGCATCGTTTAAAAATTAAAAATTTGAGGATGATATATTATTTTCACATTCATTAAAAATAAATTTTCCATAAATATTTAAACTTGGTTTTATGAAGTTATTATTTGAGAATTTCGCTCAAATACTAGGTAGAAAAATATTATTGTATTCAGTCCATTCTGATTGTCTTGCAAGACAATAAAATATTAATTAATTTATTCATTTATCTTATAGGAAGGGACCTGTAATCTGGAGCAATAGTCACAATATGAATCATAAATTATTAATTCATGGAATTCCGGAGGTTTTAATCAAAAACTTACCTATCAGGCCACTCCACTCACACACAATATCTGTATTATCCATTGAAAAAGATTCTTGCGCGATTATTATAATTATTAGCTGACTATCAGATAAATTGATAAATAAGAAACAATATATAATCAATATCAAATTATTCAAAAAGAATCATTGAGCCAGATTTCATAAATGTAAAATAAATAAAATACATTATAATAGGATTGCAGTGATAATATTGATCAATAATAATGCAGCACAAGATTACAATAGGACAGCAATAAATTGAAGTGCAAACCATGATGGGCTTGTTAATTTTTCACAAAATACATTTCAATAGCAATAAAGACCTAATACTATGTAGTTATTTGATTAGTCATAAAAATCTAAATGATTGAAAGATCGTGTAAATATTGCAACAAATCTTCCATATAGGTTAACATTGTTATTTATCATACCTAAATCCATTGCTTATTCCAATATACTCGATCAAGATTAGCTCTAACAGTAAAAATTTATTGCGATATTCATATCAATCATAGCCTCATTGTCATTTGATAATACTGGAAGTGGTTTTATTATAATAATTTAACTATTCAATGGTCAAACACAAAAACATTGATAGAATTATTTGAATATTAAGATCATTAGAAAACCGCTCATTAATTCATGAATCTCCAGACCATCTTTATCGAGATATTGAGAATATTAAATCATTCCTCAGTTGTATTTTGAGTTGAATTAATGAGCGGTTTTCTAATGATGTGTCGCCCAAAATAATTCTATCAATGTTTTTGTGGCATTTTTGACCATTGAATAGATTAGAAATTATTATAATAAAACCACTTCAGTATTATCAAATGACAATGAGGCTATGATTGATATGAATATCGCAATAAATTTTTACTGTTAAGAGCTAATCTTGATCGAGTATATTGGAATAAGCAATGGACTGGGTTATTATGATAAATAACTTAATGTAGGATAGCCTATATGGAGATTTGTTGCAATATTTTTTTATGTGATGCTCAATCGTTTAGATTTTTATGACTAATCAAATAACTACATAGTATTGAGTCTTATTGCTTAATTAGTGAAATGTATTTTGTGAAAAATTAACAGAAATGGTTATCATGGTTTTGCACTCAATTTATTGCTGCAATCCTATTGCTCAATCTTATTGCTGCATTATTATTGATCAATATTATCGCTGCAATCCTATTGCTCTATTATTATTACTTTATTTATTTTGTTGCCAGATGAATGTAATATCAATGATTCTTTTAATAGTTTGATGTTGATTCTCATCTCTATATTATTCTTATTTATCAATTTATCTGATAGTCAGCTAATAATTATAATATCATATAAGTCTTTTTCAATGGATATCTGAATATTGATATTGTGAGTGGGTGGCCTGATAGATAAGTTTTGATTAAAACACTCCAGATTCCATGAATTGAAATGAATTTTATGATTCATATTGTGACTATTGTGATAGTTCCGAGATTTTAGGTCCACTTCCCATATAAGATAAATGAATAAATTAATTAATATTTTATTGTCTTGCAAGACAATCCAAGAATGGACTGAATACAATAACTAATTTTTTTTCTACCTGTATTTGAGGCGGAATTCTCAAATAATAACTTCATAAAAACCAAGTTTAAATATTTATGGAAAATTTCACTTCTTTTAATGAATGTGAAATAATGAATATATCACATCACTCAATGATTTTAATGACACTTTTTTCTCGCTTGATAGCGTAGTTGTTTTTCAAATGAACATACATAGTATTAACTGTAATTTTGATGATTTATTACCGGTACTGTACATAAATGGCATGAGGAACAAGCCTCATATCATTGTTCTGTCTGAAGCATGGATAAAGCCTGACGATAACATGAACCTATTCAATATTGATGGGTATTGTCATGAACCATAAGGTTGGACAGATCTAAAGTTTAAGCATTATTTTAATCAGTCATTTTATTTTTTCCTTTCAAATTTAAATTCAGATATTGTTAGATTCTGAAAGTTTTCGTGAGAACGGAAGCTCTCAGAATTTTGCTGACGAAATTATCCAAATACGTTGTGCTGTGAGAGGAGTGGTGCTAGGCTTCTGGACTCCTCTCCAGCTAGCTAGCGGAAAAGTTTTCAATATTTTTTTTACTAAATTAAATCGTTTTAAAAGACACTCTTTCGCCGTCTTCCTCCTGAGACAGTTCTGGGACCTGGACTTTCCGTGTGGCCTTCCATTCTGCCATGGCGACCATCAAGGATTGACCATCAGCGGTTTGGGTATCGTTCCAATCATATACTTCATTCAATTTTATTCTTTCCAAAATTAATAGTGCATTTTTGATTAATTTGTTTAAAGAAATTTTAATCAAGTTTTAAATAAAATAAATATGATCAATTATTTACTTTTCAAATAAAATTGATATTATCATTTCTTCAAATACTTTTAACTAAAGCTTTAAATAAAATTGAAATAAAAAATAACTTAAATTTAAAAAACTTTTCAGACAAGAAATAAAAACTAATCAGGTAAAATTCGATACTTTGTTTTAAGAAATATTGAAATACATAAATTTGGATTCATGTGTGCTATAATATCAAAACTATTATAGATTCTTGGTAAGTGAAAAATCTTGACATTGTAACCATTTGTTTTCCTTTCAAATTTTCCAACTCAACTTTAGATCTGGTAAATTTAACTTTTCACCTGCTCTACCATCATGCTACGCTATTTTGACTTAAATAAATTACAGTGTTCCCGTCTGGGAACTGGTGGACGCCCCCTTTCATAAAACTGTATCATAAAATTGTGGAGACTTCTTCCCATTGTTATAAAATGGTGGAGGGTCTCAAACCATTATAATTGGTGGAAATCATCAAATCTTTACAGTATGATAAAATGAATTCTTGTACTGATAACAGATGCGATGGTCTTGTGGTATTTTACAAGAAGTGCTTTCATTGCAATTTAATTGAGAGCTCACTGGCTGGAGCTGATTCCATAGTTTTAAATTTTAAATATGGGCAGTTGAGCTTTGTACTTGTTGGTGTTTATAGATGGCATACAAACAGCAATATTAAGTCATTTCTTGAGTCATTTTCTGAACTCATCTCTGGGATAGATCATGAGGAAGTTGTTTGTGTTGGGGACCTTAATATTAATATTAATCTTGCTAACCCTCTTGTGGATCAGTATTTTGAGATTTGTGCTATTGTAATAATGTGAGTACAATTGAAGTGTAATTGAATTGTGTTAGTGTATGGAAGGCGCAGAGCCGCGCAACCTCCTCTCTCACTCTTTTTCTCTCCATCGCAGTCACTGTCAGTTGGTGCTATGTTACATCCATTGTTTTGATAGAAGAGCGCATCCTGACAGTGACCGGCAACTCTGTTTGAATACCTTTTGCTCGGCTGATTGAAATTATTATTTTAATAATCGATCAGACGTAGTGCAGTGCCAGCCATGGCTAGTCCGATCTGGAGCCGTCTAATTATTATAGCTTGTTTTGGTGAGTAATTGCTCAATTCAAAGAAAATTTCATTCATAATTTAACCCTATTCAAAATTCTCAGATATTTTACGTAATTTCTTTCAAGTCAATTTTCATAGTTCGTTTAAAATCTACAGAAAGAGAGAGAGAGAGGAGAGAGAACTGGCAATTTCATGTTGAGTGTTATAGAGAGTTAAGGAATGGTTAAACAGAGGATCGTTGAATATTGTATTCTGTTTCTTGACTACTCTATTGCTTAAGAAATTGTTTATTACATGGTTTAAGTTTGATACGATTTTGGTTTGAATGTAGAGTTGATGATTGGTGCTCTGATTAACTAGTTAACGGTTTGAGGAAATTGATTAGTAGTTAATTCATGTTGGGAGTAATTTTTTCGAGTAGTGATTGGAGTAATTGTTGATTAAGATTTGGAATCAGTTTGATTAATTATTAGGGTAATTCTTGATTACTGTTAGGATTAATTTTAGGTTAATGTTAGGAATAAATTTTGATTAACTATGGGAATAATTTGTGATTCTGGTGAAGATCAATTTTGCTTAATGATTGGAACAATTTTGATTAATGTTTGGAATAAGTTTGATTAATTATTGGAGTAATTTTTGATTATTGTTAGGATTAATTTTAGGTTAATGTTTTGAATAAATTTGATTTATGATGGGAATAATTTTGACTAATGTTCTGTTTAACGTTGATTAACGTGGGATTAAGGATTAATAATTGTATTTGATGCTCAGATTCTGAATTGGAATGCTTAATGGAGTTGATCCATGATGGATTGAGGTATTGACTAGTTCACTGATAATGATCAATAATTTGAATTAAGAATTAGGTGGATGCTATTGATAATTGAGTAAGTTGAACTTTGTTATGTTAATGAAATCTCATTTGACAGAACTATCGCTTGGAAGGGGTAGATTAGAGATAACAGTCTTGTTAGGATAGTTAATAATGCTTATGGATTCCTTGTTCAAAAAATATATTTAGTGAGTGAAAATACTTTTGATTGATTGATATGAAAGTAATTTTATTATTTTGACCACTTGCCATAGTAGTATAATAATGGGGGTTCTAGGTCCAGAATTTGATTGTTAATTTTTAAGGTTAGTGGTTGTCATTTTTTTTAATATCTCAATTATCTGTGTATTGAAAATTATGTATTTGCTAACTTCATTAAAACTAGAACTTATTCTGTTGATGACAAATTTCAAGTGAAGTTTGGCTAGGGGAGTTACCTAGTGAATCCCTGGAACATAGTTATAGACTTAACCAATTGGAAGTATGGACAGCAATTAAATTATAGATTATGATTTGAATTTCTAATTATGAAGATTATTGGGGTTTACATCTGTAGATGTCATTAGTGTTACTGATAATTGAAACTTTTACGATCATGATGGTTAATAAATTTTATCTTTTTATCTGCACTTGTGTAATTGTCATTGAATTATAGTTGTTAAGATCCTGATTGTAAGGGTAGCCTTGTAGGGTTCTGCAACGGTTACATTGGTGGCAGCGGTGGGATAGACTGCAAGAATGTCTGTCAATGGAGAACCTGCAGCAAACAACGCAGAACTTGTTGAGAACAACGGCGATCCTGTAAACAACCCTCCGTTTCTTGAAATGGAAGAACTACGTGTACAGGCCCAGGAGCTTCTAGACCAGGCTCAGCGGAATGAACAGGAGAGAGCCAGATTGGTCAGGGAGCTAGAGGAAGCCAGGATGGCATCATCTTCTTGGCCCGTAACCACGCCGACATCTACAAGAAAGGATCTGGGTCTGCAATCCCTGATCAAGACCTTCTCAGGGGAAGTTGGTGGCCCGACTGTCAAAGAATTTCTACAGAATATCAAGTTGGTTGCTCAGACTGGTAATTGGGAGGATAAAGATCAATGGCTCATCTGCAGGCTGAAAACTACTGGTGCAGCTGCCGCATGTCTTGAAATTCATCCAGAATTGTCTGCGGAAACAGTCTCTTTTGCAGATTATGAGAGGATCTTGCTCAAGAGGTTTGAGAAAACCCTAGACCCAGAACGATGGCTGTTGGCACTGAGTAGTCTCAAACAACAATGGGGTGAGAGTCCAAGGGCATTTGCTGATCGGTGCCTGGAGTTAGGTTTGAAGGCAATCCCAATACCTGCTAATCCAGGAGAAGCTGATTGGGCACGTCACAGATGCAACGGACAGTTCTGGCTGCATTTATTGGAGGCCTTCAGGGTGCAGCTGCAATGACCTTGCAGATTCATCCACCTCAAGATCTGGAAGCTGCTATTGTGGCTGATAAATGATATCATTCTCACTTTTTTCCTTTCAATTTGTTCATATAGTTTCTCGTGTAACTTACGGTAACTTCCCTTGGAATGGTGGCCACTTCCTGCCTAATGGCATATTTTATTTATTGCAGAGTTCTGGGACGATGTTTCTTGTCACCTGTATTATGCAATATGCATACTTTGAATTCAAAACTCGTTGCAAATTCATATTAGACTTATTTGAAATGATCAAAGTCAATTAAGACGATTGTCTTATTGAACCTTATCTTTTTTTGGAGGTGAAAGTCTTTTCATTCATTTGTTTGTTCAACATCACCCTTATGGAAGTTTGTTAAACTTCCACCTCTACATTCTTTATCCATCGTATCACCTCCATTCTATCACCTCATTGTCTACTCAGAAACGTCTGAAAGCCCAAGTATTACTCACCCACTCATCATCACCTAGGCTATCTAAATGAATAAAAAGTTGATGGGTGAATAAAATAAATGTGTAACTTGGGAGGAAAATCCTCGAGTTTTGATGTAATTAAAAAATATAATACAATATAGAGAAACTTTTGAACTTTATGAAATAAATTTGTATGCTGATTATATGTTTACTACAACCAGGGCTTAATCTTGGCGGTATCTCTGTGAGGGAGAGTAAATCATTATAATTTTCTATTAAAAATTTGGGAAAATTATGGTAAAAATACACAGCTAAGCTTTGAAATTACTCTAAAAATGGGGTTTAGAGAGTTGGAATTTCATTTTTTTCCGGGGGCCCCCCGACCCCCCTTCAACCTACGCTCCTGCCACCATAATGGAACCTTTAATTTAACAAATGAAGCACTGACTACATCAATAATTTCTCAACAAAAAGAATTATACAAATGATTCACTATCTACTCTATTTTGTGACAGTTTCATATATATATAAATCATGATTGTATCTAATTTTAAACTTTGTCAATTTTATAGATCCTATGAACCTTAATTAAAATTATGTCTGCTTGATGCTAATATTTTGTAATCTTCCTGAAAGTGAAATAGAACAATTGATAGAGACGCATTGAATCAATGGCAAAGTGAAAAATATAGTCTATCAATAAAATATCCTTTGAAGGACTTCTTTAATTTTTGTACATCAAAAATTCATTTGAACTTAACTCAAATGAATTCATTCATTTTAACTTACCGGTATCTGTTCATCAATATTTCAGTTTACAAATTTGAATAGTCTAAAGCTTAGATAGTTTAATATATCTTGAAGTTTATAGTATCTCAACTTCTATTATAAATTGCTTAATAACTTGAAGGATAACAATGAGAATGAAATTCTTCTTAACTCCAGAAGGCAAATAACTTAGTTTACGGCTTTTGCCTGATTAGCTATATACGGTATGTAGAACGTTTTTATTGTTAACTTGGGCCTATATTTTAAAGTAGGATGTAAACTTTACTATTTTGGATGTAAAAACAACTAAATTGTAACATAAGTTATGAATAGAGGCCTACAGTAGGCTATAACTTAATACTAGACTGTGAACGAATACTAGACTGTGAGATTGGGAACAAATGTTTATTAAGAATAATTCTATGTTTCTTCCCCAACTTCTTACTTTGAATAATTAGTTACAAAACCATTATTACTTGTCAAGTTGAAAACATTTTCTGTAGGCTTACCATTAAAAATTCAGACAAGTTTGTTGAGTTCTAAAAATAACAGAAATGATTTGAATAAGCTAAAAGCTTCATTTAATAGTTTAAGTTTAAAAACAAATGTAGCCTGTTTCATTCACCTCCATGCCCAAATTTAAGTTAATTTTCAATTTTGCAGAATAATAATTCCATCCATTCATTGGTTGGGTAAAGAATAAAGATTCTCTTTCAAATACTGCATTTAGACTACTTATGTGCTGTAGATTTGCATCAATAACTGGATGTGAGTGAGTTCAAAATTCAATTTTTATCACTTCTGCAATAAGGAGCCGGCTTGGAGTCAGGGTAAAGATGCCAACTTTAATACCGGGGGTACCTGGATTGATCCCCAGTGCAGACCATTTTTTTGACAAGTTTTACACCTCAATCAATAATCTTTGGAGCAATTGCTTTTCCAATTCCGTAGTATTGTACATTTAGCAGTTGAATTTTGAATCAAAAATTCGTTAAATAAGTTGATTATTGAAGAAAATTCAAAAAAATTAATTTGCTTAATACTGTTACAACTGTTTGCAAATCATTTATCATTCATCAACTACTATGAAGTGTAATAGGCTATTCTAAATTTAGTTTGATGTTGAACTTGTATTGGTCTAACTTACTATTTTTGATTTCTCCAATAATTAAAATTGAAGTCTGAATATCGGAAATAATATTGCTATTGATCCTCATGTTAATGTAGTACTGTGAAATAACTTATTTCAATTTTCAATTAAAAATTGTAAGTGAAATTAATAAATAATTAGGTAGTATATAGAAACATGATGTTTAAAATAATCAAATCAAATAATTCTTTATTCTTTGAAAAAAGTTGAATACAATCTAGGGAGTCTTAAAACATTATTAACTATACCTCTAGTGTAGTACAATTGATTCTCAAAGCTTTGTTGAGTATGATCACCTGACATCAAAAAGAAAACAGAAAGAACTTTAAAAATATAAATGTAGCAAAGTGGCAATCAATGAAATTATTGAAAAATTGGAAAGTGTTTTTAAAGCTTGTTGGTATTTAATTGCAACAAACATAATATTATACATAATAAAATTGGAGCATTTTTTGTGACAAAAATTCAAACACTTTACTTCTTGGAACATTCTGAATAATAGTAAGCAGGTGTTCCACTAACTACTAACTCCTATGCTAGCTTTATACCCACAATTACTTCTGTGATAAGACCTGAGGTAGCCTACTCACGAAACCAAATCTTGTAGATTGTTTCATTAAAAGTGTCTTTTTTTCGGAACACCCTGTAGATAAAAGTGTATGCAATGGTTGTATTCAGCCTTTAATGCACTCGATGAGATATTTAGAGCACTTGCTACGCTTGCTTCGCTCCTAACTTACATCTCACTCGTGCGTTAAAGGCTCTCATTATACAACCGTTGCATAAACTACTATTAAAAGTCGAGAATTAGATTTTCGAGGTCAAGAGTCAAGGTCGAGGTCGAAAGTCGAGGGAAATTACCTCAAGTTCACAACTAGAATATTTTAAAGGTTCACAAGTACTCTCACATACACAGAAACATAGCCTGCTAGGCGTAACAATATTTGTATGGCTTTTATTGGTGAGGAGACCCTTACACTTCCACCTCACCTCACCAATATGTATTTGGTCGAAAACTGGTCAACCATCCAACTTGGTCATCCAGTGACTTGACCAGACAATAACTGAGCCACTACTCTCACAAGAACGTGAAATAAATGTTTAATGTGAGTGCTTTTTTAATGCATTACAAAACTTTCAAGAAACATGCCCTCCAGATGAGAATTTGAGAGTACAGCGTACAAGTTACTCACTGTTTCTGACATTCTGTTACCCTCTCAAACATTGAAGAGATTGGTTTAAATGAAATTCATTGCATTTTACTTTTAACAATAAATAAACTTACCAAATGCATATTACTCTGAACAATGTTTGTTTTCTGTGCGTTCCATTCGGCAGCAACAGCCAACGCGAGAGCTTCTGAGTCTACACTGAAAACTCTTCCCATAGGTGTTTTAAGCTTTCTCTGGTCCAATGTAACTTCAAATTGTCCATCACTTCTCAATATGCCTGTTTTTCGGTAGAAGCGTTTAATAGGAGCTGAAAGATAATGTTGTTAATAATTAGGATATTCAATTAAAATTATCTGAAATAGTATTTATTTTCAATTGATTAAAGATCTGAAGACCTTCGTGATGACAAACCACCAAGGGGTTTTAATTATTTTTTAATAAATCACATAAACATTGAAAAAGCTTCCAAACATGGGCCCTGAAAATTATTTTGTACCGTGTTGATGATAATAGTGGAATATTGCACATTTAAATTATTTTAAACTATAATTATCATAATCCATACAAAACCTCTAAATGGTCTAATTACAGTAACTTATATCAATCAAATAATTTCACATTAATTATTCAAATTGATATCTTAAAAGAAAAATGTGGATGGATTTATTTCAAAAAGATTCACCACCGTCTATTATGATGAGCCACTTTTTATCTCAACACTGAAGTACTGATAAAGAATGAAGGTATGCTTTAGCTGCTTCCAAAGCATTAAAACTTACAGAATGGTATTCTGTAGGTGTAGTCCAAATGCAAAAGGTGCAACTCTACTTAAAAAAGGATTTATCTACGGGTGTATTGAAAAATTCCTATTTCAGTTATACAATTGAAATCAAAATGACTACCATTTCAAAACGGAATCTCAGGACCGTGTTGTAATTAACGTTTTTTGATACAGAAGGATCTTTTCAATACAGTCCAAATTCCGTTTTTTGATAAATTTGTCGTTTTGAAACCAGCTGATGAGAAGTAAACAGTGTTCAAATTTTTTAACCTAAAACTGCAACTGGAATCAAGTACCAGCATTTGTTAGTCAATATTTCAATCTATGTCTTTGAATAATTAATTGATTTGAATAGTCTAAAGTTTAAATAGTTTATAAACTTATAACTTGGTAGATATGTTGATAACTTTAAATTTTATAACAGTACTCACAATTTTGTTGATTGTCAAATGCGTTTTGTGGCACTGACTAATATGTTATTAACATATTTACCAAGTTATAAGTTAATTATCTTCAACAGTTCAAGTAGGATGAAGCCAAAAGAAGAAGTTTAATAAAAAGAATGTTGATTTTTATAGTAACTACACTTACAGATAACTTGATAATGGTGGTCCATAGCTATATAGCCTGTCCATACCTATATAGCTATAGTTCTGATACTGATAACTTCACTGGTAGTCGTAGATAAAATAGTGTATGCAACGGTTGTATTAGGCCTTTAAAGCACTCGTGAGATATTTAGAGCACTCGCTGCTCATGGCTCTAACTCATATCTCACCTAATGCTTTAAAGGCTTCCATTAGGTCTATTCGCTGTGTGCAAGTGGGTGGAAAGGATATTTTTGGCGATCGAGGCGCTATTGGCGGATCATTTTGGCAAAAAATTGAGTGAATTAACATTGGAGGAGATAGGGCTAAACCTAAAATAATGTCCTGGAGAATTTGTTGTGTTCTGGATTGTAAAAATAAAACACGCAATGGAAATTTCAAATTCTACACTTTTCCAGTTGCCATACATAAGTTTCATCAATAATGATTCACTGCATTGAATAATGGTTCACTGCATTGAATAAATATTGATAGATGAAGCTAACCTAATTGTTTTGTTTACATGCAAAAGAATTTATTGATCAAGTAGGACCATGGAGTGCTCCTTTCTAACCTGTACATGAGGTAATGTACATGAATAGTTTTTATGTTAGTTAATCTAATAAGCTGTTACTATCAACGCAGTGGCGTAACGTACACCCCCGCAGCCCCCGCGGCGCGGGGGGCCCGGGGTCCTAGGGGGCCCGGCCTGGGGCCCAAATATAAAATATAGGTTTCCTGAAAAATGAAGTAGCTTACTTGGGCCCGAAATTATATTTTAAATAATTATTGAAGAGATAAAACTGAAGTAATGATTTATAAAAAAAACATGATTTCTATTCTGGCAAATACAGCCAAATGCACTAATGTAGTGTGATTAATAATCTGAAAAGAAATTATGCATTAACAAAACAATGTTGGTGACTTAGTGTTGTTTAAATCTACTTTTGATAGTTCAATATTGTCTGCTATATTAGCAAGTCCATATTATTATTATTATTATTGCAAAATTAAGAATTTTGTTTACAAATAATTAAAATTGAGACATCCGGTGTCCAAACTCAGACTAGACTGCTCAAACAAAAATAATTTTTTGATTCAGTTATTGTTAGAGTAGCTCGTTATCTTTCCATTCATTTCTTTGAGTAAACATAAGAGGAATTAAAGTACTTTCCCAGTGAATTCCTCAGCGTATAGTGAGCAGAGTCGACATTAAATTTTGGAATAAATTATGAAGTAAAATATCCTATAAATATAGCGATTCCAATCATCCAGTAACTTCAAGTTAGCTACTATTATAAGAAGTTACGGCACTCCCTTTTTCATACTTGCTACTCCTTATCAGTTGTTTCTATTTAGTTGAGTAGATAGGTTTATTAGTCTTTTGAATAATTATATTTCATTTGACAGAATTATAATAAAGCCCTACACCATTTGAGTAGATACCATTTCTTCTCAATTAATTTTCTTCATCAATAACTTTTGAATAATAGGCCTATTATCAATCAAACTAAAAATAATACCTTAAAACTTCGTTAAAGCTAAAGCTACTTACTTGATACAAGTGCGCGAGCAAGCAATGGGAATAGACAGTAGACGTGATAAATTGAGACCTGGGAGAATGGAAAAAAGGAGCTATTGTGCAATTCAGAAAGCATTGATTGCTCAACTTGGAGGCCTGGAGAGTGTAGAGGACCTTAAATATAAGGTTTTTAGAAATTATTATCTTCATTCTCTCTAGATTACTTGATTAATCCAAAGACTATATAGATACTAACTTGTCCCTGAAATTAAATCCTTGATCCTAACTAAAGGCTTGATACTATTTTCCTCCCTTTGAACATGATTCTTCATAATTATGAATATTGTATAATTCAATAAAATTCAATAGATTTTTTTACATAGGTTGCCTATGTCTTTCAAACATGTAATTGCAAAGGATGCTATAAGAATAAGTGCAACTGGACGAGCAAGTGGAGGTCTTTTAATGCTAGTTAAGTCTAATTTAACTTATGATATAATAGAGAGTACGGATTTTCTTCTTTTGGTTCACATTAAAGAAGATAGCTTAGATTTATTGATAGGATTAGTATATATGAAACCAGATAAAGTGAGATCTTGTATAAGTGGTCTGGAAGCAGTGCTGGAAAAACATGAGTTGCTTATTTCCTCAGTTCCATTTATTCTAGGGGGTGATTTTAATACTCGTATCCGGGAACTAAACCAGGTTGATGATGATAGCTTAGATTATACAGATCTTTTTACCGAGAGAAGTTCAGTAGATAAAATTATTGATAGTAATGCACATTAGGGCTCTATAAAAAGGGGGTAGACGCACGGTCCGCCATTCTGTGGTCAACTTTTAGCGCCAGGTTTGAATTCTTCCAATTCGACAATCAAACATATGATTAATGATAACAATCATAGTAGAAAAAAATAATACTCACTTCACAGAGCATTGAATTTCCAGTCTGGCAATTTTTAAGTCAAAATTTTAACCTTGATTCATCTTCCAGAATCTGGTAAATTTTTATTTTTTAAATTTCAATTTTATGATAAAAATGGTTATATTTTTTGCAATTTGATACTAAGCAATATGAACCATTTTATATGACAAATTAACCTCCAAGATTTCAAAACAATCACTCAATTCATTTGCTCAACTTGATAAACATCTGTTGATCGTCTCTATCATCAAAAATATTTATATGAATTCAAACCTGGCACTAAAAGTTAACCACAGAATGGCGGACCATGCGCCTACCCCCTTTTTATAGAGCCCTAATGCACATAGACTTGTTAGCCTCTTAGAAAAACACTCTTTGATAGTGCTAAATGGAAGATGTAGAGGAGATAGTCTGGCCCAATTCACTTATATAAGTAATAGAGGTAACAGCACTGTAGATCTCATTTGGGTAAATAGACAAATAGCTGATATCAGTTTAGACATGTCAATAACAGAGGAATTATTAACATCTGATCACATGGCGTTAATGATTCAAATAAAAAAAGTAACCACCATAAATAGGACGTCCCAAGTAGAGCTAGTAAACGAAATAAAACTAAACTGAAATGGATAGGAGATAGAAAAATACAGTATTGTAATTTAATAGAAGAATCTCTCCTCCATGACTTAGGGCTTAACTGCAATATTCTCTACAACAATTTAAAAACAACAATAAAAAACTGCGCTCAGCAGTCGGGTATGATAAAGAAGATAGGTTTCAAACAAAGCACTAATCAGCCGTGGTATGATAGGGAATGTAGAGATTTGAAGATAAAGGTAAGGAAAACATACAGAGAACTAAAAAAGAATAATTTTAACGAAAATAGTTTGAATAATTTCATATCAGAGAAAAGGAGGTATAAAGAATTTATTTGACAGAAGAAAGTAGCTTATCAGAATGAATTAAGAGATAGATTATCTAACGTTAAGTCGAGTAAGGAATTTTGGTTATCTGTGGAATATTTTAAGATAAGAAAATTGAGGAGCAATAATATAGGGACTGAGATATGGGCCAATCATTTCCGAGAAAAATACAAATTAGAGGGAGAATCTGTGGAATTTATTTTTTCAGATGCAAGACACCCCTTTCTGGACATGGATTTCAGTAGAGAAGAGATTATTACAATAATTAAGAACCTTAAAAGTAATAAAGCACTGGGCAAAGACAGTATTCTAAATGAATTCTATAGAGCGTTGCCAGACAAGGGAATAACTTATTTGGAGGGGCTTTTCAACAGAATTATCAGAGATGAAAAAACTCCCGCGGACTGGGCTAAAATTATGATATTCCAATTATTTAAAAAAGGAGATGTGAAAGACCCTAAAAATTACAGATGTATAGATTTAATTAATAATATACTGAAAATTTTCACTTCAGCGATAGGTCGTCGATTATTGAAGTGGGTGGAGAGCTGTAATCTCCTACCAGAACATCAAGCAGGGTTCAGATGTAACAGGGGTTGTAGAGACCATTTATTCACCCTAAGCGCTATTACACATTTATTTCTAGACTGTAAACACAAGCCTTTTTTCGCAATCTTTGTGGATTTTGAGTCCGCATTCGGATCCATAAATCATTCAAAATTATGGTATAAATTAGGAATTATGGGAATTAGTACAAAACTAATTAGAATAATGAGCTCAATTCATCGCCAGGCAACCATAATTCTTGATAAAGGAGAAGAGGAAATCAGGGTGATGGTGGAAAAGGGTGTTTGGAGGGGACTCCTTATCACCTATGCTCTTCACCTTGTTTGTATCAGATATTGAGATTTATTTTCAAGATAGGGGATTCCATGGTTTACAAATAGATAATAGCAATGACATTATGATGCTGGCATATGTGGTCGATATAGTCATTCTAGCTGATAGTGCTGTAGACCTCAGAAATAAAATTAAATGTTTGGAGAATTATTGTCAGGAAGCTGAACTTAAGGTTAACGCAGGAAAAACGAAAGTAGTCTCCTTCAGTAGGGGTAGAAGGAAGTCGTATAATTTCTTTTATGAAGGATGTAGGCTGGAAATAGTCAACGGCTACTGCTACTTGGGAGTATGGTTTTCATGTAGAGGAAAATTCAGGGAGGCTTTGCATAGGCTATTGAAGAAGGCTACGAGTGCGACCAATGCACTTATCAATATATTAGTAAAATCTAGGTCGGACTCCTGGTCCACAAAAACTAAACTTATTGATTCAATGGTCTCTTCAGTAATCCTATACGGTTCGGAAACATGGTCCCTGGGATTCTGCGATAGTTTAGAAAAGATTCAGAATCAATTCTTTAAATGAGTTTTGAGGTTGCATGCAAGTATGCCGGGTTGGATGCTGAGGCTGGAGGTGGCAGCGATCAGTTTGAAGCATACAGTTTTCCGGCATGCTCTACAATGGCTGTTAATCATGCAGAGAATGCCAGCGCATAGGTATCCCGCTATAATGTTGTCAATTATGCAAGAAAAGTTCCTTGCAGGTGTTCAAATAAAAATAATAATTGGGTTTCACAACTGAGAGATATGTGTCCAGAAATATGGGAGGATTATAATAGAGATTTACATCATATTGATAATGAAGAAATAGGAATGCTTTCAAATTTATTTAGGGATAGACTTAGGCTGGCGGATATAAATAGATCCCTTGAATCTGAAGCACATTCTTTTTACAAGATTCTAAACCCCAATTTCACTTTGGGAGATGAACTGAATGTGAGAATTGGCATTGAAAAAGTATGATGCGTAGCACAGTTAAGGTTATCATCAGAAAGAATGATTGGCTTCTTTCTTGAAGGTAAGAGTTATATAATTAACAGTGCCAAACGTTGCCCTATTTGCAACACAAATGCAAAAGAGAATCTTGAACATGTTTTGCTATCTTGTCCTATTTATAAGAGTTCTAGACGTCACTTAATTATGAAATAAACCCAAAATGTAGTTCAAAATCAGGATAAAATAATGATATTGTTGTCTAATTTCTCAGCAGAAAAGATCAACAATGTCTATAGATATATAAAATATGTTCTATTTATAAGATCAAAGATAATGGACCTATAATTCACTTGCTAAAATACAAAAATTGAAATTTGAATATACGCTTAAGTAAAGATAGTGATGGTGATCTCTAATAGAAATGTTATATTGTATTAAATATTATAGGCTGTGTTATCCGTATTTCTGTTAGCAAATTGGGGAAAAAATTATCATGGACTTTCTGCGTTAATATATTTTATATTATTGTTTAGTTGTAAACAATACAGCAATTTGATTGCTGTTCAAAATGAGTCGAGGAAAAATCTGAAATTTGATCCTTTTATAATCTTATATAATTATTATAACTTATAGTCGCTCATAACTTTCCTAGTCATTTATTACTTGTTTTTTATTATTGTTATTAAATCCTGTTGTTATTTGTTACTGTTGATAAACTTATAGGTAAGTTATATTGAAATGTTACTTTGTTTGCAAATGCTGATAGCAACTCATATTTGTATGATTATTTGAACACAAATAAAAATTATTTTGATTGATTTGATTCAATTGGAGCTACTATTAGCTACCACAAAAAGAATGTGATAAAATATTTATGAATAAGCTGTTATGCTATAAGCTACCCTGCCAACTATTGTTCATCGATGGAGAGAATATTTTAGTCTGAACCAAAAAAGGCATAGAGGAACCAAACACAATAATCGAGAATTAATTATCTCTGGTATATAACAGGTATTATTTATAGCAGAATATTAATCAGGTATATTATCTCAAGAATATACACCAGAAGTAAGAAAACCTTATTCTCCTTGGTCACCATCACATTTACACTCATCCAATAATCACATTTACCCCTGCTAATTTTATAAAAACATTTAAACACTCACACCAAACCGTCCTAAATGCTCAAGAACTCATCCTTTATTCTCTTTCTTAGAGGCAAATACCTCTTCCCTTCCGAGAATGGACATTTATGAGCCCAAACTCCATCGTTTTATGTGGATACAGCACAACTTATATTACCGTTGGCATATTAAATCCCATATCTGTGCCATTTAATAAATTTTCAGGGTCTTTGTTCAACTAAGCAAATAGTGTACCTATAGTGTAGTGAGTTGATTCATCTTATTTTTATATATGATAATCTAGGATTCAACCCATACCAATATATTTTATAATTTACATGAATAAGAAGAATAATCTAATCTAACCTAATCCAGAGATACTGGAGAGAATTAGACGCTGTAGTATGTTATGTTATTGATGGGACGGATTCAAGGATCTAAAGATTAAAGACCCTCTTACGTCAACCGAAGCTTATTGTGTGGTGTGTCCGAAGTACGCTAGTTGGGCAAACCAATACCTGTTTCCTTTACAAGATCCAGGAGTTTTTTCCCTTATACTAGCGTCCCAATCATCACCTGGTTGATTTCAGCCAAATAGAGCCCTTCTCCTTGCTCCTAGTCAGTAGTCTAGCAATCCAGTATGATATGCTTGGCAGTCTCTTCAGACTGATTTTAAAGCCTAAACATTTGGATTTCATTTCTTTAATTGTGTGGAGATGGAGATGTTTCTTTAGTAATCAATATAAGCCTTCTCAGTGTTGATAACCTCTACATGAGAATGCAACAGAACCTCCTGTGTTCCTGAAGCACACATTTCAGATTGAGGAACCTGCCCTGATGGGTTTGGAGGCAAGGCAACTACTGGAGTTGCCTTGGGGTTTGGTTTTGGTTGGTTTGAATTTTAGTGATTCATTTGGTTCCCACAAACCCTTTTAGTCGCCTCTTACGATCAAACAGGGGATACTGTGGGCGTATTCTCATCTGCCCCTAACCCACAAGGGCAGTCGTTGTAAAGTATGAAAAGAAACAGAAAAGTAATGTTAAATAAATTATTGGGGACCCACCTCACAAAGCATTGTACAGTCTTGAAGCCCAGCGGCCTTCTGATTACTTTTCTTCATGTTATCATTGATGTTCTTGAAGCCAGATACGGTTTTCGCTACATCAGGCACTTTCTCGATCGCCGACCAATCTGAGTCTGGAATTAGAGATCATACAGTTATTACACAAAAAATATTTAACATTCAAATGCATTATTACCTGAGTGTGATTTTATTATCACATAGATAATAAGTTTTATTAATCGTGTACAAATCCTTATTTTCAAATTTCCGATATCATCAATTAAACGGTATTAATCGTTAGTTGATTTCACACCGTCAACATAGCAATTTGATGTTTCTACTTTTACTTTCTATTCCTATTATTTTATTTTATAGCGCTACCTTCGTTTTTCGGCGGCCTTTGAGTGTGGGGTTGTCATGCTGCAATTAATTATTAATAAAAAAGTGTCCTAAAATTTTTCTAAAATTATACTGTTAGATTTCTATTGAAATTGAGCTACAAATGATTTCTTATTGTGTTACTTTAAAATATTATATTAAATATGTTTAAATAATGTTATATTTTATGTCTATAAAATTTTCGTTCTTATTTCTTGCAAATCTCACCAGCGGGCAAAGGTATACTTTTTGCTGGTGATGCCTGGACTTTTAATTCATTTTTCTTTAATATTTCTTACATTTGCATAATCATATTGTATTTATATGCCTTAACTTTATTCATGTAATTATGAAGATTTTGTAATAGGTACTGTAACATCTTATATTAATGGCAATAAAATACGGAACACTGAATCGTTAAACTACATAAATATACTGTAGGTCTTCAATAAGTAAAGTTCGATTTTTCGAACAAGAATGAATGAATGGATGAGCATAACCATCTATCAATTCTCAGACCTTAATGTACCTATCGATTGTATGGAAAATGGCGGATGTAATTGCCCTACTCCAAATTCATGATTTCATAGCGTTTTGGTTATGTTGACAAAAAAATCATATGTTTCATTATAAAATAATTTTTGGAACATTTCATAAGTAGGCCTACTGAATGTTTACTAGGTTGACAATGGATTACACTCACGATTCGTCTTGTTTTATGTTAAATAATATGGCATAATTTCTCAAGTATTTGATAATTTATTACAAATGGGTCGTCTGTGTTGTGTTTATGATTGTGAATATCCAAGTATGGTAATTCAATTCATATTTATATTTTCACGTTTCCTGAAAACAAACTCTCAATGGACATATTGGTTAGAGAAGTTTTCATCAAAATTTTGAAGTGAAAGACAGTTTGATAGTTTGTATTAATCATTTTGAAGACCGTTTTATTATCAAGAAAGATGTTTTTCTTGTCATAGACGATTAACTAATTGGAGTGCTAAGAGAAAAACATTGGAGTGCCAAGAGAAGTGATGCATTTCCTTCAATTCCAACAAATTAGCCTATGTGCTTTTTATAAAAGTGAAAGACAATAATTAATGAAATCAGTGATCTGCCTTGTGTACCAGTTAGCTTCAAAATATCAAATGATAAGGTTACTAACAGTGCTTAATTTGTGACTGTAGCCTACAATACGGTAGGCCTACAACGCCGGACCAATAGGCCTACCTCTCAGAGGGTGAGGGAGAGTAGGCTAAATAATCATATTTTTTCTCAAAGTTTAGATCTAAGATATGTAAAGCAATGGTAAAAATACACAACTGAAAGCTTAAATAACACTCTAAAAACAAGTTTTGAGGAGTTGGAATTACATTTTTTGGATGGATACTGGAGTGTGAAGAATACAATAAGATGTCTCAAACTTGCAAGCCAAAGGAAAAAAACTGGAAATATTGGGGGAAAGGTTCAGAGACGGAAAATAAGTTGAAATGAGCAGCAAGTGGAGTAGGCTACGAACATGTTGGAAAAAACTGATTGGAATTTGAGTGTCTTGAATTTTTATTTTTCACATAGAATAATAACTTAAATCAGATTCTAGTTTCAAGTTCATCATATTGTAATGATTATCATTTTTGTATTGGATATTAATTATATTGTAATATCATAATGTTCAACAATAAAAAATATGCTATTTCTGTCTTATTACTTCTAAAGAATATAGCAACTTGAACTATTGCTATTACGCTTGGCTAGGCCCATATTGCCGCCATCTTGTTTTGTACATTAAGGTCTGAGAATTGATAGATGGTTATGGCATGAATGACATGTTTTCAGGTTATTCTAGTTTTCTATACAATGAGCAATATTTAAAAGGTAATAATAATTAAACAAAACAAAAACAGCATTCAAGAAAATCAATTTAAAATGTAGCGAATCAACACTTACTCTGTAACATTACTAAAAACAATTTTATCTTGAATTTAAAATAATAAAACTTGATTTTAATGTTAACATAAAAATATTATATTATTATTAAATTAAAATTACAAACAGCTGCATAAGCTGATTAATGATAAGCTGGGTAAGCTGATTGGGACTCATCAGGTGTTCCTGAATGTCTTTGCAAGAGACAAGGAGGTTGAAGCTCCCTGGCGAAAGATGACAAGATCGAGTATATGTGCTACTTTTTGTGATAAGTAGTGAGGATACCGGCTGAGCGGCGGATAGAATTTTTTATAGGTAACTTACCTAGCAGAATAGAGCATCAGAACTATTACTTGGCTTTTTTACGAAATTACATAAAACATAATACAAAACAATAGTCTATAATCTGACTGATGTGAACTTATGTGACTCATAAGTTCACATCAGTCATAATCAGTTCAGAGAATTCACCAAGTCTGTCTGTACCATAAAGGTTACCTACTTGGTCTGTAAGCAATATAATATATATAAAGAACGAAAGATTATACCCTTTTCAAATTTGTAAAATACTTTTTTCATATAGAGAGTAAGATGCATATTTTCTTTTTTTAAACATTGAGGACAAAATTTAAAAGAGGTTGCACTAAAAACTACTATAATTGCATTGTTACAGGCTTTTTTATTTGGACTTCAAATGGTCTAGGTCATAGTAAGTCTTTTCACCAAAAATTTCATTGGGACAAGACGGCGTAGGGGATGGGTGCGGGGATTAGAAACTTTACATCAGTAGGCCTAATCCAAATCCGGCTGGCGTCCATTTTTTGTTTTGTTTGTGAACTACCATGTTCTTACCTCCTTCTTCAAATGCCATACTTTCTTGATCATGGGCCTGTTTTAATTTCAAAGCGGATAGCGGAACAATCTTAATCAATTGAATAACTTTTGAAATAATTTGAATAACTCCAAAAATTTTCAATGGAATGATGTGAGTTCAAGCACAGATGTTGAATAGAAACCAAGTGCACATAGAGAAAGAAATAGTAGTGAATAACAAATTGAAACTCACTCAAACTCTTCAAGATCCAAGCTGATTGCTGAAGATTATCTTTGTAAAGTTGCTTCCAAACTGTCAAACTGCGAGGACTGTTTAAAAGGCAGGTGACGGCAAATCTCACTAACTGTAAAACGGTAAATAATTAATAGTGATATTATCAATTCATCCTGACTGAATACAATGGAATAAAACAGCGACATACTTTCAGGAAGGAAATTAGTCACGGATAAACTGTTATTAATTTTCTCATTTTTTTGAAATCAATAAAACTTATTTAAAACTCTGGACCTCTATTCGAATATAATATTGTTTGAGTTTTAAGAGAAACTCATTCTTTGTTTCCCACAGTGATGTGAGTGAATGGTGGGTGAAGTAAACTGCTCAAAGACTTTTAAAAAGACATTAAAAAGATCATTATTGCCTTCCTGGAATCGTTTATGTACATTATGAGTTATATTAGCACAAAAAGGTAAATCTTTAGGTAAAACCTAAAGGTAGATTTACTTTCTCTGTGATATTAGCCTAATATGACTAATTTCCAATATTCAAAATCAAAACAAAGATGGAGATTACTAATAAAAAATAGTCCCAATTCAATATTTTGCTGATACGAAATTCACTAACCTCATCACGAAGCTGACTGGAAGCTTCCGGCATTCTTTCCAATAATATTTCAAAATAGTTGTACAAATTATCACATTGATTGCTTGCAATTTCCTGAAAATAATAAGATGAATGTTATTAATATAGATGGCAAAAATACAAAAAAATATAAAATGGGCTACATTGGCTGTAGAAGTTATTACGAGGTTGTTTCCAGATTTTTTTACACTTAATACACTTCATGAGATTTGCTTCGAACTTCCAATTTATTCAATCTAAGTTTGACATCATTGATCAATAAAGATACTACACCTACACTTTGCTTTTACAAAAATCATTAGTTTACTGCTTACTGCTAGATAATAATAAGAAAAGATTATAGAAAAAATAAGTGGTATGAAAATCATAGGTAGTCTATAACACTCACCCTGAGTTGCTTGGTGTATGATTTTAGTTCTACAGCTATAGGATTGGGTAATTTCAAATCAGTTGAATGTATAGCGTCCACTATGGAGAAAAACTGATCACAGTTCAGAGCTTTACTTGTTGTATGTCTAGCTAGCAGGCATTTAAGGTAATCTAATACGTAGCGACTGTAGTTTCTCAGCTCACATAATGGAAACATAACTTCTTGCCAAACTGGAACAGAGACAAAAATAAATGTGAAAATCACAATCCAACATAAAGCGTCTGCGGACGCTCAGAGAAACGTATGGTGGAGCATCACCTTGCTGCAAAATGACTGTCTCCAGTATTCCCCGAGCTGTCATTCCACTTACTAACCATTCGGTGATCATCTGAAGGTAACTGTCTTGATTGATGGAATCCTCAAAAAAATATGGGCATAGTAGGTGTTCGGAGGTCACTCCAGCCCAAAGCATAAATAGTACGGTGCAATTAGACTCGAACCTCATCATCCAAAGAGAAAGGACGATTCCTACGCCAACTTGTTCTATACAACCCCTTTATTGTTTGGTAAAAAGTTACACCCTTATGAGCATCGGGTTTTTGGGGGGGGGGGGGTGAAAGGTGCAAAATTCAAGTTTTTTATGAATTGTAGCCGAACCAAGCGTCGGACGAAAAAATTTCATGCATGTTTTTTCTAGAGAACAAAATTTAGAAGAGATTGAGACCAATCACAACCCTGTATCATCAACCGTTTCAAAGTTGAAATTTTTTGAAAACTCCATATTTTTTTCACAGGAATTATTCCGTTACTTTAAAAGTTTGTAACTTTGAATTGGAAACACTTGCATACGTATTCCAAAATCACTCTCGGCGAAATTCATTTCTCTTTAATTTGAAACCAAATTCACACTTCTATGTTCAGTGGTTCATGTGCTACAGCGATTTAAAAAAACCCTTACATCCCCAAAATCCCCTGAAATTACATTTTATCATACAAAAAAAATTCTAAAAATATTCGGATTGACTCATACTTCTAGATTTTGTTTCTTGAGACCCTGGACTGTCATAAAAATTGTTGACACGACCAAGACTATCATAGGATTCATGGGAGTTGGTCAAAAGCATACCCTTATTTTTAATAATATATATTCCCTTATAACTTTTGATTGGTTTGTCGGATTCTATCGATCATTAGCTCATCATCTTCTACTCATCACGGCGGTATAAATTCATATATTATAATCCAAATTCGGTGAAAAACTAGAAATCGGATTTATATGATACCCTTGAATAATACCTGCACGTTGAAAAATCCAAATTTTCACATATCAATGATCCCAATCGAGAAGTTGTGAACTGAAAAATCTGAAACTATCAAGAAATGTAGAGAAAATCTTCCTTTTCCAGATGGTTACTATGAGAATAGCGAAACCTTCGACATAAGAAGGTACACAACCGGTTTTTATCACACTTTTTCTGATAAATTCGCTCATGCTTTTAATTATATTGAAATTTCTTCAACAATAGACATTGAACAAGAAATGTTAATATATCATCTTTTAGAGGATAAATCACTCTACATTTCTAGACCAATGAGCATAACTCTACCGCCAATAGTTACCGAGTTTCAATAGAATGAATTATGTGTAATTTTTCAACTATTGAAAATGCTGATTTTCCAACAATGTTATCATGAGGAATTTATTGTAAAATCATGATATTAAAGATCACATTTTTTTCTACAATTTCAGACCAGATTCATATTTTTTGAACAATTATTTAATGAGCTACGTATATTTTTAAATTCAATAGTCGTCTTCTTTAGCTCAGCGAAGTGTTTCAACGTATCATTCATAGTGTAAGGAGCGGCTCTCAGAATGAGCTCTGAGATCGACAAGTGGTTTGAAAAATGGATCTAGCTAATTGTGTAATTGTTCAAAAATGTGAATTTGGTCTCAAATTGTAGAGAAAAATGTACTCTTTGATACTACATATGATTCGCTGAATTTCTTGAATGAAACTTTGATGAAAGCATTGCTGTAAAATCAGCTATTTCAATTTTTACTTATTTTCAATGATGTATTCATCTGTAACTTTGTAACTAATGAAGGTAGAGTGATGTTCTTGGTCTGAAAATGTAGAGAATTTTGCCCTCCATAATGATTATAGATTTAGAAGCCAATCCAAGTATTTTTAGTATTTTTTTTGTATGATAAAATGTAATTTTAGGGGATTTTGGGGATGTAAGGGTTTTTTAAATCGCTGTAGCACATGAACCACTGAACATAGAAGTGTGAATTTGGTTTCAAATTAAAGAGAAATGAATTTCGCCGAGAGTGATTTTGGAATACGTATGCAAGTGTTTCCAATTCAAAGTTACAAACTTTTAAAGTAACGGAATAATTCCTGTGAAAAAAATATGGAGTTTTCAAAAAATTTCAACTTTGAAACGGTTGATGATACAGGGTTGTGATTGGTCTCAATCTCTTCTAAATTTTGTTCTCTAGATAAAACATGAATGGAATTTTTTCGTTCGTCCGACGCTTGGTTCGGCTACAATTCACGAAAAACTGAAATTTTGCACCTTTCAGCCCCCCCCCCAAAAACCCGACGCTCATAAGGGTGTAACTTTTTACCAAACAATAAAGGGGTTGTATAGAACAAGTTGGCGTAGGAATCGTCCTTTCTCTTTGGATGTTGAGGTCCGGTCTTTTTTTTGAACTAATTGCACCGTACTAAAAGTGGGTAATCAAGGTGTATAGAAACATGGCGTCGAATCATGCTCTGCCATGACAATGGAGGTTTACATACTGGAATAATACCAATGTTAACTTTGATATATTAACTTACTCAATGAATTTCTGGTTATAAATAAATTTGCTTGAGTCTTATTGTCACCTACAGAAACTATTTTCAGTGTGAACGTACTTTTCGCCCACTCTGTATAAGGCCATCAGTCGCACCTAATAAAATTGGTTCAACTTTGTAAACTAGGTAAAAAGATGTAAACTTAGAAACTTGGGATCGATCCTGATTAATTTTCACGGATTTATTTAGATTGTTAAAGTTAGTTCCATTGTTTATGAGTATTCCCTTAGAAATCATTCAGAAAACTATGTATCAACATAGTACTCTATGTATTAAGAGTTCAATAGAATCATAAGAACAACTGAAATCTTTTTTCAAAGAGCGAGGAACGTAAAACCGAGTTTTTGCATCGAAAATTTTTCATAGAGCGAGGAAATTGAAACCGACTTTGTGCATCACATTAAAGAATTGGAGTTTTTTAAAATGTACCTTGAAGTCCAATGGACAGATCCTTGTAACCAGCCTGTCCGACCGCCCACAATATGGACGAGCCAATCGCCTGCCGGTTCTGATAAGAGTTTCTCAAAGCTATCGACTTGTCCAAGCTTTCAATGGTGACTGACGGATAGTGAATGGCAATCAGCTGCAAGAGCATTTTATAGCCGCAAATGGTGCCTCCCTTTGTCATATCGTTGGCCATTGACGTCAGGCAGTAGTCGTAAAGCGTTTGAATGATTGGCTCAGGCACATCCTTCAACTCCTTCTTGATCAAGTTACGTATGTCAAGATTCAAGAGACCGAGCGGTGTTTCGAATGACTTCGAAGTGAACGTCACTTCCTTTTGTTCGACAGGCAGTTTGAGGTTGAGAAATGAGGCCAGACTCTTGAGCCACACAAGAGGAGCTTCTTGAAATCGAGCCTTTCCAGTTTCTATCACTAACGAGACGCTTTCAAGTGTCAACTGTGAACAAAAAGAAAGAATACTTAAAACAATGACAATAAAAAATTGAAGATGATCTAAAAACATTACAATATAACGCATAGTTTGAAATTCGGAGAACAAAATCAAAAGAATTAACTCAAGTTAAATAGTAGAGAAGCAATTTGAGAGCTTTATTGAAGTTCGATTAACAGATCAACTGTTCCAAAAGCATTTGATGTATCTTTATGTAACTTAATCATATCAACTTAAAAAAATATTTCAACTCGTGAAGATCTCAGTATGAAACAGTTTCCCTGAATTCCTAATATGGTCTATTGATTTGAATAGAACTGGTTCGCAAAGCACCAGTAACTCTTACAGAATCACCCTGACCCTGTATGGTGTCAAATCAAGATTATTAAACAGATCCGTCTAATAATATTTTGTGTCAAATCCAGATAATGAATCAATATCAGATAATGGTGACAGAGGTCAAACAAATAATTTAAATCAAGATTACAGAATGAGAAATGAGTAGGCCTAATTCATTTAAAAAATGGAAGCTTGGAGTCTGTTGTTTGATCGAATAGATAGAGAAATAAAATTATAGAAAGATGAATAAGTAATTGCATTACCGCATTGACAGCGCTTTTCAAGCTTTTTGGTTGTTCCTTGACTGGTTCCTTCACCTTCTTTTTTTCTGACTGTTTTGCCTGAGCTTTTTTGGCCTCATTCTCTTTAGTTTTGACTGACTTCTCTGCAGGCTTAGTCTCATCATCTTTATTAATATCTAAGGCGGAATAGAGCGTTTTCACTTGTGAGAGAGGCACTGAAAATAGTAAAATTATATTATTATTATTATTGAATTGTATTGCACCTGTAAACACAAAATGAAAAAAAAATTACAGAACAGAAAAATTCCAAGTTGGCTAACCTTGAAATCATTTATATGCATTTGAGCTCGATTAATAATTAAACATGAGATAGTATTGTTGTATTAATTAATTTTCGAAAATAGGGAATGTAAAGAAAGCTTAAGTTTATATAGGTCTACAATAATGCAATCAGCATTTTGAGAAACACGGATAGGTACTTATTAAATATTCTCATTTTTTATAATTCCTAACGTTGACCTGTTCTTTTAGTACATTTCATTCGAAAAAATGCACTATTGGTCTTGCCCTGACAATCGAAAATTTATGATGTGATACATTTTTTACACGTTTCCGAGTCCCTAGAACACGAATTTGATGTCCGTTCAAATTCATATATCTCTACTCTATATATATATATTAATATATGTACAGATTCTTGTGAACACGATAAATTCCGAAGGGCTTGTCGGAGAGCGACCGAATTTTTCATAAAAATAATTAGTGCTAATATCTCGGTCAAGTTCGTTAACCAGCCAAATTGGTCCAAGGGTAGGGGGTGAAATTAGGGAATGAAAGTTTTGAAAAATCACTACAAATCGACCAATAACTTGATTGTTTTGAAAATTGGTGTGTGTAATATCCTTATTATGCCCTACAATTTGAGCCATAAACGAAAAAAAAATCCAATCAAAAATGGCGAATAATATGCCAAAAATGGTGTTATCAAGGGTTTTTTGAAAACGGAACTTTTGAATTCACACCCTGAATAGCTCATTATAAGTCATATGATTTGAGCTATCATAGAATTGCATTTGAAATGCACTCTTTCCGACCGCCAGCTGCCGGAGAGAATTTTTTTCAAGATAAATTCTAGAGTTAATGCGACAAAATTCCGCCACTGACGCTTTCGATATTATCAAGCTACAGTGACACTGTAATTCAAGCCCCTACCCCTCAATTGAAATCTGAAACGAACTTGTTAACTTATGTTAAGCGCGGCTAACTTAAAGTGCGGGTTGACAAGGTGGCTCTATGAGTTGGGCTGGGATGCGTGTGAAAGACTACTGCAGTCGGAATACATACATTGATAGACACACTTGTATCTATCCAAAATTCTCTTTTTATGTTGTTTTCTATATAATTTGCCATTTAAAATATCATCTAATGCTTATTAATTCAATTTTATCACCAGAATCGCTCCTGGGGCCGAGTCGGCTCTGCTCCTCCCGGGATTGATTAATAACTTCCCAGAACAAATGAATAAGAATATCTTAATCCAGTTAAAAGTGTATAAATATGTAATAATAAAGATTAAAATTATTCCCATCAATAAATGCTACATGTGAATTTTCAGAAACCTTAATTTAGTGCAGTTTTAAGACAATTTGCATTCTTGTATTCAAATTACATCAAGTTATACATATGAATTTTATGATAAATATAATTTAAGAAAATATAGAACTCCCCCCCCCACCCTATTCACAGACGTGTAGTCTTTTTAGGGGGGTTCCTGTTTGATTACATTTGTTATGATTTTGTATTGCCTATTGAATCATGAGGAATAATAAATAAATTTGAATTTGAAAGTGTCATTTATGAAATAACAGGCAAATTTTTAAAGGAAATTTCTACTGGTTTATGAGTTACTACAACTAATCAGCATGTTCAGCCACAAAATAGGGAAATATTTCAATCAATCTTCTAGTCTGCGGTTCAGCGTTTCTAAAACGAAAAGTGTCATTTTGTGAAAGAGGATTAAAAAAAAAAGTTCATGAATATGGCCTTTACAGCATGAAGATTTTTTTAAATCATTCTGAAGACAGTTATTCCGTCCGAACCCATATTTGCATCTTGAAGTTCCCAATCTTCCAGCACAACATCACCAAGGTAGATTGGGCCAGTGTTGATGTTTGATGACGACACTACAATTTACTTAAGAGGGAAGTCAGTGGAGCTTGCTTGCTTGCAGGTCCAACGAGTCTTCAGCAGTGCCAAGCAGTGCTTTGAGAAAAATATCGTCTATGCCTGAATGAGGGTAAGACCCAGCAGTTGGTCTGTGGACTTCGCAGCCTTGCCGATTCAGCCCATCAGTCTGATGTCAAGCCAGGTACTTGGTTTTGTCATTGAATCCAAGTTAACATGGGCTGGACACATTGATGGAGTTTGCACCAGGCTGGTCCAGGTAATCTACCTACTGTGCAGACTGAGGTCGCTTCTTTGCAGAAGGGACTTGATCATGGTCTACTTTGCCCTCTTCCATACCCACGTTCTTCTTGTTAGTTTGGTTCTATTTTGCTCTGAAATTTTTCCAGTTGATTCAAAATTTACAATGGTTTTGAACATATTTATTTGATATTTATTGTGAACAATGAACTTTCATCAAAATTCAGAATTTTTTCAAGTGAAAAGTGTTTTTTTTTCAAGTGAAAGTTAAAATTTTAATGTGAACTTTCACCATCTTTCATTCACCATGATGTAAACATCATCATTCACTCACTCATTATCACCATTGCTTAAAATACTTGCTATCAAGTCGCAATTGTAACAATAAATGATAAAAAAATATTTTTACAAATGATGGATTGCCTTATCCACAATTAGTCTATGGGGACACAAGAAATGTGGCTGAAGTATTACTTTTCGAACTGCGCGACGATGTATATGTAAGGTTTTAAAAATTTTCGATTAAAGGAAAAAACAAAGAAAATTGGGCCTATTATCTGATATAACCATGTATGTTCTAAGTAAAAAATGTTTATAGAGGCTAACAAAAAAAATGTGATAGGCCTACTGTATAAAATGGAATTCATCAAAACCTAGAATAAATAAGTTATTACATTTGTAGAAATTTCTTTCGTTTACAGTTGAAATATTTCAGCGATAACTTATATGAAATTTCCGACCATTTCCATTTATTGACATCCCTGAATCATCCAACCTTCATAGTCGAGGCCTACCACACCAGGCTTCCATGTTTTATCCACAACCAAAGAGGACCAACGTGATATCATAGTAACAGTTGGGAGCATGAGACATTAGATTTTGGAAGTACGATCAAAGCCATCAACTACAGTGTAGCAGAACGTTTTTTTTTTGCAGTGGGCCGGGACAATTAGTTCCTTCAACTGGCAGTGAAAGTCATTTCTTCAATGATTGAGCTTCTTACATCCGTTGTACACCCCAAGATTTTTCACCGTCCATACAAATTTCACTAGATAAAGATTGAACAAAACTTGACTAACACATAACGTTTACCAAGTAGGCTACCGTTCTACATAATAACTTAGAACCAGGGCCGTGGCGTGGATTGTAGCGCCCCAAGGCAAGAACAACCGCGGCGCCCCCCCCAAACTATCCCTTCGTTTAAATGTCCACCATCACGCTGTTTACTACAGTTCACATACCGGTTTATGTTCGAATGTAAGCAGTGGTGTATCCAGTTGGGGAGTCAAAGAGGATTATGTGGGGAACCTTCCAAGGGGCTCCGAGGAAAAATTTGGGAAAATGTAACTGAAATTCGTGATTTTAGACAATCTAGAGTATAAAACCTTATCATTTTTTGTAATTTAAATCTATATTTTTTAATTGGATTTATTCATTAAATATACAGAATGTTTCAGGAGAAATGAGCAATACTTCTCAGGCAGAATCCTTATACACCAATTACGGTATTAGAGAAAAACGTTCCATGACTCATCCCCCAAAAACGCTTTATTATCGAGATAACAATGGCGGAAAATTGACATTTTTACAATTTTTAGAGGCTTTATTTGGGTTCTACAATTATCAAATCCTATGTAAAATTAGCTACAGAACTCAATGAAACCTATTAGAAGTTTGTAACTTTAACGGTTATTGAAATAATTGGAAAAACATGCTAAAAAGCCACAATATTTCAACAATTAGGGTTATAACTGGAAATGAAATCATAAATTTATAATTTTAATAGATGGAGGTGGTTTCTTCAAATAAAAAACTTTTTTACATTATTAATCACAGAACGAGACTTCAGAAATTGTACAAAACAATTTAACACCAATACGAGACAGGATGTTGATGCAACGATTGCTTACACATCAAATATTTATTTACTTCACATTCACTATTACAAGTATCTAAAAATGGGGAAAAAATTTACAATGCCGAGGCGCCCCCCAGGCCGCAGCGCCCAAGGCGATCGCCTCGGTCGCCTCGCCCACGCGACGGCCCTGCTTAGAACTTAGTACGGCAAAACTGGACGTAAAAAAATCGTGGTGTTTGCAACGGAGGTTACAAGGCTTTCAAAATTGCAACCGGCCAACCTCTCAATCAACCATTGCAATTTTTTAGCGTGTGTACCGTAGACATAGGATTCAATTGCTAGAATTCTGAATTACAAAAAATAGTAATTGTTAGCCCTTGTTAGCCCATTCTTGGTGACATTACTGGTGTCCTGGCGGAGGTTTCCAATTATTATGCCACCAGAGTCCCGGATTGATTTAACGTATATGGAAGTCAAGTATTCTAACCTTGCTTGCTTCAAGTTAGTAGATTGTGTGATAAATACACATCACTTGAGTTCAAAAATTATATATTCCAACAGAAATCAATTATTGAAAGAATTCAGACTGACTGTTATTTAAATCAGTTTATTTTGTATTCAATAATAAACGTTCGAATGATAGTAAACACGATATATTCTATCATGTAAACATTGGCTCACCAAGGGCATGAACGTGGAGTGACCATGAGGGCACACGTTCTAGCCTTAGACTCATCCATTTATAAACTCCAAATTTTTGGGGGTCGTGCTAGTTAGTGTTCGTATTGTTAGTGATTCCGTTCAGAGAGACATAGTAACATCTCCCTGTCTGATTTAGGCTATTTTCTGGAAGGTTGTATTTCTTGATATCACAGGCTACCACAGTCCGGGTAGGATAACTCTGTGTGTCAAGGGAACAACTGGAAAGAGTAGTACCTTCATCAGACAGGTAGGCCTAATTTGTATTTTAAAATAGAATTATTAAAGTCGCGAAAAAGTGTTATAAACATGGAGAGTCAGGTAAGTCAATGTATCTAGATAAACCACAAAATGTTCCTGAGCAGCCAAGCGAGTACCCCTAATATAATATTATAATTAATTAAATTTTCAAACGTTCCCTTATATAATCAAATATTTTTATATGTCAAATGAATGTCTTGTATTATTAAAATATATATTTATTAACCACCATTGTTAAGTAATTATTATTTAGTAAGTACAATCTTTATTCAAACCCCCCTTACAATTGACTTCAAATATTTTAAAGATCATCAAAAAACTCTGAACAAGGTGTCTGAATTGAGTTGATGTGTATTATACCATCATTATTATATCATACCGGTATAGAGTATTGAAAATATTGAAGTCTAAAAATAGTGACCCAAAATTTCAAAAACTTCTCAAAATTATAACAATAATATTTTACGCTAAACTTATTGTATTATATAACAGAGAATAACTTAATGAAGAAAAATGAACAAATGCTACAGCTATTAGTAAGACTCAACTTACACAAGTCTTCAACTTTGGGAGCGTTGTCTATGATCTTTTTCTTTTCGCTCTTTGACAATTTTTTGACATTATTCTTATCCTTACGATTTTTTCCAACAACTTCCCACTGCCCTGACATCGTTAAATGTTCTACAATATTTGAAAATATGTAAAAAATTCAAGTTAATAAACACTATTTTTATAAAGCAATGAAAAGTATAATACAACACTTTCAACAGTTATAAAATATACATTATACACTTAGAAATCAGTATGAAATTTAATGTCAGATACATCCACACACAAAACAAGCCAGTATCAATATAAAAATCAACGAAAACGAATTTGATCAACATCAACACAGGCAGAGGCAATCATCAATGATCATTGATCAATCCAGATTTTCACAATCAAAATCAAAACCAAAACATCAACATCAACGGATATGCCACGACCACTAGAATCACACGATGCAACGTTGCTGCCAACTATTCATTTCAAAAATTCAACTAAAAGACAAAAGTATTGATCAGCTGTCCCGTCTTACTATCAGCATCAGCTGATATATTCAATCAAACAGTTCTGGTTCTGGTTGATTTCGTCTGCAGATTGAACCATTCATCTGTATTATTGAATTTCTATGAATAAATTTTCAATCAGCAGCTTATTTTGAATGAACTCAAATAGAATTTATTACACTACCATCATCAAACTGAAAATTGACATCGACTTCAGTTATCTCAGTAGATATATAATGTTTATCGGGGGTGCAGAAAGCAGTGTTGAATGTTGAGAGTTGAGTTTTCAATGTCGACCTCCACTTTTGTTGTGAGTTGCAGCTGACTGCGCAATTTTTACAAAATGGTGAATTGTTTGGAATGACTATCAGAACAACTTTGCAAATTCAAGGTCTCAATTAAATTCTTGTTTCATACGATTTGTAACGTGAGGACATAAAGTGTTGCTACTTGCTTATCCGTTCTTTGGAGTAACTCTATAGCTACGGTAGTCTTTTCGGCTGGATCTTTCTGGCGACTCATCTTTATCTCTAACCTTTGCTGTTTATTTATTAGTATATTACTAAAACTAATATTTATTTTTCAATTGATATAAACGTACATGGCTGAGGATGAGGTCAATCAATCTAGGTATGATGTGCATTGAGTCCATTCAAGAAAATACTTATCAGTGTGTCATGATGTGCGATGATGTCAACTTCTATCGCCTTTATTGTTTATTAGTTAATTTTAAATTGTAGGTGGAGTGTTATGATTCAATAGTGTTCATTTATATAAATTAAATGTTTTCAGGATAGAAACAAAATAGAAAATTTATAAGTTAACTTTGTTGGATGCTGTATTTCAAGTTTACTCGAGTTAAATATAGCCTACATTTGTTTTATATAGTGGATAGCTCAGACACTATACTCCTTCATTCTACACCTTCCAATAAACTGCAAGTATAATTTAATTTTAATGATAAATTAGAAAATTACACAAAAGTTTCAAACTTTTGTAGTTTAAGTCACAATTGAATAAATGACTCTAATCTTGATATATTTATCATTAGAACTTTTGATCCTGTTGAGTATGGCAGCAGAAATTTTATGTAACTTATCGGTCTATTTTGTACAGTCCATCAATTTTTACCTAAATTTGAATTACTGTGACAATTTTTTTATAAGTATTTTTTCAACGTCACTGCAAAAATATAGTAGAAAGGTTCAATGAATATTCAAATAGATTGAACCTACTGGCGGCTCGTGTCCACAAAACAGGTGAAGTGCTGTACAGTAAAAGATACGGGCACTTCACCTGTTTCGTAGGTACGAGCCGCCATTACCGGTTACCGTACAATCTATTAGAAGAAAAATATAATTCTTTGAAGTTAAGATAAATCGATCATATTAGTTAATCATTATTCAAATACCTGATCATAAAGGGTAGTAAGTTAGTACGGGTTAGCCTTTGCCGAAATCTGGTTCTTTACCTTTGTTAATTTGAAAATGAACAAAGTTTAAGAAACTTTTTTAATAAATCAATAAAATCTTAAATTAATGAAAAAAAGGTTCATTGTACTTGCCGTAGCTAGCCTACCCTTATTCATAATCAAGTGATGAGTTATCGATAACAATAATCAAAGATTGTACATTTTTCATTTCAATATCCATTCAAGTTTAATTCGTTCGAATATCTGAGTTCATTTTTATTCAAAATAATTATTTCAGAATTTAGTACTTAGAAACCCTTGAAAAGTATTTAATTATAGTGAGGAATCAGCCAGAGAAGTTCTGAAATTATGAAGAGAAGTTCTCCTCCTAAGACACTCTTCATAATAGGCTAAGAGAATAGAATATGTTTTATTCCTTTAAATACGTGACAGTGTACAATTGGAAACGTCAATAAACAGTACAACAATACGGTAATAGATAAATCATATTACATATGAAAACATATGATAAAACAAATTAAAAAAATGACATAAAAACATTATTAAACATTCAAACAACCTCTGAGAGCCCAATTCTGACTGACATTCATTACAAATTGCAAATACACCCAATTCAGAAATAACTTTGAATCGTTGTATCATTCATACTGAGAAATTCAGACAGTGAATAGAGGGGATTATCTGTTAGTAGATTTTTCAGTCTGAGTTTGAACTGATTCAACGGAATTGACCTCACCGAAAAGGGAAGCTTATTAAATATTTTCAAAGAAATTATTCTTGAACTTATCTGGGTTCTCCTCAACCTGGCATGAGGTATTTCAACGCAGTGTCTATAACGCGTGTTATGATAATGGAAATCCTCTCTACAGAGGAAAGAGTCTAAATTTCTCTTTACATTTATTGCTAGTAAAAATACAATGAAGCTATAAATGGTCATTATTTTATTTTCTATAAACATCGGTTTACAGTGTTGTAAATGATTGGCATTGTAAATAACTCTCAATGCCTTCTTTTGGAGAACCAGGATCTTATGTACATCGGTAGCACAACCCCATAATGATAAACCATACGAAAACGTACCTTGGAAGAAAGCAAAGTAGCACATTTTTAGGTAATGTTGTGGAACATATTCTTTCAATCTACGTAAGAGGTATAAGACCCTACTCAACTTAGAGCAAACATTATCAATATGAGGGCCCCATGTCAATTTTTGATCCAGATGAATCCCTAGAATTTTCACACATTTCAGATTATCCTTATCTATTTGTCTCAACCCTAGAATTATTTTTTGTGTTTTACTGCTATTTTGAAGTAGATTATTTGCCCTAAACCATACGCTTATTTCCTCCTGACAGTTTGACATTTTTTCTTTTAGTGCCAAGATTTCTGAATCTACAGAGAACATTGATGTGTCGTCAGCATAGCAAATTATTTTAGAATGAGCACAATAATCAATATCATTCATCATGACAAGAAATAGCAAAGGTCCTAGTATTGAACCTTGTGGTACACCATGAGGAACAAGGCAACACTTGGATAATTCATTGTTTACATTTACTGTTTGCCTACGATCACTCAGGTACGACTGTAGCAGTTTAAGAGCTTTCCCTTGTACACCTAAATAATGCAGTTTTTTCAGCAAAATTTCATGTTTGACAACATCGAACGCTCGACTCAGGTCATATAGCACAAGTCCTGCATAGTTTTTTGAATTAAAGCAGTCTAATATGTTGTCTACAATAGAGCCAACTGCATCAATGGTTGACCTGCCCGCTCTGAAACCGAACTGTGCAGCGGCAAGCAGGCCATTGCTCTCGAAGTATTCATAGAGTTGAATGGAAATAATATATTCATAAATTTTCCCAAATATTGGTGGAACTGATATTGGTCTGAAATTCTCAGGTTGTTTCTTGCAACCTTTCTTATAAATGGGTACGGTTCTAGAATGTTTTAGAATCTTTGGAAAAACTGATTCATTTATACATTTATTCAAACAAGCTGTTAAGGGTGCAACAATTGGATGAATCACTTCTTTAACCAGAGAGCCGGATAATTCATAAATATCTTTACTATGAGGATTTCATTTTCTTGACAATTCCCAGAACCTGCTCAACCGAAACCTCTTTTATTTCCAATCGACAATCAGTACTTGGTGAGAGAGAAAGTAGATCCTCTGCTGAGATTTCAGTAGAGTCAATACTAGCATGAATTTGTTCTATTGAATTGAGAAAGTAATGATTGAATGTATCAGGAGAAATTGATGTTTCAACTTTAGGAGATGGTTTAGAGCATTTTTGAATAATTTTCCATGCAGCTGAGCATTTATTATTTGCCGATTCAATAAGCCTGGCATTTGTATTAAGCCTGAATGATTTAAGTTCAACTTTATATCATTTCTTTAAATTTGCATAAGTTTGTTTTGCATTGTCTGATCTACAACTCTTGTATTTATCATATGCTAGTATTACTGTATTTCTTAGGCCATTTAAAGCAGGGGGGAGTTTATTCCTTTTGACTTTGCCAGAGAAGGGCTTACTTATTTTCAAAGGGAAAGCCTGTGTAAATAAATAGTAAAATTCATTGAAAAATAATTGAAAGTTCTTTTCGGCATTGAAAATTAGAATACTAGGTCAGTCGACAGCATATAGCTGAGAATATAACTGATTGATTCCCGTAGCAGTTATTGGTCTGAAACTGAACGACTTGGCAGCTTTTGAATTGGGATTCTCACATACATTTGAATTGGGCATCATACTAAAAGAAATGGCATCATGATCACCCAATACCACCGGCTCAACAGCCACCTTGAGAAAATGTAGTTGTCATTTATGTGTTAGTAAAATAAATTTGTTAGATTTCGTCTTATTGGCAGCCTTCACAGAATTCTTATTTCATTAGTAGCGTTCTAAAAAATGGAGATGATTTTTATTTAAAAATTTCTTCTGTAGCTTCAGGAAATATTAATATTTTGCAAATTGATGTCAACTTTAATCTTTTTTCTAGATTTCTTGGAGCAAATGGTAATATTCCATAAACAATTGAAACAATTATATTTTATCTTCAAGCATTGATACATGTGAAAGTATGATCCACTTATTTATTTACAATTGTCACATAGCATCAAATTTTGAGTGATCACTCGAATGACAGGTGACATGTCAGTTGTAATACAAATGCCTTAAACTATCTTATATTTAAATGTACGCTAAACACTCAATATCAGATATGTTTATAAAAATAGCTTATGAGATTTTGGAAAAAATATCTGTATAGTATTCAGGAAGTTTGTTGTTATGTATTATACTTGATATTAATTTTAGAATTGAAATTCGGCAACAGTGTAAATAGTTTTCTCAATTAGTATTTTCCTGATAGTTTTTTTAAATAATTGTACAGATTCTGTGTTTCGTATGGCGGCTGGAAGTTTATTAAAGTATCTCTATGATTATCACTAAAGTATCACTATGATTTAAAATTATAAAAAAGGAGAAGCCCACATAAATTATTAATAAAATTTCTTAGAAGTCACCACATTTCTAATTTGGACGAGAATCCATGAATGCGAAATTTACTATACTGTAATAGGCTATATTAACATCCATAAAAATTCTTTTTAGCAATAATAAACTTCCTAATATTTCACACAAGTGATTTTTCTAAATAATTTTTTTATTGAAATGAGATGGAATGGACATTAGACGTGGGTGGGACAGGGGTTGATTAGCCTAGAGGTGTGTTTCTATTCTTAAAAAAAAATTATGATTCATCTATTGATTCAAGCTTTGGATACACTATTTATATCGGTTTATATTGATTAAAATAAAATGCTGCACAAAGGGCATTGACTATCTGTGTGAATACTGTATGAATAACGGTTTTTATTTACGCTATGAAGTCAGAAACGTTTTGATAAAGATTATGCACGTCAAATATGACCGTCAACGAGATTATAGGTCCAGGGATTGAATAATATTTATCTCTTTCATTAGCAAGTCTCTTCTCCCATCTTTTAGTATGTCAGCCAAATAGGTCAAGTTTCACTCAAATACATTGGAACTGTTATTTGTCATTCACCTTATAATGTATTTACAATTTTTCCTTGCAAAAAATTGAGACTGAAGTTCATTCAAATACTCTATATAAAGTTAATATTTAAAAAAATAAAAATTCAGTTGGGAAATGAAAAAATGTAAATTACTTTAGTTCGATCTGTTTCTCCAATATCAAGTTGGCTATATATAAGTGTAAACTTTGTCCTATGAATTGATAGTTTGAACTGTAATGAGTGAATAACAAAGATGAAGATTAAAAAAAAAACATTGTTTGCTGTTAAGCCGCGTATCGTCAGTCCGAGGCATCTGCCACGAATGCTTCGCGGTGCAGTCTGTTGACGCAAAAAAGAGACCCCCTGGCAAGATGGGAAAATGACTCTAGTTCAGTCAATATTTGTTAAAAAGTCTAAACAATCTGTTCTACAATTTGAGACCACATTTATAATTCTTGAATCAATATTGACCGAGCTAGAGTCATTTTCCCATCTTGCCAGAGGGTATTTTTTACGTCAACAGACTGTGCCGCGAGGCATGCGTGGCACATGCCTCGGACTGTCGATACGCGGCGTAATATTATTCTAAGTAATTTATGTAGCCTATGTAGCCTTTCTTATTATTATTCGAATAAGCAGTGCTCAATGTTCATGCAAAGTCTTTATTGAAATTGTAATTTTCTGATGCCATAAATATTGAAATGATTCAGGTTAGTGAAAACAAAGGTTGTCAGATCCACAAAGTTACCTAAATTATGGTTCCACAACATCTCTGATAAAAATAGAAATATTGAAATGATTTAAGAATTGCAATTCAGGTTAAAAATTTTTTGTTTCAGGACTGGTGTTTTTGGCTGGATTTGGAGCTGGTGGAGCCCAATGTCCACAAATTTATTGAGGGCAGCTGAAAAACAAATCCTAACTTGTAAGTTCAATTTTTCATTACAATTTGTTCACTTTTTATTCATTTGCTTATCAAAAACTGTTTTCAATTTAATTGCATTATGCTTATTGTTTAGCTATGATTTATTCAACCGCGAATGCTGCTTAGACTTTGACAGAATGTTTGGGTTCATCAAGAACGGGAATAACTAGAACCGCATAGATAATTCTTACAATGATCTAGATTTTTTGTTAGTGAGTAAAGGTTTCCAATTGAAAAATTCTCCGAAAGAACCTTCATTCAAGAGTTTTATTGTAATTATCTGAAAATTCAAGGAACTCAATCTCTTATTTCTGAAGGAAATGTAAAATTATTTTTAAAACTACGTGTGTTAGTCATCTCTAGACTTTACATAATATACAGTCTAGGCCTATATAACAAGGAAACAACGTAAATGTTTTCTCCTAAATGTGAATCTTATTTGTTCTATTCAACTAGATCACAGATAATGCTTTCATCAAATAGAATACTTACAATATTGAAGATAATTCATTTCAAATTTGTTGCTAACGATTCCGTATTATTCTGATCGAGTATGTATGCATAATCACTGCTCGGTAAATATGGAATTCCTCTGCTGATACTTGAAGATTTCTAATCCAATAAATAAAGTCGTTAACTTGTTTGAATAACTTATCCGGTCTTCCCTATTGTAGATAATTCTACAAAAGAATGATGGGAAAATGGAACCAAAATCTCATTTAATTACAATTAATAAAAATTAATTAAATAATAATAATTTAAATAAAAAAATATAAAAATTAAACTCATAGGAAAAACCAATTTACTAATTCAATAGTATTGTGCAAGTGTACATGCATCCTCCAATAAAATGCTATTCCACTCTCTATCTGAGAGACTGAGACACATCGAATTGAACTCCTTATTCGTCGATCAATTCAATGATAACTCTTATTTTATCCTAATTGATTTTTTTTGTAATGTTCAACCTCAGAATAAGTATATCAGCAATCGTCAATAGCAAGGTTCGATACAAAAAATCGACTAGGTACTCTTAATGTAAAGCCTCCTGTACACGGGGTTAGTAGTGGCGGCCAGTCGAATAGCTGTAGTCAATCACAGCCTTTGTCTTGTCATTGAGTTAAACAACAAGAAATGTGATTGGCTACAGCTATTCTTCTGGCCGCCACTACTAACCCCGTGGTGTTAATACTGTCCTTTTAGTAAGGTGTAGTTCAGTCGACCGAAGCGTCACACCTTATGAGTCTCGGGTTCAATTCCCGTTCCGTCTAGCATATTTCACTTAATTTTTCACGCACAATGTTGTAAAAACATCATAAATCTTACTCATGTTGGGCATCATCCGCTGCAAAAAAACAAAAACTCTTAATCCTTTGAATTTTGAATTTACATAAGGAGTGCCGTTTGAATCGGTCTCAGACTTTGGCGAAATCGGAATGGAGTTAATGTTGATGTAGAGTGGCACACGGAACACATTGGTGGTCGGTTACTGATAAGATGATACCAAAGACTATCTTACTCTTAGAGGAAGATAATGAGTCTTTGTTAATACTTAGTCAACTATAGGAGATGAACGCAAGTTAATACAGCTTTGATTTAAATGAAAATTGATTAATTGCCTTTTTTATAGCTTGATTTGATTTTTTATTTCGACTGTAGGTTTGAAAACTGCCTATAAAGGATGGTACGTGGATATCGGATCGGTAGTAGGACCGGCTGACAAGATATGGACAATCTCGCTGAACACAGACTCAACAAAGACGCCGCTGGTCCTGCTCCATGGCCTGGGATCTGGTGTCGCACTCTGGTGCCTCAATCTCGATGCCTTAGCTGCAGAGCGTCCCGTCTATGCCATTGACGTATTAGGTGAATTTTCTTACATCAATCCATTTTCAATATGAAAATTAAAAGACGGCCTAATAGAGTTTTGAAAAACAATGACATAAATAGAACTTGTAGAATGCTTATGCAACATCTTGTGTGACAACAAATCTAATAGCAAGTGGAGATTTGATTATTGTCACTGTACAAAAATTATACTTTTTTAATGCTTTGTAAAGTGGAAAAGTCTGTATTCATGAATAGTATTAAAAAAGTATAATCTCCTCCTGTTATTCGTTCTTATAGCTGCCAATGCTTTAGTACATGATATGCTTCAGCTAAGATCTTCATAATTCTATACTTATTTCTTTGGATTTCTATTTCCCTAATACTGCGTACATTAAGATAATAATATTTTTAGTGCTGCGTTATTAGTCATTAGAAAAGTTACGTCCAACATATTTTTCTATTTTAAATTTCGTTTTTCGAAACTTAGACCAACAATCATTTTTAGTTATTCAGGATGTATCTTTGGTGCTGAATGAGACTAGACCAGAAGCTTAATTTGCTTCCAATTTGGCTGAAAACAATTACAAGTTTGCTAAAGTGACTAATCTCGGAGTAAATAAATCACAAATTAGTTGATATGATCATTATATTCTAGTCAACATATTGAAATTGAAAAGCATTGTCAATAGCATTCTTGTCAAGTAGTGAAAAAGCATTTATTCTCTAACGATTTTCTAGAAATACGTTCATAAAGTAAGGGCCGTTTGCCTATATTTAAATATTGGCGCTTCGAAGCAAAGTTTTACCACTGCAGCACCATCTACTGACACATGGCAAAGCTACAGCGTGATTTGTTTTGATTCTGAAGTCATATTGTTGTCAATGAATGCAAAGAATAATGACCGCGAAAATCGTTGATCCCGCCAACTGTGAAGTACGTTTTGTGATTCGTTTCTAATGTGAAAAAGGATCGTCAAAAGGGACAACAATTACAGCTGATGTGTACTGCGGAACGCTCAAAAAATTGAGACATGCGATCCAAAAAAAATGCCGCGGGAAACTGTCATCTGGCATAATTCTCCACGATAACGCGCGTCCTCACACTGCTGCCAAAACCATGGAGAAAATTCAAGATTTTCGTTGAGAAATTTTTGACCACCCACTACTGACCACTATACAGCCCCGACCTTGCACCTAGCGACTATGCTTCCTCTTCTTGCATTTCAAATAGGGGCTCGGTGAACAACGCTTTAAAACCGAAGAGGAACTCAAAAACGCCGTTGTCAACTGGTTCCACTCTTGAGCGGCAAGCTTCTATGTACAGGGGTTAAAGAAGCTGGCGCAGCGGTACAAAAAATGCTTACAATTGAACGGCGATGATGCAGAGATGTAAAGAAAGATCATACCTAACTAAACATGACAGTGAAATTTGTTTCTTATGAGTCCTTTTTTTTCTGTGGCCAAACGGCCCTTACTTTATGAACGCGCCCCGTATATACAATGAATATAACTAGGGAAGCGCATGCGGAGGCAGCCGCAAATTAAGCGGAGCGATCTTTCTTTTTGTCAAAAAGTTTTTGAAGTGTGGACTCGAAAATTTGATCCCGGTGGTGAAAGTGGCTCACTTATGAAATGAGAATATAAAAATGAGCAACAACCTTCAAGTGAATGTTTTCTCAAGTGAGTGTTTTATTTTGATAAAATAAGGCAAGATGAGAAAATGACTCCAGCTTGGTCAATATTGGTTGAAAAAATATTGATTGGGCTCAAATTAAAGGTAAAAATGTTTCCTAGTATTGAGACCAAATCAATAATTTTCAAACATATTGACCGAGCTGGAGACATTTTCTCTATGAGTGGTTCATCTTTGTAAATACAGCATTTGACAAACCTTCTTTGGTCTGAAATGTGCTCTGATTGTTTAAAATAATTATTCAGTAGCAAATTATAAAGTAAAATCAATATAAACTTGAAAAATAGCGAAAAAATAAGCATATTGGATGAAATTTGGGCAGAATTTTGGTGTATCTCCACAACAAGCTTCCATTGTTTGTCAGCATGCTGAGAAATATTGAATGATTGCAAATAAATAAATAATTTTATTAATAAAGACATCAGATAAAAAACCCAATTTGCCTCCTTCACAAAGTACAATATTGTTATTTGTGTAACTTATCAGTGCGCAAAGAGTGATTTTGCTGCATCGAGAGAAACACTTAAGGAAGTTTCAAGTGCAGCAAAGAAACGTTGTGCCCGTATTACACATTAAATTTTTCCAAACTACCATTTATTGAATGTGAAAGGTTGAAATTAAAATTAAAATTGTCATATCTCAGTTATTTATCATCGAATCCTGACAAATCAGGCACCATTTTATTCAGAACTAGCCGGCAGGCACGCTTCGCTCGCCTTCTCCATCTAGCCAGGGGGCTCCGCTCCCTGGACCCCCGACAGTATAGGCAGTGTAAGTGAGACAAACAGGCTCGCTTCGCTCGCCTGCAAATTCAGTTCAGGAGAACGGAATTCTGTCTCCTTCTCATTCTACTCTGCTATCACACCTTTCTTCATCATCCTGCTTCCACTCCATCGCAATCTGCCACCAAGTTACTAAGAATACATTTTCTACCTCTCCTTTCCACTCACCTCCCATCAGCCGTGTTTGAAATTTGCGTCAAAGAGTCCCAGCAGTGATTCACCCGTTTCTTTCTCATTCTACGAATAATTCGTTCGTTTTTTGTTATCCAATTTGGACCTGTTTACTTAATTTCAACATTTTCTGCCAATTTGTTCTCGAAAAATCTAAGAAAAACTCCGAAAAATAGTAAAACGCTAATATTAAGCATAACCTTGGAAAGTATATTGAACATAGTTTAAAACTTTATTCAATATCTTCCAAATTAGTTCATCTATAATCTTGCTGAACCATTGAATTTACAGTTTAGATTTGTCATATCAAGGTGGAAGATATGCAACCCGCAATACATCTACAATTTGAAAAACCTATTACTGTTAAATCTTGAACGGATTTCAAAAATATTTCAACACAACATTTCTAGACCTTATCTGAACCTGCCCACCAATATCAAAATTTTTTACCGGTTGGTCTTTGAAAAAATTAAGAAAATGCCAAAAAACTATAGAAAATAGTTATTTGTGTAACTAGTGCCTAAAGTGGTAGATTGCTGCATCGAGTGAAACAGTTTTTTTCACGAGCCGAAGGCGAGTGAAAAAAGTTTCACAAGTGCAGCAAGTACACTTTAAGCTCGAGTTACACATTACATTTTTCCTACAGTTACCATCAAATGTGAAAAAAATTAGAAGGATGTTGATTTAGAGACCTATACATATAAATTGGGGGTTGTAGGGTCGTCAAGAAGGGTAATTATATTATATGATCTCACTCAACTGATTATAATACACTATGTACAAATGGACTAATAAAATGGGCTGATAAAATAAACTGACAGAATGGGCTGATGAGATGAACTGGAAAAATGAACTAATAAGATGGACTGTAAAAATAAACTGATGGAATGAACTGACAGAATAGACTGATGAAATGAGCTGAGAGAAAGGAATGATGAAATAAACTGACACAATGGAATGATGGAATTAACTGACAGGATAGACTGATGAAATGGACTGCCAGAATGGACTGATTAGATGAAATGAAAAAAATCATGAAATGGTCTTACAGAATGGACTGAAAAAATGAACTGATGAGATGGACTGGAAAAATGAACTGATGAGATAGACTGAAAGAAATGAACTGACAGAATGGAATGATGAAATTATCTGACAGGATAGACTGATAAAATGGACTGACAGAATGGACTGATAAGATGAAATGAAAAAATTAATTTATGAAATGGACTGATGGATTGGTCTCACAAAATGGACTGACAGAAATGGAATGATGAAATAGACTGACAAAATGGACTGGTAGAGTTAACTGACAGAATAGACTGAAGAAATGGACTGACGGAATGAACAGATGAAATGAACTGATAGAATGGACTGATGGAATAGACTGGCAGAATAGACGGATGAAATGGAGTTACAAGATGAATGGACTTATAAAATAAACTGACAGAATGGACTGATGAAATAGACTGACAAAATGGACTGGTAGAGTTAACTGACAAAATGGAAAGATGAAATGGACTGAAAAAATGGTCTAATAAAATGGTTTAAAAGAATGGACAGGTTATAATGGACTGATGAAATGGACTGACAGAATGGAATGAAAAATTGAAGAGACAGAATGGACTTATAACATGGACTGAGAAATTCACTGAAAAAATTGAATGATTGAATGGGCTAATGACAATGAACTGACAGAATGGACTGAAACAATGGAATGATGAACTGAACTGATGGATTGAAAGAGTGGACTGATAGGATGCACTGAATAAATGGACTGATAAAAATACAGACAGAATTGACTGATACATTGAATGTACTCAATCCACCAGTTTTGGAAAAACCCATTTTCAAAAACTTCCTCTTCTGTGATTGGTTGAAAATCTGGAAAGTCCAGATTACTTTACGCACTAGTGCGTCAAGTATTTTAGGCACTCGTGTGAGAATGGCCCATTTTAGAAACTCTATTCAGTGTGTAAAGATGCACTTTTTTGCTATCTGTAGGAAAACTCAAATATTTGGCATACCCTTGGGAAGTTTCTCTTAGTAGGCGTCTTCTAGAGGTCCAACTGAACATGTCTGCCAAATTTTAACGCATTCGGTTTGGTAGATTTTTAGTTCTGCTGATGAGTGAATGAAACAGTGTCATTTCGATTTTATATATAGAGATTTAAAGCTCTAAATTTTTGTAATGATACAGAATTTTAAAAAACCATTACTTTTAACAGTAAATAAAAATTAATATTTCAGTCGGCCGTCATTTGAAAATTTTAAACTTTTGATTTTTAGAATTAACAATTTTTAATTTTTAGTTTATAATTTTTTATTTTAAAATTTCAATTTCTAATTCATTTATTTTTTCAACGAAACAAATCTTAAAAGGTCGTTTATTACTTTTATTTCTATGTAAAAATAATATTGGAAGTTGTTCTAAGTTGAAAATAATCGGCAAAAAAAAGGTTCTGCTCAGGTTTCGAACCCCCCTGATTGGTAAGCAGTGAAATACTAGTCCACGTTGCTATTTTTTTATAACCACTGAGCTATGAGGGTTCGATGAGTTCGATGAGGAGCCTATTCTGCCAGTGATACCAACATGATTTCAAGAGCATAATAGACATTTCTGACCAAGAACGTTTCTCAAAACTGATGTTAGGTTGCAATCCTGCAGTGCAGAGAGCATGAATATAGCATGAATAACGTGTATAGTAATAGTGTGTAAGCAATCCTTTTCTTCCTTTTTTCGTCCTTAATATGCAAATTTTCAAAATGCTCTAAATCCCTGAATTTCAGTTAACAAAAATCCTTTACTTTTATATATAGATTAAAATTTCGTTTAAAAATAATCATTCATTATACTTTTTCACATTATTCTGTTCTGTTTTCTTAGGATTTGGAAGAAGCTCACGACCAGTGTTCAGTCCTGATCCAACGGAAAGTGAGTTACAGTTTGTGAAATCGATTGAAGAATGGCGCCAAGAGATGCAGTTGAAGAAAATAATCCTCTTAGGACACAGTATGGGAGGGTTCCTGGCTGCATCTTATGCGATACACCATCCTGACAGGTACGGCGGCATACATTGAATGAATCTTCTATTTCCCCTCAACGTTTTCTTGTTATCAGTTGATTGAATTCCCTCTCTTCTGCTGATCAGGAATCCACTATGAGTTTTGACGGAGATAGGAAATATTTTGAATATCAGGAAATTTAGACTATATTGATTTTGATCTGTAGACACCTTCATTCATACAATAAATGTTAAATTTCAATTATAATTTAAACCCCATTAATAATTCGGTAGTATTATCTAATAAAATTGATTTTTAAAAGTATTTAAATAAACTAAATACCTATCTATTCATGATCAATTGTGAGGGATATCTATTCCAACTTTCATCATTACATTGACATCATTATCAGACATTCGTTGTTGTTATAGTTGGTGCCAAAAATTGAGACAGTTTCGTCTGTTCCTTTACGTTCCAATCAGTGACTTGTAACTAGCCGGTAATTGCCAATTGGACTATTTCTATACTCCTTACTTAAAATGTTAGGTACCAGTTGTTGATACCTCGAGAAAGTTCAAAATTCTTTAAAGTTGCTCAGCGGCAAATTTGTAATAATTTTTCACTCAAGTGAGAATTGCTGATACGATAAGAACATTGGACCTTGATATGACTCGCTCTACAACTGTTTTGAACTATTTCAAAACCTTATGATTGAGCAAAGCGAAGCTCCAATAGATCAGGAAAGTCACTCTCTGTAACGCTATTCCTCCGGAACAGCTCGACCAATTTCATTCAAACTTGCCAAGGTGATAGTAGACATGGACGACCAGGTTATAAGCTATAAAGCATTTTTAAAATTTTCATATTGAAGACGAAAAAAGGAAAAAAGGATTGGCTAACGCATTATTACTATACACATTATTTGATAGTACCACACTGGTACCATATTCATGTTAATATTACTGGAACATGTGATATGAAATTCAATAGAAATATATTACAAATATATACTTCAGATGATAGACCTCAATTGAATTCTGAGATTAATTAATGTGGAAAAAAGTATTACAGAAGAAAAATATAATCGGCTTTGATCGGAATACTGTATTATAAATTTGGATACAGATGAGCTTTTCAAGTAAAGGATCAGAGTGGCTTGCAATATTTATTTGTATGCAGTCATTATTTCTAAACGCCCGGTTGATAGGAATAATAATGTCATAAGCGGACTCAAAGGACAGATTTAGTACGGTGCAATTAGTTCAAAAAAAGACAAAACCTCAACATCCAAAGAGAAAGGACGATTCCTACGCCAACTTGTTCCATACAACCCCTTTATCGTTTGGTAAAAAGTTACAGCCTTATGAGCGTCGGGGTTTTGGGGGAGGGGGGTTGAAAGGTGCAAAATTCAAGTTTTTCGTAAATTGTAGCCGAACCAAGCGTCGGACGAAAAAATTTCATGCATGTTTTTTCTAGAAAACAAAATTTGGAAGAAATTGAGACCAATACCAACTCTGTATCTTCAACGGTTTCCAAGTTACAATTTTTTGAAAACTCCATATTTTTCACAGGAATTATTTCGTTACTTTAAAAGTTTGTAACTTTAAATTGAAAACACTTGCATCCGTATTTCAAAATCCCTCTCGGCGAAATTGATTTCTGTTTAATTTGAGACCAAATTCACACTTCTATTTTCAGTGGTTCATGTGCTACAGCGATTTTAAAAAACCCTTACATCCCCAAAATCCCTTAAAATTACATTTTATCATACAAAAAAAAAATAACTAAAAATATTCGGATTGGCTCATACTTCTAGATTTTGTTTCTTGAGACCCTAGACTGTCATTAAAATTGTAGACATGACCAAGACTATCATAGGATTCATGGGGGTTGGTCAAAAGCCTCCCTTTATTTTCAATAATTTATATTCCCTCATAACTTTTGATTGGTACGTCGGATTCTATCGTTCAATAGCTCATCATTTTCTGCACATGACGGCGGTATATATTCATATATTATAATCCAAATTATAAACTCCAAAATACAGATTTAAATGATACCTTTGAATAATAATACCTGCACAATGGAAATTTCATTTTTTCACATATTAATGCTCCCAATCGGGAAGTTGTGAACGGAAAAATCTGTAACTATCAAGAAATGTAGAGAAAATCTTCCACTTTCAGATGGTTATTATAAGAATTGCGAGACCTTCGAGATAGGAAGGTACACAACCGGTTTTTATCACACTTTTTCTGATAAATTCGCTCATTTTTTCAATTTTTTTGAAATTTCTCTAACAATGTACACTGAACAAGAAATTTAAATATACCATCTTTTAGAGGATAAATCACTTTACATTTCTAGACCAAGGACATAACTCTACCGCCAATAGTTACCAAGTTACAATAGAATGAATTATGTGTAATTTATTAACAATTGAAAACGCTGATTTTGCAACAATGTTATCATGAGGAATTCATTGTAGAATCATGATGAATCTTATATGATATTGAAGATCACATTTTTTTCTACAATTTGAGACCAAATTCATATTTTTGAACAATTATTTAATGAGCTACTTATATTTATGAAGCCAATCGTCGTCTTCTTCAGCTCAACGAAGCGTTTCAATGTATCATTCATAGTGTGTGGAGCACCTCTCAGAGTGAGCTCTGAGCTCGACAGTTGGTTTGGAAAATGGATCTAGCTAATTCTGTAATTGTTCAAAAAATGTGAATTTGGTCTCAAATTGTAGAGAAAAATGTACTCTTTGATACAATATACGATTCACTATATTTCTTTAATGAAACTTTGATGAAAGCATTGCTGTAAAATATCCTATTTCAATTTTTACTTATTTTTGATACTTTATTCATCTGTAACTTTGTAACTAATGAAGGTAGAGTGATGTCCTTGGTCTGAAAATGTAGAGAATTTTGCCCTCCATGATGAGTATAGGACTATAAGCCAATCTGAATATTTTTAGTATTTTTTTTGTATGATAGAATGTAATTTTAGGGGATTTTGGGGATGTAAGGGTTTTTTTAAATCGCTGTAGCACATTAACCACTGAACATAGAAGTGTGAATTTGGTCTCAAATTAAACAGAAATGAATTTCGCCGAGAGGGATTTTGAAATACGGATGCAAGTGTTTTCAATTTAAAGTTGCAAACTTTTAAAGTAACGAAATAATTCCTGTGAAAAAATATGGAGTTTTCAAAAAATTGTAACTTGGAAACCGTTGAAGATACAGAGTTGGTATTGGTCTCAATTTCTTCCAAATTTTGTTTTCTAGAAAAAAAATGTATGAAATTTTTTCGTCCGACGCTTGGTTCGGCTACAATTCACGAAAAACTTGAATTCTTTGTCCCTGCTTCAAACACTCTTTGACAAAAGAAAGCTCGCTCCGCTCAATATGCGGTTGCCTCCGCATGCGCTTCCCTAGTCTAAATTGAGCTGCTACCTTGTACCGATGTACTGTATGTACCTATACTTTAGAGGATAGGTTTCCTTATTTTTATAAAGGAATTTGATCCTCCAAATTATACTTATTGGTTCACTGACAACTGTTCTAATTTCAGAGTGAATCATCTAATTCTAGCAGACCCATGGGGATTTCCAGAAAAACCGGCCGATGTAGTTTTGAAGAACAATATACCGTTTGTTGTGAGAGCTATAGCATATGTGATGCAACCTTTCAATCCGTTTTGGGCTATCAGAGCAGCAGGCCCATGGGGTAAGCAGATTATTTCACCCTCTTATTTCGTAAAATGAAGTAAAATTCCCTCAAAATCTAATAACTAACTAGTTAGCTCTAGAATATAATTATAATATAATCTAAATTAATGTATTGTCTGGCGAAATTTTTAATAATTTCATTTATAACAATATAATTGCATAATTATCCACACTGAATTTGCATCAATGTATAATGAGAGAACATATTTTTCTACAAAATGTTTTGATTCTATTAAGATCGAAATGTTTTCAATGGTCTAGATTTGAAAAAGTACTATCCCGTAATATATTTTCAATTTTTTGTGGTTAAATTTTCAGGTCAAGCTCTGATAGAGAAAATGAGGCCTGATCTAGTGAAGAAATTCTCTCCTGTATTATCGGACTCCAGTTTGGTTGCACAGTACTTATTCCAGTGTAATGCACAAACTCCCTCGTAAGTATATTGGTAAAAATTTATTTGATTCTTTTATTATTCAATTAATAATTCTCATAGTAATATTGAAACAACTCACGATGCACTAGTCTGCAAAATTTTACTTGCGACACGGCTTACTAATGCGACACGTCCTTTACTAATCTCTCCCACTACCCGTGCACCTAAGTAGAGCGCACTGCACTTCACTCGTCACTCGTCATTCCATTGCTCTGTTGATGCTTCGCACTGTGGAAGAGGAAATCGTTTCTCCTACGCTCGAGTAAAATCACGCATACTATAGTTTGAAGTTCAGTCGCTGGCTAAAGCAAAATTTCAAATACGGTATTGTAAGGTATACAACGTGCAGTTGATATTTAAAATATTTAAATCCATAACGATAGATTTTGGAGACCTCTGTAAAGTGAGTGTCACTTTTTAAACTTACACTTGACAATTTTTCTCTAAAAATTGTAAACTGTTAGTAAGTCTCTAAAGCCGGCCATGACTAATCAAGTTATATGAGGATGAATTTTCTTTATTGTCATACATGTTCTAAGTTATTTGTTCACTTTTGCTTCTAAAGATGAGCTATTTTTCAATTGTAATATTAAGTGGAAACTTTGCCATGTATTCTTGAAAACAATAGAATATACTATTCTACTCGTATATAAGTTTTTTTGATAATTCAAGGAAATATGATTTAATAATGGATCATTTCCAGGGGAGAAGGAGCTTTCCATTCTATGATGACTGGCATGGGTTGGGCTAAGAATCCAATGCTGAAAAGGATACATCTTCTGAATAAACAAGTGCCTGTAACATTGTTGTATGGAGGACGGTCTTGGATAGACAATTCAGCTGGAGAGAAAATAAGAGAAAGAAGAAAGGAAGGCTACGTCAATGTCCAGGTATTATTCATAATTTATCTCGAAAGATCCATTCCTAAAATAAGAATTGAGAAAAGCCAGAAACTACTTGATTGAAATAAAACCAAAATAATAACTACTTACTGCTATTATTCTCACTTCTTCTCTATTATCATAAGAACAAAATTATTTTGGGCAAGAAGTTACCGTATTGTCAATTATCGTTTCATATAAATCCAGTACGCAGAGAATTTCGAAAGGGCAATTCCTGTAAAAGGAGGTATTTATTGTTTCAAATGGTTTATTAGGGTTCCAATAATGTGTATTTGAAAAGTGCACAAAAGATTTCTCTTGGCACAACTTTTGACAGCCATGAAACCTCGCATTTTTCGCATATAACTCGTAAAAGGTCCACATTTTTATAGGGCCATTCTCACAATAAATTGTAGAGGACAAAATTCTGCATCAAGAAAAGAAAACAATAGTCGGTCGAATAAAAACATATTCTACATTCGTTCAAAAATCACAATTTTTTCAAATTTTCCAAAAAATTGTTCAAATTTTTTAAAATGATATGTAGCTTATAAAGTAACTAGAAATGTATTACCCACCTTCCTAAAATTTGTAGAACATCAAAAATTGAGTTCAAAAAGTATAAAAAGTTTGATTTATTTGACCTATTTTCGGAACTTTTAGATTTACTTTTCCAAAAACCAAATTTCACCAAAATCGGCTACAGGTGGTTTTTTCAATATTTTGATGTTAGGTTTCATAAAGTTTCAAATGGAGCCTAGCTGGTATTTCTTAGTCTACTTGGTCGGATACTTTATTACTGCTCTAAATTCAAATTATTTTCGGTAGAAAGGACATTCAAGGATAATAAACCTTAAATTTTAGCTAACCTAACCGATAACCTATAGCTCATTGTTTTCAGCTCTAAAAGGCGGTTCTATTTCATATATTGAATTTGGTCAAAATTGAAGAATTTCATCACTAGCGTACTTTTAGCTCATTCCTCATAGACTGAGAAATGGCTATTCTTGTATTCAAAAGCTTCTACATTTGAATGCATTGATTGGAATCTACCCAAAAGGGTAGTTTCCACTCGCCTTGGTCACATTCTCGTCACCCATCCGAAAGCAGACCATAGTGTTTGTGACTTAACATCACAATCACATAGCAACCACCTTCACTGAGCAACCAGACACACCACACTTTATTGTACGGTACCATAAACTGTTCTATCAACACATATCCATGTAGTTCTCCACACTGGCGGCTCGTGCCCACGAAACAGTTAAAGTGCTATACAGTCAAAGATACGAGCACTTGACGATACGAAACAACTGTTTCGTGTGTACGAGCCGCCAGTGGTTCTCCATGGAAATATTCGTAGAAATCTATATTGGAGTTGAGATTTGTTCATTACGGGAAATAATTGAGAATTTCTCACTATAGCCTATTGTGACAAAAGTGGGATGTCCAGTTTGTCCACTTCACTTCTGAGAAGTTTCATCACCCTGTCGCTAGGGACTCTAGGGGTTGGACTTTGATTGAAGTCGTCAGAGTTTATTTCTCAACAGTAGTACTAATTTCAGTTCCGAATAATGTTCAATATTGACCATAGTCTTCTACAGTCGATCCACTATGTAGAATAATCACAGGTATAACGGATAAGTTATTGTTTACTGTTTTTTTTTCAGATGATACCAGGTGCAGGACACCATGTTTATGCTGACAAATGCGATGTTTTCAATAAATATGTGAACGAAGCTTGTGCAATGTTTGACAAAAGTGACGAAGATACTAGAAGAGACAATCTTCAGGTCGATTCTGATTGAGTATTTTAGTATATAATCTGTTTTGTATTTGAAATTAGTATGTAAGGTGACGGAGTAGCTGAATGGTACCGAGTTCATCGAAAGTGCATCAAAGTACTATCATTATAATCATTTTTTGCAATATTTGAAAGTTATCTAATAGTTTGAAACTATTTTATTGCAATATCCTTAATATTGTTAGAAGTATTTATATGATGTTTACCAAGTAAACGTTGAAAGTGATGATTTTACTTGTTGAAAGTTGTATATCATTTATAAAAATAATAATTATTAAAAACTTTGTTGCATAAAAATGTAGTTGTATTAATGTGATTTACTTTACAAAATAAACCTTTTGTTCTGTCATAACAAGATGGTGTGTATAGTTTTTAAAAACCTATATTTAAAGTCGTTAAATTCAAGTACCAGTACGATTAATCTTCAATCATATTTAACAGATAAGGAAAATGGTAGGTGAGAAAAAAACCAAAAAATGAAGTTTCAAATTAAGAGAAACTTGTGAAAATGGTAAACCTGTTTGGCTCTATATAAGATAGTAGGCCTACATGAGGACTTACATTTGCTCTTTGATACATGAGTTTTTACTGTCCGTAGAAAGATGATTTTAAGGGTAGAGAGACTTTTATACAAACTCAGCAGTTAAATGTGCCTTTTCTCATAGTATGTGATCAGCAGAAAATGTTTCCAATTTACGACCGATAAAAAAGGATCGTAAAATTGCTAATCAAGCTTTCTCGGATTTCCATCATGCATTTTGGATAGAGGTGAGAATGGCAGTGCAACCCGATTATAAATATTCTGTACGTCTTTCCGATCAAAGAAAAGATTCCTTAAAAATGGCAATTGTAAATTGCTGCCAGCAGTCGAAATGAAAATAGTGCTACTCTTACCATCCGCCTCTCGTCACATCTCACGCAGAATTGATTTTACACAAAAATTTTCAGATCTGCGCAAGTAGTTCCACTCCATACCTAGTTACACTCTTGCTTCAATCGGCCATTTTGAAAGAATGCCTTCTTTGCTCGACAAGACTATAGCTTCTAGCATAGAACTATAACCATGGTTCTAGGTAGGTCCAGTCATTGATCCTGAGTGCTACACTTATGCAGCACAGCGATTTCAAGTGGGGAAATATGCTCTACGCACTTTGGTGTATGTATGAAGACAATTTTTACTCAAAAGTATAGATGATGTCTGAAACAGCTTTATAAAAATAACAAAACACAATTTCTGTTTTATTCGCTCAAACTGAAGAAAATAAGGGTGGGTCCTACATCTGGGTAGCAATTTTTTCTCGATACTATCAAGTACCGGTATATGTTATTTTTCTAATTTAATAATGTTGGAAAAAGTGTTACCCAGATATAGGATCGATCGTCCCGAGAATTATACGGCGGAGGTCATCCATTAAATTATTCTTGTAGGATTCCTACAATTATTTTATGCTTCATATTTTCTCTTTTCTATGTAATTCTACATTATTTTACTGGTTTTACATCAATTGAGAAAAGTATAATTATTAATGTTTAATGTAATCTTACCTGGAAGCAGTTAATTTATACTCTCAGCGAATGGATAGAGATAATTATGAGTAGGCTAAAGCATTAGCTGTTTATTGGAAAAACCATAATTTGCCAACCCCAAGTTTCGTTGACACCAACTTATGGCAAAATAATTGATGGTCATCACAGAAGTTGACACAAGGTGGTAGAGTTGACATGGTTTTTTCCAAGTCTTGTAATTTGAGGAAAACTGTAATTTATGAGTTTAAAACATGAAACATCACCAGTGAAATAACAGATGGTATTACCATGTCGTGCTGTAAAAATAAAGAAATATTGTCGAGAGGTTGTGGATCCGGATAATTTTTTCTAACCTAAATATGTAGCCTATACTATTATCTAAAATTATTTCAATTATGTGACAAAAGTGTTACTTACTTGAAAAATAAATAAAAATCAAACACCCTTTTTTGAAAACTTTTAAATTTATAAAACACATACATGTTTCGGCACATTAGCCCATTCTCAATGTGGATAAAAATAGTAATCAATGAAATATGTATGTGTTTTTATAATTTTAAAAGTTTTCAAAAAAGGGTGTTTGATTTTTATTTATTTTTCAATTATTTTAAACAGCCTTAAGTTTTAAAGTTCATTATGTTACTTACTATTGTTTTTGAAGCAATCAGCATAAAATTCAAACATTCTCTTTCATGAGAGACCCACATCCACTCCATAAAAATAAATAGTTTTTGGTGAAATACAACAAAATTAATCACATTTTATGCTGCATTATTGAATTATTTAAAATTTGAGATCAAGCCCCAAATCTTTCAACATTTTTCTCATTGAATGCCACTAGTGTTCTTCAATTGACTATTGACCAACTGTGGACAATCCAGAAATTCTGGCCATAACTTGATAAACTTCGAAAATTTTCATTATCAAGCATCTTTTCATTAAATTGTCAGTGATTCTTCAAAGTGTGAATCAAATTTTGAAACAAAATGTCGGATTCAAAAAAGTCAGGGTGCTTTAGTTACTTGAAATGCTGTTCAAAATCTGGAGGAGCTAAGAGAAGTAGTTCCATACCTGACATACTTGATGAAAAAATTGCTAGAAGAGGTGAGTTGAATATGCAATTTTTTTAAAATTTTAGTACGTGCTTTGGGAGCGCAGTTTATAATTAATAGATTGATAAAAGTTATGCTTATAGAGCGCATAGAGCGATGTGTCCACGGTTAAATTATTTATTTTCAAGAACATTAACATGATTATTCATTCATCAAATTAAACGAGACAACATCAATGGAATACAAAGATGATCAATTTCAACCAAATCATACACAATATACCTTTTTTTTGAAAAGTTGACTACAAAAACTGGATAGTGTAGTCGACTTATTTCCTGTTTCTTCTATGGTTTTTTTTATTTAATGTTCTCGAAAGGAAATAAATTCATTATTATATTTATGACAAACATGAAGAAAACATACCAGACATAGAAGTTTTTTAAATAATATGTTCTTTATGAAATTATCATAAATTTGGCCTAAAGCGTCAGCCGATTTGATATTTTATTATTTTACTCCACTAAATATAAATTATTATTTTATTTAATAGGCCTAAATGTTAATGTAAATGCCTATCATAAAGAGTATCTTCTTAAATGTATCATCTTCAAAGTAAATTGAACCCTGGACTCACCGCATAACCGCCCCAAAATTGAAAAATACGTACAATGTGGGTTTGCATGGGGAAAGAAATCAGAAAAATAATTCTAGGGAAAAAGTTTATATATTTTGCTTCACAATATCTTGATGTATCGATTATTTTGTGCTTTTTCCTTAAGTTAAATTTGATATTCATTTAATTATAAATTATATTGATTTACTTTTATAAAGAGAAACATTTTCTATTTTTGCAGCAAAGAAAAAATAATTATACTCAAGAAAACACACGTTGTTTCAGGAGGGATCTGCTAATATTTTCAGGCTGATTCCTTAATCCTCCAAATAGTAATAGACCAGGGGCTGGAGGTAGTTGAGTATGCAAAATATGAGGACCGCACTTTCTCAACGGTTTCCTACGCAGAAAAGCATGCTGATTATGAATCCGGATGTTGCCAGGCGCTATTTTGGTGTAACAACCTCCTACAGCCCATTATTGTTAACCCTCTTTAATCTATAGTAATGCTTGTATAGTATAATCTATACTAACCCTCTTTAATCTAAGACTTGCCATACAATATAGGTTCTAAAATGATTCTTTATGCTGACGACACTACTGCATTGGTTAGTGGCAATAATGATGACGAAGTTTCTAGGCAATCTTTGAAAGTATTGAATCAGCTTCATGACTGGTTTAAAAATAATGCATTGAAGCTGAATTCAACAAAGTCAAATTTTATGAAGTTTGCTCCTGGCAGTCATTCAGAGGAAGGTTTTCAGGAATTGGTTCTCGATGCGGAGGTGAGGTACAATGCAGTTTCAACAGCCAAGTTTCTGGGAGTGGAACTTCAAGGGGGTCTGAAATGGGATAGTCATCTGAGAACTCTGATAAACAAATTATCTCATGCTCTTTTTGCCTTGAGAACTATATCAGGTGTCTCAAATCAGAGTACAGCACTGAGGGTATCATGGATGTTTTTTATCTCTGATTCGTTACAGTATTCTGTTTTGGGGTGGCACTGTGGCGGATTTGCATGAAATCTTCCTGATGCAAAAAAAAGCAATTCGTGTTCTTGGCAATCTTAATCCTTTTGGCCGTGACTCCTGCAGACCAGTTTTCATAAACTTAAGGCTTCTGACAGTACCAGCCATATATTATTTAGAAGCAGTTCTGTTTGTTAAAAAGAATGGGCAGAAATTTGATACCAACAGATCCCAGCATGCTTACAGTACACGAAATAAGGACTCCCTTCTGTATTATCCCATTCATAGGACTACTTTATTTGAGAGGGGGCCATTTTATTCTGGATTGAGGTTTTTCAACCGGCTCCCCACAGCATTGAGAAATTTAGATGCGGGTGCTCTTTCTAAAACTCTGACTCAAAAGCTGTTGGAGGGAGTACCCTACTCTTTAGATGAATGCTATGAAGCTGTTAATGCATAGAATAGTCTTAAAAAATTAACGTGTTACATGCTGCAGGACCTTTGCTCATTGAAGCAGCTAAACGTAACAAATTAATAATAATAATAATAGTAATCGCTCAAGAAAATTTAAATTCTAGGTCCTAGAAGGTGAATAAAGACCGGAAAATAATCTCAACTCACTCTGGGCACTACAAGTAAGACTTAACCGTTTCCGTAACCAAGTGACGGCGAACACTTCTCGATAACGACTTCAGTTAGAGTGTAATGCAACAATTACTATTTCTCCATAGACGTGAAACGACTGACTATCTTTACTAACGACAAGACAATCTCACAAAGGAGTGAAATAATAACTATTTAACTACCTACCATAAGTTACCGCCCTGAATTTAGGCTATTACCAGTAGGAAGAGTCTTTCAAGGAATTATATTGTTAAGGACCCCGCAACTTTTGTAAAAGTTAACAGAACTAGGCAAACTATATCTCATTGTTTTAAACTCTTCAAGACGGTTGAAATGAATAATATAACTTATCACTTGTTGAATTTGATCAAAATTTGAAAATTCAACTACCCTGAGTGCTTCTAGTTCCTTCTCATATACCGAAGACAGTGCTATTTGTGTTCAAATGCGTCGTGGAAGTCATTGATTGCAAAAAGTAGCATTTGGCTCATTTTTTATCATTATCATTTCTATTAAATAATAAAGAGAATATTATGATATACAAATTGAGCCCAAATACGACATAAAATTATTATCTCCGGAGGGATCTTGGAATACACATCATGAATACACATCAACTCATCATGTGAAAGATAAATGAAAAACTAGGAAAGGTGAAATATTTGTTTCTCTCAAAAATACCACTTCCTATTTAAATAAAAGCTCGGTCCTTGTTCAAGATAAAGGGTTGAATTTGACACAAATCTCTTGGAAATGTTTTTGGCTAGGATAAGTACAAGGAATCTATTCTCTATCTGACGCTTTGTTTTTGTGTGAATTGCAAAAAAAACTAAAAAACAGAAATAAAATTCCGATGTCTTCTTGTCTCTCTGTATTATGCACACCTCAGAATCCATCGAAAACTTATATTGGATTTATTTGGGATGCCAAAAGTAGATTGAGACAATTTCCAGCCTTACATTAATGTTTTTGTAGACAAAAGTCGAATTTGCCTGAACAACTATTTATCTAGTACAGAAAACTTACAAATTTTTGGAAATTCATAGCTCGGTACACATCGATCGTAGAAAAATGAGATGGATACTATTCTCTTGTGAATTTTATGCCCGAAACAATAGTATGATTATTTTTAACCTAATAATGTTTCCTTTCAAGGTAAATTGCAAAAAAACTAAAAAAGGACCCAAAATTCCGCAGTTTTCTGGGCACCCTGTATAAAATGGTACTCAGGATCCGTCAAATTCGCAAATAAGTCTTACTTGTAGTGCCCAAAGTGAGTTGAGATCATTTCCCGGTCTTCATTCACCTTCTAGGACCTACAATTTAAATTTTCCGGAGCGATTACTATAGATAAAAGGGGGTGAACAACAATGGGCTGTAGGGGGTTGTTGCACCAAAATAGCGCCTGGCAACATCCGGATTCATAATCAGCATGCTTTTCTGAGTAGGAAACCGTTGAGAAAGTGCGGTCCTCATATTTTGCATACTCAACTATAGTCTGTCCAAGCAAAGAAGACCCTCTGGCAAGATGAGAAAATGACTCCAGCTCGGTCAATATTGGTTTAAGAATAATTGATTTGTTCTCAAATTGTAGAAAACGTTCTGATCTACAATTTGAAACCAAATCAATATTTTTTGAATCAATATTAATCGAGGTAGGGTCATTTTATCATCTTGCCAAAGGGTCTTCTTTGCTTGGTCAGACTATACCTCCAGCCCCTGGTCTATAAAAGAAATTCAATATTGGATATACTTTGTTACCAAATTGCAGAATATTGTAGATTTTTAATCATATGTTCATATCCATAGTTTTAAAGAGATGTAGAAATGATTTAATTCCGGTACCAAGATGAACATTTCAAATTTAATAAAACCAGTGCTGAGAAATTTGTGACTAATTACTATTGAGATGATGTGTAAAATATGCTAAAAAATAAATTCTTTCACATCGAAGGAATATTAAATTATAATAATTATAGTGTTTTGAATAAATAAATTAAGTTGCCGGGAATTAATTACTGAAGTTGGATGGGCGTGATTTGATTTTTGTAAAATTTTCTCCCATCTCAGAGCAAAACCGTAAACTGACTGATATAGAACATTAAAAAAATCAGTGTTTTGTCTCATTTTAGTTGCAATTTATGGGATTTGGGATGATTTTTACACAATCAGGCCGTTTGATTGTTCTTCCGAATTGACTCCTCTACTACTTCCAATCATTTGAAAATCAAAATTAAAAACTTACAAATTTCTTCACTAGATTCCTCAGGTAATCTTATATAGGAAATTATTATTTTAATATCTGCAGAAATCGTCTAAATTCTTAGCAAATCTTTGATTAAAGAAAAATTTATGTTACAATCTACCGCTATATTGTTATTATCTTGGCAGCATTCATGGTTGAGGATGTAGGATTATGCCCAATGCTATTTTTTCGCTATTTTCTGTAAGGTGAGCAAGCTTGAGAAGTCAGATTACTCCTGAACCACCCTGTATGGACTTGAATAATTGATGGATTCTAAACCATCCCCTGAAAATGGTCAAAATCAGTGGTGTATTCTCCGGGCTAGCTAGGCTAGCTGCGAAGCCCAACTGGTTTTTATAAAAAATAATTTTATTCAGATAGCGGTATATATTTGAAAAAAGTAGTAGCGATAAAGTATTCAAAATGCCCATTTAATTTTAGTGACTTGTTGGCAAACAGCAGGGTACCAACCTAACCGTCAAGCGATGCCTTTATAAGAAGAATTAAATCTATGTTAATTCACTAAAATCTATTGTAATCTAAACTTGTTTCATACATTTTCAGTGAAATCACTAGTGAATGAAATGGCACCCAAGACAAGTCCGACTCAAAAAGTTAGCAATTGTTTTAATGGATGTGCCCTGTATTTTTGTCATATTATATTTGGATTATTGAATATCCTCATGCTTGTAAGTTCAAATCAATTGCTTCTATATTACCTCAGCTGCAGCCTATGAATGGATATTTTTTCCGTTCAGTTGATTCCATTTCCTATTATTTGTCTGAGTAGGATTTATAATGATGTTAAAGATAATGTAATATAAAAACCAGTTTCCCTGTGCCAATCAATTCAACTGACATAGGATTATGCGAATTGAAGTGGGTCAAATTTCATCACTCTACAGTAATACGGTAATTGAATTTCATCCACTTTTGTGCCTACAGCCCCTCTTGCTTCTTTTCTTATAACCTGTTAGCCGCAGCAGCCTATCCAATCGCTTTGATCGTACTATGTAAAACGTGCATAGGGTAGGCTATCCTACTGCCGCTATAAAGCTGAGGCCGCACTGTCGGTGGGTAGAGCCTGGAGGGTGGAGGGTAGTTGGTAAATCTATAGAACATACACACCATCCACAGTAATACATTGTATGAATGGTATGACGTCATTCTGTTTTTTGAGGTTATGTTGTCCATATCTAAGAACTTCAAGATGGCGGCTGAACACATACCATTCATACGATGTATTACTGTGGATGGTGTGTATGTTCTATAGATTTACCAACTACCCTCCACCCTCCAGGCTCTACCCACCGGCAGTGCGGCCTCAGCCTAAAAGTGTTACAGCTTCAGTCTACCTATCAGCAGAAAATATTCAAATTTATAATGATATATATCGCTTACAACCTTTCAAGTACTTCAAAGCACAATTGTGGGACGCTCACCATCACTTATCATCCAAGAGCGACATAAGTGGAAATAAGTAAAAAAAAAAAATTGATAAACTGCAATCGAATAGTACAGTTTATTATTATATTATAATTATTACAGTTTATTTTATTTTTTATATTATATTACAGTTTATTATATTATTTCTTTTTACATAGGGCTACTCATCAATGTATTCTATTTAATAAAATATAAATCTCAGTACCCTTTAAATGATTTTTATTCCAACATGACATGTTTCAACTCATTAGAGCCATTTTCAAATGTGAAATGTCACGTTGAAATAAAAATCAATTAAAGGATAGGGTATTGAGATTTATATTTTATCAAATAAAATGCACTTATTGATTATGAATATGAAGTTATTGTTTCGATTTTCCACCTTTTCAGTTATTTGGACTCTGTATAACAGCCTTATCTGGATACCTCTACTATTCTATGGCTACTTTGAGAATATCTGGAAGTAACTTTGATTTTCCTTTGCCAATTGCAACATTTGTATTTGGCAGCTTAATAATAATATTGGCAGTTTTTGGATTCGCTTGTACAGGTCGACCAAATTGCCTGGTTTTGGTGAGTATAAATTTCCCATAACTCCGCTTATTTACCAAAGTAGAATAATTTCAATATAGGTCTATTCATTTTGTAGAAAACCCTATGCATAGGCTAGCTATGCTATGATGAAAAAATATCATGTACCTACTCGAATAAGACTTCAGAATGTGCTATCACAGATTTCTAAGCTTAAGTTTCAATCTTTGATAAGAATAATTTACGGTACAGTGGCACAACAAGTAAACCAATCACTGGAACAGTGAGAAGTTTCACTGAACGTCTACGAAACTAGGAATAGTAGGCCTAATCTGCGATTTTCTGCCAATCTAATAATCAACCAAAATATTGGAAAAAATTTAATTTTTTTTCAATAGTTGTACTCATTTAATTAGATAATTGTTTTGCTAATCTGGATGCTTCTTATTCTATATTTTTGATAATAGATTTATTTTTTTCTGTTTTAGTACTCATCATTTCTAATCATCATTATGCTTCTGGAAATTCTACTAGCGATACATATTTATGTAAACTATGCAGAAGACCATGCTAGTATAAGATATCAAAAGATTTTCAAAAAAGTTTTCAAAGATTCAATAGATAGATATTCGGACGATAAAGAGTCTTGGAAATTCGTTGATATGGTGCAAAGAGATGTAAGATTTTAATAATTATTAAATAAAAACAATTTTAGAAATATAGATTTGCTATCTGTATTTCAGCCTAATGTGTATTTTTCAATGGAATGTGTATTTTTCAAGTTGGGAATTTGGTACCATTTGGTACATTGTAATTCATAGGTAATAAAATTTTTGAAATTATTTACGAGCAGATATAAAATTTGTAATCTAGAAATTTAAAAATGTTAGAAATTTTAAAAGAGCTGGTAGGTCTAGGCCCTTCGTGGGCTGTTGAGCCATTGACAAAAAAAATAGAATTTTGTGACCCCCTGACCAATTCTGCAATTTTCATGGAGTTTGCTGACCAATGACTCAATACAGCTTGATAAATAATGTTCACTGTATTACACCCTCTGAAACATACTAAAGAATAAGCAAATTATTTGTAGACAAATAGTTGATACTGTAGTTGTATGAATTTATGGTATTATTCGTAATATTTCAATAGAGTTGCGACACATTTTCTATTACTTGCAGTTTGGTTGCTGTGGAGTCAATTCTTCAGCAGATTGGTACACTACACCTTTGAGAATGGTTCCAGATTCTTGTTGTGAATTTGATTGTACCTTATCTAACGACAGTGTTTATCCCAAGGTACGCATGAATTTTTCAAATGAAATTCTGTGAAATTTCATTATATGATTTTCTCTTGAACATAGAACTCGCAGATGGCAGCAAGCATTCAAAAGGCATACCAGTAACACAATGTTTAAATAAGAAACATTTGAGCTTCGAATAAAAGTAAAAAAAAACTAGAAGTGTAGCTAGCATACAAAATCAATGTAATATTATCATAGGAAGAGAAATAAATCTTATTTATAATTCAAATTCAGGCAGTAGCCTACTTAGCGGACAGGCGCTAATGACCTTAATATCTTGTTCAAGTTCAATAAGCGAATGAATTATTATTAAATCACCGTGCTATGAAGTCATTAAACGGAATTGATAAATCGAGATTCCTGTTGAATTACATCTCATCTTGAAGCGGATCTATCGAACTGAAGAACTGATCGAATAAGTTTTTAATGAATTTTGTTTGTTTATCTACAGGGCTGCCCGGAAAAATTGGAGGCTTCCATGAGAGAAAAAGAAGAAAAATGTTTTGCTCTGACTACATTGGCGATGCCGGTAGCAATACTCTACACCGCATTAGCAATTCCAATAAATGGTTATTTATTCTGATGTATCATTATTAAAAATTCATTTATTTGTTTATCCTTCAAGGGAAACACAAGTAAAAAACTTAAGAGATGAATAAATTACATTATAATAGTATAAGTGAACACGAAATAAATGTTTCTTAATCAAAATATACAATATGAATAAAGGAAGGTCCCTGCAAGGTTGGAGAACCTGTGCGCAGAGGAAAGATTGGAACTATTTATTGGAAGATTGGAATGTCATTTGTGATTTGGCTTTTTGGTACCTACTACATTAAACTATTGAATGAGACAATTACAAACTTATTTTAGAAAAATTCTACTGACCGGGATTGAGAAGGATAAACAAACCTAGTTGACAACATTATTCTGATTTCCTGCTGGATTTAACGCATGTTATTACATTGATTTAAAGAAATTCTACTTCGACTAAAGAACAATAACAATAAGCAGAGAAAAGAACTTAAAAAAGGAAGTTGAAGAGTGTTTTTCTGTTGAAAACAAGATTGTGTTGTAACTTCTATTTATTCGAACCGGCTAACCGACTTAAAGCCAGACAATATCCGGATTAAAGTATAACTACAATGTTAAAAACATAATACTATCGATGGGAATAATATTAGTGTAAATTGAACAGTCGAAATTTATTGAAAAATTGTATTTACTAAGAAACTCACTTTCTTCGGTTTCGATTATTCATCAAAACAAACACAACAAACCACTAAATTAGCAAACATTCACAGAAAACCCATAAATATCCATCAGTCACTCAATACTTATTATTAATAATAAAAATGAATCACATTGGAGTTGTTACAGTTAACCCAATAGCGTTCAGTTCGGGAAAATAAAATTGCTTCACTCAAGTCACTCACATTCTCCTCCTCCTACTTTTACGTGTCCTGGAAACAGAAAAGATTTCTAGGTTCATAATATATATAGAGAATATGAAAATAATAAAAGATTGTACCAAACTAACATCACAATCGTACTTTCTATGAATGTCTTATTCTACTTTAGTAATGTCTTGTAGTGAGTGGTGTGTTTTAGATTTTGCTTAAAATTTTAAAGCGAACAGGATTCAAAACTTTAAAAGATATTGAATTATTCATTTGGTGTTTCTATCGGAACTTTGGTGTAATCTATTTCTAGATTTAAATTGTTTGTCTTTTCTTTCGGTAGTGAAAATTAGTTTCACTACATGATTGTAGGAAGTCTTATTCTCTATAATAAAACTCTTCCTACTTCACTCGATGAGCTTTATGTTTATTTCCTAATACATGTTAACACATTGAGCTCATTTATCGAACTGGTGAATATTTCTAATACAGTTTGTTGATTCACTTATTAACACATGAGTTAAACATAAACATGTGAGTTTAGATTATGACTGAGTTGAAAGTTGAAAGTTCGACCTGAACATTCACTGATTAAAATAAACTTTTCCTACATGTAGTCCAGGACGCAGGGATTTTTTCTGCAAAAGGTGGTGTATGCGATTTTATTGTTTTAATTGTTTGATTAGGGTCCCAATAATGTGTATTCGAAAAGTGCACACAAAATTTCCCCCCGCACAACTTTTGACAGCCAGAAAATCATGCACCTTTTTTTAGTTTTTCGCATATAACTAAAAAACAGTCCACATTTTTATAGCAGTCCAGTCAATAAAGCCTGTCCACACAAGTATAGAGTGCATGAAATATGCCCTAGTTTTTGACCTCGGGGATTTGTTTAGACTAGTTGGGAGGTAAACATACTAAAAGTCCCGGACCTGGGTGGTGAGCATAGGGCGGGAGGGGGTTTAGAAGGTACAATTTTTCAGTTTTTCTCATATTACCCGAAAACGGTTGATCCTAGAGAAAAGTACTCTCAATAGAAATTAAAGAGGACTGAAATATGCATCGATTGAAAAAAAGAAAACGAAAATCGGCAGAATAGAAATGTTTTTACATTTGATCAAAACTCCTATTTTTTTTATAAAAGTCCCCAAAAACTGTCTTAACTGCTTTTAAATGTGATGTTACTCATAAAATAACAATAAATCCACTACCCCCTCACCCTAAAAGTTGTCGAGCATGAGAAGTAGAGTCCAAATAACATATCATTATTGATATTTGACCTATTTTTGGAACTTTAAGGATCACTTTTCCAAGAATGGAATTTTTCCAAATTCAGCTACAGGTGGTTTTTGTAAATATTTTGGTACTAAAATATACACACAAAGTAATAACAATATTCAAAGTGATGTCTGGTAGTCTATATTGATCATTCCTAATCAGAATACTTATTTTACTGCTCAAAATATGAACTATTTGCAGTAGAAAAGACCCTTCAAGGATAATAATCTAAGGACATCTCTAACTTTTGTAAAAGTGAACGGATCTTAACAAAGTGGTGTTTTTCCGGTATATAGGAATTAGCTCAAAGAACTTAGGTTAATGAAATTCTTCAATTTTGTCCGAATTGAACATATAGTATATGAAATAGAACCGCCTTTTGAAGCTGAAAACAATGAGCTATGGTTTGTTAAGATCCGTTCACCTTTACGAAAGTTAGAGTTTTGATCAAATGTAAAAACATTTCTATTCGGCCGATTTCCGTTTTCTTTTTTTCAATCGATGCAGATTTTAGTCCTTTTTAATTTCTATTCAGAGTACTTTTCTCTAGGATCAACCGTTTTCGGGTAATATGAGAAAAACTGAAAAATTGTACCTTCTAAACCCCCTCCCGCCCTATGCTCACCCCCGAGCTCCGGGGACTTTTAGTTTGTTAACCTCCCAACTAGTCTAAACAAATCCCAGAGGTCAAAAATTAGGGCATATTTCATGCACTCTATAATGCTTTATTGACTGGACTATAGGTACATTCTCATAGTAAATTGTAGAGGACAAAATTCTGCGTCGATTGAAAAAAGAAAACAAGAATCGGTCCAATAGATAACGTTTTACATTTATTAAAAAAACACAATTTTTTCCAAAAAATTGTTTAAATTCTTCTTTAGCTCATGAAGTAACAGAGAAATGTATTACCCCTCTCCCTAAAAGTTGTAGAGCATTAAAAATTGAATTCAGAAAGTGCAAAAAAATTGACATTTGACCTATTTTTGGAACATTAACAATCACTTTCCCAAAAATAAAACAGGCTACAGGTTGTTTTTTTCAACATTTTGATGTAAGGCTAGACATTTAAAGTTCAAATGGATCTTGTATTTCGTAGTCTACTTGGATCACTTACCATCAGAATAAATACTCCACTGCTCTAAATCCAAATTATTTTTGATCCAAAGGACATTCATGGATAATAGAATAGGGACACTCCTAACTTTCATAAGAATGAACGGATCCTTATAAACTATAGCTCATTGTTTTCAGCTTGAAAAGACAGTTCTATTTCGTATATCATATGCTGAATTTAGTCAAAATTGAAGAATTCCATCACCTAGAGTACTTTGAGCCCATTCCTATATACTGAGAAAAAGGCGACTTTTTGTGTTCAAATGCGTCTACCTTGGAAGCCAATGATGGGAAAAAGTCAATTAAAACAATAAAATCGCATACACCACCTTTGCAGAAATTAGCCTTACAAAATTCCCATACTGGACTAATGTAGGAAAAGTTAATTTTATTCAGTAAATCTGATGATTTCAGTTCAGGTCTGAACTAAACAGGCCGTACTCTAAACACACATGTTTATGTTTAACTCATGTGTTAATAAGTGAATCAACAAACTGTATTAGAAATATTTTTCAGTTCAATAAGTGAGCTCTATGAGTTAACATGTATTAGGAAATAAACAAAAAGTTTATTGATGAGTGAATTAGGAAGATTTTTATTTTAGAGAATAAGACTTCCTACATTTTGGGGGCTCGTCCGGGATTGAAAAGAAAAAATTCGGGGTTGAAACGGAAAATATTTGTCCGAGATAGAAACGGAAAAGAATTGTCCGGGATCGAAAAAGATTTGTCCGGGATTGAAAAGGAATTCAATTGTGAATATGGCATATTTAGCCACAGCAAAAAAGTGATTTATTGAAGGTAGCGGAGGAATTTGATATTAATCCGCCAACTAATCCAAGAGTAATACAATTATGTGCATTAATTACCGCATCAGTAGGTTATAATGAAGAAATTATTAAAAATTTGTTGGAGAGAGTAAAAGCAGATAGATAATTTGATGAGGAACGAGAGGAGAGAATACAACGCGAGGAAAAGGAAAGAGAGGAGAGGATATTGACTATTCAAGCTGAAAAGGAAATAGAACTGAAAAAATTGGAGCTGGAAATGTCAAGAGAGACAGTAGTGGGTAATGCAAACGTCCAAGTAAGTAGGAATAATGATTTTATGAAACTTATGACACGATTTAACATGGATAGTGATATAACCATATATTTGACCTTATTTGAAAGACAAATTAACAGGAACAACATAACCAAAGAAAATTGGGTCACGTATCTAATGGCACTCTTGCCACTAGAAATAGTGAATCTAATCACAAGAGAGCCTGATCCACTTGCCAACGACTATGATCATATAAAAAGCTTGTTGTTAAAGCGATTCAAGCTTACTCCGGAGCGATTTCAACAAAAATTTGTTTTCCATAAAAAAGAGAGTTCTTCCACATGGAGAGATTACGCTTTTGAACCAAAAACTTCTTTAATGAATGGGTAGAAGGATTACAAGTTAACGATTATGAAAGCCTGAAAGAGCTAATTGTGGTTGATCAAATTAGACGAAGGATACCAAACAAAATTCGTAAGCATTTTATTGATGATTTGCCCAAAATCCTGAATACAGAAGAACTTGCGAGTAAGTTGGATGACTACGAAGCTTCAAGACAGAATTTCAGAAGGGATTCAAGAAAGGATACCCCTCAGACAAAAACATTTCAAGAAAGTAACAATTTTGATAAGAACAAAAACTCTTCTTTCAAATATCAGTCTTCTGGGAGACAGAACCAATATTATTATCCCAGAACACGTTTTAGATGTTTTTCTTGTAATGAGGTTGGACACAAATCAACAGATTGCAAATCCAGAAGAGAAGGTATCGCAAGCTCTGGAAACGAAGATCCTTCCCAGAGAACAAATAATAACGAAAATCCAAAATATGTTAACAAAATTGAGGTTAATAGTGCAGCTAGTGGTATTGGAAAAATTTATCTTAGTGTCAAAATACTTGGAAAAAATACAAAAGCTGTCCTGGATACTGGAAGTGCTGTCACTCTTATCAACAGAAAATTCTATGACAGTATTGGTTCTCCTGCTTTGAATTCAGATGACACATATCATTGATAGGTTTTGGAAATGATGAACATTCAACTATGGGTTATTTTCTTACTGACATACTAGCTAATGGAAATGCAAGATTTATTTCTGTCAAAGTTTATGTTTGTGAAAACCTTACTGAAGACATGCTAGTTGGCTTGGATTTGATTAAACAGTTTGACATCATGATGATTGAGAAAAAAGAAGACTCAAATTTCAATAACATTGAACACAGTCCAGCCACTCAGCAAAGGCGTCATGCTGATGCATCAAGTAGATATGATATGATGACTATTACTGTGAAAGACACAAAAAATCATAGAAATTCAAATTCAGTTATTACAATAAGTTCAAGAATAATAAAGTTTCTGTGAAAAACAAGGAAGCCGTTGCGAATAGTCATAATTAACAAAAATGTACTGTTAATTTTAGAAATGTCAATGTACAGAATGTCAATGTAAATTCCAATTATAACAAGTCTAAGGTGATGAATATTTGCACTATTGATACTGATGAAACCAAATACAAGAGTGAAAGAAAATACAGAAGACAGGATAAAGGGTTTGAGGATCGACAAACTCCTTTTGGTTTCAATAAAAAGAAAGGGATGAATGATTGTTATGAACGAAAAAGAAACGCGAATCGAAATCTCAAATATGATTCATTCAATACGAATAGGCAAAAAGAAACTGATGGAGACAAATCCACTAACCACGACATGTATAAAGGAGGCGGCAATCAATACAAGAAACATTATGATTGCGTATGGAGGACTACCAGCAATGCCATAAAGCATCTTGACAGCCGTGGAGATAGAATCAAGAATTTTATTCGTCATCAATACTTACATGAAATACATAGACATCGTCAGGTATAAACAATAATAAATGCTCAATGGTAACAAAATACAAGAAATAAAATAATACGAGAACACTAGCTACAAGACTTCATTCCACTCAATATAAAAAAAAAACATTTACATTATATGCTTACACTGTCTAATTAATATTTCTTTAAATTTCTTTTTGAACTTATACAGAGGTAAGTGCTTGAAACAATCTGGAGTGGCATTATATAGTTTAATTGACATGTAATGGAAATTTTTCTGCGATCTTGTATGAGAATATTGTTCAATCCGGAGTTTATGCCTGTTTCGTGTATTGATACTGTGGAAACTTCTATTTGTAAGATACTTATCCAAATTACCCTGTACATAACATAACACATAAGTACATACATTGAGGGCAGAGTCAAAATTTTAAAGTTTAAAAACAGAGGCTTGCAGTGAGTATTGGATGACATTTTTCCAACTATCCTTACTGCTTTTTTTTGGAGGATAAAGACAGATTTGGCCTTCACACTATTTCCCCACAAAATGATACATGATGCTTTGGATGTGCGCAAAATATACATTTAGGAGGACAGACGAATCCACTGTAACACTTTGTCTACGAATCATATACATTCCCTTTGCCAATCTGCCTGATAAATAGTCTAGGTGAGTATCCAAAGATAAACTTTGATCCAAGTAGAGCCCTAAAAATTTCAGAGGAGGTTCATTCATATTCCTAGAAAACTTGAAGTTTAAATCAGCTGTTAAGGGATAAATTGTTTGCTGCACACCAATCATTAATTATTAAGTTACTACTACATAGTTCATTTTGTAGCTCAGATTTGGAGGCACAACTTATTCTCAAACCTAAATCATCAGCAAACAGGTAACCATCATTATTTATGTTGTCAATATAGATGGTAGATCATTAATATAGATATTAAATAGGATAGGCCCCAGTATGGATCCTTGAGGTACTCTTTATTCAACTGACCTTCCACTTGAAGTGATACCATCTTTACACACAAATTGTTTCCTTCCACTTAAATATGAGACTATAAGTTTAATTGCATTTTCATCAAAACCATAATAACTTAATTTTTTTACTAGAATTTGATGTTTTATTGTATCAAATGCCTTAAAGAAATCATATGATCCAAAGCCTACACTTTTGCCATTCTCCAAGTTGTTGATTATTCCATTGACTACATTAACAACAGGGAGTTGAGTACTCTTTCCCGGACGAAAACCAAACTGTTTGCAAGAGAAGATTTCATTACCCTCAAAATAATCAGAAATTTGTTGATGTAGTATGACTTCATAAGCTTTAGAAAATATGGGTACAATTGAGATTGGTCGGAAATTATTCTCATCATTATTAGAGCCTTTCTTGTGTATAGGTAATACTTTTACTAATTTTAGTTCATCTGGAAAGAGACTATTGGCAATTAAACATTCATTAAACAAACAAGTTAAAACCTCACATATACCTCCAGCAGCAAGTTTTAAAATCATTGAATTTAATCCATATTTATCAAGACACATACTATAATTCAATTTTAAAATAACTGCATACATTTTTTCCACTGTAACAGGGTTAAATGAGAAACTTACACTAGGCTGCTCTAAATTACATATATAATAAGAGGTATCATATATACTAGCAGGAATATTCATTGCTATTTGAGAAACACTCTCCACAAAAAAGTTGTTGAAGTCTTCAGACGATATATAATTTTTATAAGTCCTAGCAGAACTGTTAATATTTGTGAGATTATTAACAATTTTCCACAACGTTCTACTTTTATTTATTGAGCTACTAATCAAATTGCTATAAAATTTAATTCTTGTATTCTAAGTTTACATCGTTTTGGACTCTTTAAAAGCAACTAGAATTTCCAACTTTTTGGACTCTTTAAAAGCAACTAGAATTTCAGGCTTTTGATAAGTTTTGTAAAAATGATACAATTTATCACATTCATTTTTTAAATTCATCAAATCATTACTACACCACTTGTTCAGTTGAGATTATAAGATTTTCCAGTTTTCAATTCAAAAGTACCATTCACAGCAGCTAGGAATATTTCCAAGAATTTCTTAAACCTAAATTTCACATCTACAATTGAATACACATCCAGTTAATCGACTTGACAAGACTATCGAAATATCTTATATTATCATTATTAACTAATCTATACATAGGTTTATTTACAGTGCCTTCCTTACAATCATTCCTAAGCTCAGCAATGCAATTGAACTTAAACAAAAGAGCGTCATGATCAGAGAACATAGTGTGTATAATTTCAGATGACCATCTGCTCTCATGGATGTCAGTGATTATCAATACATGATCCAATAATAGTTTCATTACAACTAGGTCTGGTAACGTCCATAACAGTAATACTCAAGGCAAAACAGCGGAAAATATTCAATAAATATTTTTTAAAACAATCATCTCCAATAAAATTAACATTAAAATCGCCACATATGATTAAACTGCTCTTAGTTGTGGAAATTGCAGTCAAAACATTATATAAGCAGTCTAGAAAACTCTTAAAGTAATTAATATTCCTATTATAAGGTCGATAAACAGATAAAATTACCACTTTTTCCTTAATTAATTCAACAGCTGCAATTTCGCAGATCATTTCAATAGACATATCTTTAATATGATCAAGTACCCTGAATGCTAATCCATCCTCAACAAATATTGCTGCATCTCCTCTCATTTGATCTGTTCTACAATAAACAGAAGCTCTATAACCAGGTAAGTAAATAAAGTTCAGATCAGATTTTCCAACCCAATGCACAGCAATTGCAAGAACCTTAATGTTATATTTTTTGCATACAATCGATAGATAATCAAATTTATTACAAATCCCCTGAACATTCCAGAATAAAAAAATTCAATTCATCTCGGCCATTATGAGAGCTCATACCTGTCATTCCTTTAAAAGTATTATTTACATTGCTGTGTTCAAGATTGTCATAGTCATTACAATAAGTCACAAATGAAGTTTGTGATAAGTCAACATTCGAGAAGCATGGCTGCTTCATACCTGAATAATAGTCAGTTGAATCCAATGGGAGACTGTCTAAACTAAAAAAGAGTTGTGGAGCGGAATTGCTGGAGACGATTTTGCATTAATTACAATATTTTTCACACACTTGATAATACTTTCGCTAACAATTTTTTTGCCTAAATTATTAAGATGAAGGCCGTGTGTAGTATGAAATCTTCTACCCAAATTACTTATTTCAATGAATTTACAATTAGGAAACATGTTACACAATTTACGTAATGCTATATTAGTCTCTTTTATCAATTTATTGACACAAGACCAGTCCGCCAAGTCAAAACGGTGTGGAATCGAGAAGACTATCAAGTTGGTTCCGTATAGAGCCGCCAGACTTCTACGTAGAGCTATCAGAACATCTTTCGCTTCGTTTTTGCTGACGTCATTGGACCCAGCCTGGATCACCAGTACATCTTTACTGCCAAATTCTGCCAGTCTATTCGGCATGACATCACAGAACTTGGCTCCTGGTTTCACGAACGAAGTGATGTCTGCGTAGTGGTGAACCGTGATATCGGGAGGGGGTGAGTCGGACTCACACTCAACTAGACTTTATCCTGATCCTAGACTTTCAGACTGACCATTGAGAATGTTGTCAGTTTGATGTATAATTCATCATGAGATGCTCTCCATTTATCGATCTCAATGGCATCTGTAAGTTTCTCGTTTCTCAGGGTATGGTTGTCCGCCTCCAGTGCCTCAATAGAAGTAGACATCAACGTAACTCTCTCTGACAAAACCTTATTTTCATCTTGAAGTGCTCTTATTAATCCATTGAGCTGATCACTTTGACTCTGTGTTACAGCCTTTAAATGATCAATTTCATTATTCAAATCCCTCGAGTAAGCTATAAGATCATCTCTCTGTTGCAAGAGTCAATTTCACGAATACTTTGAGTCTCGTTGTAATGACTGATTGTCCTCATTGATGGAGTATTAACTCCCATATCACGCACCTCTCGGATCGACGTTCTTGATGGAGTAGTAGAAGTATCCACATCTAGTGAGCCATTACATGAAACAGGTGAATTAGCATTTATAACATTTAATGTATTCAGAGGAGTATCAACTTCCAAATCACGCCGCTCATGGCTTGACGTCTTTTACGGAGAAGTAGTGGTATCCTCAACTAGCGAGACATTGCATGATACAGGTGAATCAACACCGTCACTCAACGCAGTAGAATGAGCCTTATGGTTATGCGATCCCGCACTTTCAATTATTTTCATCATTTCTTTATCTGTTATCAAAGTTGCCGAGCAACTCACCTTCAAGCAACCCCATGAGACATTTCCATTTGCTAAGGGACGATGCCTTCTGTAATCAAAACCATCCACTCTTATGGTTGTATTTCTTCTTTGTGTTTCAAATATTTCTATTTCCGACATATTCAGTAAAAATACAGAAGAAACTTTTGTAAATATAGACTCCAAAGGGCATAAAAATACCCTATACCAGCCCAGAAGAATAGGTGAAGTGACGTCGAGACAGAGGAGAAGTTGGGAAGGAAAGAATAGGATTGTCAAGAGAGCTATCAAGACTGTGAAAAAGAAGCTCCTGGATGGAAAGGAAGTTTGGACTTTAATCACTTATTATAAAAATAAAATAAATAAGTGAGGCAAAATCAATAGACCAGCTACCAGTACTCTCAACAAACTTCAAATGTAGCGCCAACTGTTATTATAGCAACACATTCTTATCGTTGGCTCAACAGCTGATAACTCTTAGAAACGTCAAAACTAGAATCGTGCTTATCTGTTGACTATAGCAGGTAATTTAATAGGGCTCATATTGGCTAGACTGCATTATCAGGCTTCAGTCGAAACACTAAACAATTCAGAAAGTACCACTTCAGTAAGTATCGTCGAAATCCAGTTTATCACTATAAGCACTCCGTCGTTCACTCGACTAGAAGCAGCATAAAACTTTCCCGCCCAAAAATGTGAAGCTTGAAAAATGCCGGCTCTGTGCAGACGACAGATGACACTACATACAGAAATCAGCAACTCTCACAATGAGACCTGTTATGATATGCTTATCACAAAACCACGATTATCTACTTACAGTTCATGAAGCTGTGGAAAAAATTTGTAGGTTATTCCCACAAATGTGAAGTTTAGGATCACAATTCATTCGACTTGGTAAGCACTAAGATATTTATTTGATACTATCAACAAACACCACTTTATCATTCATACAGTACACACTAAACCAACTATATTAACCATAATAAATCTCAAAACAGTAAAAATTGAAGAGCTTATTCCAGTACGACTTGCTACTCCGGCGCCTGCGCACCACCCGTGGTAGTGTTCATAGTTTAGGTCCAGTTATGGAGAGAGATTTCGATACAAAGCGGTACAAATTTAGAAGTAGGATATCTTGATTCTTGTTTAGTTATGTTTCTTTTGTTTTATCATGTTAATGTTCAAAGTGTGGCTTGAGGGCAAGCCAATCGTCAGAATGGCCGAATGTAGGAAAAGTTAATTTTAATCAGTAAATGTTCAGGTCTGATGAACTAAACAGGCCATACTCTAAACACACATGTTTATGTTTAACTCATGTGTAATAAGTGAATCAACAAACTGTATTAGAAATATTTTTCAGTTCAATAAGTGAGCTCAATAAGTTAACATGTATTAGGAAATGAACAAAAAATTTATTGATGAGTGAATTAGGATTTTTATTTTAGAAAATAAGACTTCCTACACTAATGATAAAACCTTAATTTGGACTTTTAGTATAAATTGGTTGAGGAACAGTTTTGGGCATCAAGTTATGCCTGTTGTACTCATGTTTGTATTTTATTGATTTAATTATGTGTTCAGGGCTGGCCGCATAAGAAATAAGACGACAAAAATATTTTCAATTGAGAGACAGTGCTCCAACATTCAAGACATTTGCAACTTTCTGCTTGTCTGATTGATTTATTTGGTTTTTCGGCAATACTCTGTTTTGATTTTTATTCACACAAATCATAACTCATATGGTGAATATCAGAGAAGATATTGATTTCAGCCAGTCAACAAATTAGCTGTCAAGAAAATTTTGAGTAATGCCAGAAAGCATAATTGAAACGAGAATATCTGAATCTGATTGTACTGGAAAATCTATATCAACACAACATACTGGGAACTTGTAATGCATAATAAAGTAGAACTTAAGAAGCAATAAAGCATGTTTGTACTTACTTTTTGGGGCCCTTGACGAAACACCAGTCAACTTGAATCTGCTGTCCAAGTATATCTGTATTATTGAGGGCTTCTTTTGCAGCTAGTGCTTCTTTATAGGAATCATATTCAACAAGAGCGTAGCCCTGTAATAAAACAGTCAAGTCTTCTAATTTCCAGTGAATAATCATTCAGAAACAAATCATTTTTCGAACATTTACAAAATAAATGCATTGTGCATACAACTGAAAATATATAATTAATTGAGGAATCTGTGTGTAGGAGAGGGCATAGGAATATTTGCGGATGATGCCCATGTAAGCATGTGCGTGGGTAATGGATATTGAGTGCGAAGGTGAAAAACAGCCATGCCAATGGGATTCGAACCCAGTCCTGGCAGTAGTAGCGGACTGAAGGTTGTGACACCCTAACCCACTGCGCCAACCAGGCCGGCCAAATTCATTATATTATGCAGCAAAAACTTAAATGAAGATTGCCATTCAACATATTATACTGAATTTACCATAATATAGTAACAAATGGACAGTGCAATCCTATTGCTCGCTCGCAAAGAAAGCGGCTGTGGCAGCATAACCAAAGAAGAAAGAATGAATATCTCTGGATTCGTCTATAAACCGAAATTGGTAACCTATACGGCTGCTAATGCTATTCTCTTCGCGGACAAGCAATATAAATAATGAGTTATGATTAAGTCAGTTCGGCCATCTTGTCTGATCCAAAATGCAAAAGGATTCAATTTTACAAATTCTATGAAGAAACTTTCAGTAGAAGGAATTAAGATTGCAATTCTTAAGCTTGTAAATAAGAACATTATTTGGGTTGATAAATTATCTCACCTTCAGAAACCCAGTCCGCCGGTCAAGATTAAGATGAATGTTTTTTATTTCACCATAATCAGCAAACTTTTCATGGATGTCGTCTTCTTGAGCCTCTTCGTTCACTGATGTGACAAATAGAATCCATCCTTCAACAGCTGAAAATAGGAAGTTATAAAACTGTAACAAACGGTCAATTTCAAGCAGTAGACATGGATAAGTAGTATTATATTAGATATGAAGCGCGTATTCAAATTAGCGCTGCAGTTGCCATTTAGCGCATGCGTGTTGTTTAGCTACATCTATTGGGAAGCCACACACGCCACTACGGGACTTTCCGATCAAGTCTGTTTGTGTGATAACCAAAATCCTCCTACGAAAAAAGAACCGCCGACTGCATAAACGTTCTGTAATACTGTTCCACTGTGGGCCTACTAAAGGCTTCAAATTGGTTGAAATTCATTTCCAAATCAATGAAGAGTATGGTGAAGACATTCTGAGTGATGGAATGGTGCGAGAACGTGTAAGGGTTAGGAGTTAGGACCTTAAAAGATGACCGCAACAACATTCATACTGAGGAATAAATGGGAGATTTTCAGTCATTACTGATGTCACTACGTCCTCGTCATGAATGTCCTTGCGGCCATCTTCAAAGGCCCTACACATTTTCGCACCATACATCACTCAGGATGTCTCCACTATACTCTTCACTGATTTGGAAATGAATTGAAGCCTTGAAGCCGATTTGAAGCCTTGAGCACAGTGAAACAGTATTACAGAAAGCTTATGCAGTTGGCGGGTCTTTTTTCGGAGGAGTCATTTTGAAAATCACGCAAGCTGATGTAGCTAAAAACGCGCCTCATAGTACTAAAAACCTGACTTACAATGGCTTTTCTTATAGAAAACATCGAAGATAAATTTGTGATATTTGCTGGATTTGAGTATTAAATTCTGTTTACTCGGTTAAATTTTGTCACAAGCCACTTGTTAGTTGTGTATAAATTTCTGTAATTGATTCATTCAATAATTATAATTTGTTGAATTGATAAATCTCAATAGCGATGCATTTAGCTATATATATATATATATATATATATATATATATATATATATATATATATATATATATATATATAGTAGTTTGAGTTCCAAATAAGAAAACTAACAAGTGAATCACCTGACCAGACTAGAACTTTCTTGTTCTCTATCTTTCTTCTTCTCAAACAACTCTTTCAGTGAAGCTTCAGCCGTCTAAAATCCATCATCAACTCCGATGTTTTACTTACACTGTATCATGCAAATATATAGGAGATTTTTATCTCACTATGAATGAAATAACATTTAAAATCACAACTTTTATATATCAAGAAAAAATTGCATAGTATTCTTGTCAACAGCTCTGTTCATAGTCACTGTACAAGACTGTACAGACACGCTTCAGCGCTAAGAGTTGATCAATTATTCCTATACTTTGAATGGTTTATTGAATATGGCATTATTAGGCTCTTTAATACATTTTTTACAATATTAAATATTTTTTTTACATTTGGTAATTTACCAAATTGGTTTTTAATACTGTTCTAAGGAAAGTTTTATTAGTGAAATCTTAACCTTATAAGAAGCACAAATTGTTGATGAATTCATGATTTGTTATTTGGCTTAGCTTTAATTTATACCTTTCATTTTATTGACTTGGTTATGCATTTCTTGAAATGTGGCAAAAATAAATGAATTTGATTTGATCTATTAAAAATAATCATTCGCCAGTTTTATTATTGGGAACTCCATGCATAGGTTGCTCAAGTGCGTTTTTCTATCTTATATTTTATCAAGAATAAATTTTGTAAATTATGAACAAAAAATTAAGTTGCATATTTATCATGCAATACACTTTAATGAATTGAAAAAACTGATGGTTTCAGATTATCTAGCCCAAAAGGGTTTCATCTTACATCTTTGAGGTCCTGGTTCCTCATTGTCATCTATGTCCATTGAGTCATAATTCCTAATCTCCTCTCTCGCTGTCTTTTCGCCGCCAAATCCTCTGCCTTTCCTTTTCTTTGCCTTCTCCTTCAATCGAGCTATTCCCTCTAAAACAATAAGAAGAACATTGACTGAATAGATATAAATGGAAAACATTATGATTTAAGAGTATGCAGAACTCCTGCTACAGGAAGAACCTATGTAAAACGGATAAACTATAAACACATTAGGCGCAAAAAATAAACAAGTAGGTGTCAATACAATATTTTTGAATTGAGTATACAGAAAGTCTGCGGTTTACTATAGGGGATTCTATGAATTACCAAAACAAGTTCATGTATTGCAATCCTGAGAACAAAGTTGAAATCGGAAGGAGTCCATATACTGGATACAACTTACTGTACTTTTTACTAGATTAAATTCAATAATCACTAAAAATAAAGCCTACATTCTATTAAAATGAAAGGAAATCCAACTATTTGCCTCACCCAAAGCTCCCTCCTTTGAGCAGGACCTGAAATTGACATATTCTGACTATTTCGCAAGTGTTGGGGCACAGACCATGTTGACCATACTCATTAGTTTAGATATTTTTCACATGTTTCGATCAGATATAAAATTGCATCGAAATACTTGAAGGTTAGGTGACCTCAAATTGAAGATTTTTCTTGAAAAATAAGTCTTGTGTACAGTACATTATCAATTAGTATTAAGTTCAAAGAGGAAGAAGGATATTTTGTGTACATTAAAGGAAATAAAGATGACAAACAATATTTTTAGGCTATAGGCTAATATTTTTTTGTATACATACGATCACCATCATCGTCGGCTTCAAATTCTTCTGCATTGTCGAGTTCAAGAACATCAGCCATAATATATTCGTAACTTTCCGAAAAATACTATCACAATATTTAAAAAGGAGAACTATGTACACAAATTGAAGTGAACTTTTCAACTCCAAATCCAAACCCAGATCCAACAGACCAACAGTTTCGTTTCGTTTGCGCTCTGCGATTAGGGACGTTTCGATACTTCCGATACTACTTGGTATCGATACTTTTCTTTCGATACCGAGTACTTTGGTATCGATACCTGGCTTTCGATACCGATACCGAGTACTTTTTTCGATACCGAGTACTTATTCGATACCAAGTACTTTGTTCGATACCAAGTACTTTTTCCGATACAGAGTACTTTTTTCGATACCGAGTACTTATACGATACAGAGTACTTTTTTCGATACCGAGTACTTTTTCCCATACCGAGTACTTTTTTTGATACGAGCACTTTTTCCAATACCGAGTACTTTTTTGATACCAAGTACTTTTTACAATACCAAGTACTTTTTTGATACCAAGTACTTTTTTGATACCAAGTACTTTTTAATAGCAAATTGATACCAATGCAAGTACTTTATCCAATACTGTATCAATTCCAAAGTAATCAAATGGAATCAGTACTTTTTCTGGAATAGCAGACAACAACAAAAGTGGTGGTTAGTTGATATATCTGATATTAATGCTCAGCTTTGTGAGGACAGTGTGGAAGCGGTCTACAAGAACAAAATGATTTAACTGAGGCCATTCACTAGTCATTGACAATTTGATAAGCACCATCAGACAACTTTCTGACTATCCTGACAGAGCTAAGAATTAATAATAGTTATTTGTCAACAGCCAGTTTTGTTAGCATCTGCTATACTCTTCAACAGTTATTTTTCCAATAGAAGATTGATATTGAAGTACAGTAGTAGAATATTTTTCTCATTTTCTACACAATTCCATGACTCATTGGAATATCAAAAGTTATAGTCTGTCCAAGCAAAGAAGACCCTCTGGCGAGATGGGAAAATAACTGAAGCTCAGTCAATATTGGTTCAAAAATTATCAATTTGATCTCAAATTGTAGAAAACAATTTGATCTACTATTAACACCACATTTATAATTCTTACAAATATTGACCAAGCTGGAGTCATTTTCCCATCTTGCCAGAGGCTCTTCTTTGCTTGGCCAGACTATACCATAGTGATCTATATTTTCAATAATTGTCACCAGTGTCAGATCCAGGATTTACTTCCGTTTGGGGGGGGCCCCGTTTGGGGGTGTAACCACAATACACCTGGTGCTATCTGCTGAGCCAATATGGTAATAGGGACCCAATACATGGTATCGATACCATGAGTATCGATACTTTTTTCTGAGTATCGAAACGGTATCGATACCTCTGTTCCGATACCGTATCGATACCAAGTATCGATACTAAAGGAGTATCGAATCATCCCTATTTGCGATTGCCGATTGCGGATTGCGGTTGAGCTCGAACTGAACCTAGCACAAAAATAACAATGAAAAGTTCAAGTATAATAGATTGCTTTGGAAACAGTTTATGAAATATATAATTATTTCAATCCGATATTTAAATTTTAGTATTGATTTAAGAATCAGATAATTTTTCCATAATTAGACTTTTCGAATTGCGTCGAAGATGGTCGTCGCTTAAAGCTAGGATTTGGTTGGTGCGAAACGTAACGACCGTCGGTCGTTGCGTAAAATAATGGCGGACTGCTTCTGTGTAAAATCATAGGACCGATTTCGTTCATGCGTATCACCAACGACCACGACCAACAGACGCATCCGATGACGACCGTACTCCTCCAGAAGGGGACGGGGCAACTCACTATTTCGACAACTCGCTGTTTATCCAAAAACACCGAACTGTCGCTGGGGAGGTGACTCGCTGTTTAGACAACTGCGTGTTTTTTGAGAAATAGCGAAATTACGTTTTGGCTATTGCAGCTCGGCAGGCCAGGTCAGGCAACTGGCTGTTTCGTGCCACAGTCCGCCATCAATAAAACTCATCTGTCTAGGTGAGACAGATGAAACTTTGACACTAGTCTGATACCCGATATACTTCGACGCAAGTCTATGCAGCTCGGTCAATATTGGTTCGAGAATCATGAATTTGATTTCAAATTATTGTGGGGAACATTGTGATCTATAAAAACTTGGTGAATATTGGTTTGAGAATTATGAACTTGATTTCAAACTATAGGAAACATTGTGATCCATAATGACTCCAGCTCGGTCAATATTGGTTCAAGAATTATGAATATGATGAATTATTGTGATCTATAATTTGAGACAAAATTTTTGATGTTTTAACGCAAGTTTGGCATATATCTTATATTTCCAATTAATCGTTGATAAGCCATGTACGCTAAGTAGGCTAGAAAGTCTGGTAATAGGCTTAAATTATAGGCTTAGAAAATAATAGGCTTAAATTCTGCTAATTCTTGACATCGAATATATTTTTTCGAGAAGTAGGCCTATCTATTATTCCCAGTTTTGTACACGAACATGACCTCTTTTCACATCTCTTCCCTCAAGTTACCGTATGTCAGTACAGTAATGAGTAATCTGTAATTGAGAGATCAATTAGACCATCAATATATGGTCCACTACATAGTTTGTATTATTAGGTACCTATATATTATAAGGTAGGCCTATTAAATAGAAGATTTTGTATACGGTAGATGATGGAAACAAGTGTACTCAGTTTCTTCTCCTATCTATTAGTCTACATACAACACTTTGTGCCTGAGCAGTGTGTGTGGTAGCAATCTGTTCCAGAATTTGTTGCAAATTGTTTCTGATAACTTACTTGCAACTCACATAATAAATGAGCATCATTTTCAAGTCAGTATTGTATTTTTTCACTTTTACTCAATTGGAGAAGGATAGCAAATTTAATTGGGAGAAGACAAAACATTCAGACCAAGGATTGACAAAATTTAATATTTACACAACTCAAGATAGGCCTACAATATTTATAAAAATATGCGCCTATAATTAATTAGGCCTACATTTATGTTGACTACCGGTAACTAGGCCTATGAAACTGTGAATTACTTATACAGTAGGCTACCTATCACGGATACTGGAATATGGTGTTATAGTATATCCGTGGTAGGTACCTATTAGCCCATACATAGTGCTATAACAAGAATTCAATTCATAAACTATTCTGTGAAGTTACACTGAACTTGAGTTAACAAATACATGTTAAGACCATAATAACCTAATAGGAGTAACTTACATATTTTTCAAAATTTATACATCGTGCTATAACAAGAACTCAATTCATAAACTATATGAATAAAATATTCGTAAATAAAAAAATTATTCATAGATAAATAAAGTATTTATGAACCTCTGAATAAAGTATTCAAGTACAACTTAAACTATAAAAAGTGTGGCTTGAAACTATAGTTTAAAAGTATTTCTTCAGAAAATATTTTAACTTCATAGATAATGAAGGTTTATTTAGTTTTAGCCACACCTTTTTTTATCGTTTGAGTTGTACTTGAATACGGTACTTTATTTAGAGGTAATAATAATATTTTTATTATATATTCATAGGTATGAGAGAAAGAATTCCTATTAACCAATAGTGTGATCGCTATTGACCAATAGTGAGGGTAGTAGGTTTATTGTTTCTTCATGAGTTACATCACATTTGAAAGCACTTGGGACAATTTTGTGGAATATTTTGTAAAAATGGGAGTTTTGATCAAATGTGGAAAAATTTCTATTTGGCCAATTTTCATTTTCTTTTTTCAGTCGACGCAGATTTTAGTCCTCTTCAATTTCTAATCAGAGCACTTTTCTCTAGGATCAACCGTTTTTGGGTTTTATGCAAAAAAATTGTACCCTCTACAACCCCCTCCCACGCTATGCTCACCCCTCAGGTCCGGGGACTTTCAGTATGCTAACCTCCCAACAAGTCTAAATAAATTCCCAAGGTCAAAAATTGGGGGATATTTCATGCACTCTATACCGGTGTGAACAGGCTTTATTGACTGGACTATATATAGTGCCTTGCATTAAAGAATTACGTTAAATACAACAGGCTTCAAACTTATAATTTTATTGCACGATTTAAGGTGAAATTGCTTGTTCAGTCACAAAATTATTCAAGATTGAATATTATTCTTTGTACATTTTTTAATCGTATTTTGAAGAAAATTCATGAATCTCAGATAACAATTTCATAATCTTCTCAAAAATTATCTTGTCAGATATTTATGATAATTTTTGTAGACTTGTAAATTGGATTACATTTTAATTATTTGTCTTCATAGAATTAAGTTACAACAAGACTAAGAATTTTCAAAAAAATTAAAGTATTTCAAGAGCATGATAGATTCTGGCACATAAATTATTATCATGACCCATGAGTTTTGAAGCTCATAGGAACAAATAGGTATAAATCTGACAAATATTATGATATTACAAATAGTCTGAAGGTCATAACAATTATTGTATTCTCATATATTATCTCAGTTGGTAAAGTCTTCAACAAAAATTGCAGAATCATTTTAGATAAACTTAATTGTATTATTAGGCAATTTATCATTTTATTTCACTAGTGTACTAGATAGGTCCTGCATACAACATTATAGTCTTTTATTATCTTCCTCCCTGCACACAGACAAATCATTCATTTGGTGAGAATAATCATATTATCTAAATACTTATATTTTTGGAAATATATAATTTTTTATTAATAAACAATTTTGAATTTGAATTTTGCAAGATTAATAAATTAATTGCTTCATTGATTGAATCTTAACACATTCATACTTATCTTGGATATTGCAGATTGAAACAGCAATAACCACTGAGCATAATGTGAAAAAATAAAATAATTTCGATGTACAGAATATCAGGTTTTAGGCTTGCAGAATGTAACCCTCAAAGCGCGTGTGGGCAGACTACCCTTTTCCTTCAAAAAGATAGACAGGAACTCCAGCACGTAAGTGGCCCCAAACAATTTTTTTAATTCCACTATGAATACTCTTGTTTTGTCCCCTCTTTGCAATACCTACATCCTTCCAAATCACAGTTACAAAAATGATCTCCTGAGCTCTTGCGCCCCTGGTCAACTGTGCATCTTGCCCAGTTATAGAAATGGGCCTGCATAAGTCTGTCCAAACAAGGAAGACCCTCTGTCTGGCAAGATGAGAAAATGACTTAAAAAAATATTGATTTGGTCTCAAATTGTAGATTAGAACGTTTCCTATGATTCCGACCAAATCAATAATTTTTTAATCAATATTGACCGAGATGGAGTAATTTTCTTGCCATTTTGCCAGAGGGTCATCTTTGCTTGTACAGACTATACCATCTTTGCTAACAGATAACCTTCGCCAGGATATAAAAGAACATTGTCTTTCATTATAGAATAAGCAGGTATATTGTTCTCACAGGAAGAAGAAGCAGTTTCTGTAACTATGGAATTTTTATCTATGACAAATGAGACCCTTTTCTTTCTTCTCAAAGAATAATGTGTGGTTGGAATTAGAAAGTTCTGGCTCAATCAATAGGCTGGATTTAGTAATTATTCAGGCAGAAGATCAAGGGTTGCCGCCGGGGTATTGTTAACTCCACTTGAAGGAGAACTAGAGGCTAGAGGTAACGTGACATAATATTGTAGAACAGTCAAGAGAGAGTGAGCGCGTGTGGCAAAAAGAGTGAGTGAGAGCTTATCAGTAGCTTATAATGGAGTGACAGAGTGAACGGCAGAGAATAGAGAATACAAATAATTCTTCTCTGTCTTTGTTTATTTTGTTTTTGCCACTTGAACATGATTTTCTAGAAACAGATGGGACAGCTAACCATCTTTGAGTGTCTCTTGCCTACACACACATTATGACTTGTTATCTTTTTCTTTACTAACAAAAATGTTTGTCTCGCCAATTTCTCAAGTACAGAACAATTCTATATTGAGGGACACAAATTTTTGGAACATTTCCTAGTAAAGTTAATATCACTATTTGGGGCTCATGCCAATATCTTCTGCAATAGATTATTTCTATTTGATTGATTTGTGTACTTGGGAAGAGAAACCTAGAGAGGAAAAATGTAAATGTAAAAAATGAAGATGAGAAACATCAAGTGAAAGAAACTTAGTACAAAAGTAATTGATTATAGAGAACAAAAGGACAATCATCTATGTAGTGGAGAAATTAAAATAACTCATAAATACATATTATCAAATATTCATATACAGTATTATCCAATATGATTCTATTAATAATTTGAGGGATTGAAACATTAGGGTTCTAAATGCCAAATCCCCAACTTTTCAAGAGAGCAGAATTTCAAATCGGGTACTGCAGTAAATGAAGGGAATGATATTAAAATATTCAATGTGTGTTTTTATGAATTTTTGTACTCTAAATAATAGATAAAAATATGTCAAACATTTTTTAAAGTTATCATTATGTAGGATGTAGGTAAAAAATTACTTTTAAAATTATGGTGGAACCTTGTTGCTCTAATGCCAATGCCACGTTTACACCAAAATGTTAATAACTTTTTTGAGTAACGTATTTGACCGAACGTAAGTGAGGTCTAGATTCAAGACAACGATTTTGCATTTCTCTTTATGTTTGTTTACCTGTTTGTTTGTTCCGCATTTACAACAAAACACGGCAATAGATTCTAATGAAATTTGACAGGAATGTTCCTCTTGAAATTGTGCATTGATGTATATGTAAGGTTTCTTGAAATATTGCATTTTAAGGATAATATGAAAGGAAAAGGTATTACTTCCATACTAAAATATTACTATATACATTCATACTTCTAAACATAGGAGAACTCACACTATAGAATTATTCATGCTTAACCAGCTGTCGAGTTTATTATTAATTGCATGCAATGATGCATGCAAGTAATGAAACTCCCTCAGTATTCCCTTCATGAATAATGCCCCATCCATGGGTGACTTTGTGAGGTCCACTATTCACAGAACTACTATAGTATATTATATAACTAACTCACTATAAAAAAGTTATTAACAAATGTTATTAACATTCTGGTGTAAAAATGGCTATGGCATAGTTAAATTCAACAATGTTCCATCTTAAAGCTGGAACCATGATGATCTAGTAAATTGCTTTCTCATTAGAACACAGTTCTTGTTCTTAGATAGGACCTTTATGATTCGAGATTGATTTGATTTGTAATGCATTAAAATTCTATCAATTGATTAAAACCTTATTGGATTTTGTCTGATCTATCACAAATGATCCATTAATAGTAGTTCATGCAACGGTTGTATAATGGGAGCCTTTATAGCATGAGGTGAGATGTAAGTTAAGCCAGCTCCATACATGCGCTATTTGGGAAACACCAAACACCTAGTCGCCAAATCACGACTAGTGTGGAGCGGAGTGTTCGCTATTTGGGAAATAGCGAACACAAATGTTTGTGTGTTCCGTCCATTGTTGGTCTTTTGGACACATCAAAGTGGACGAATGTTTGGCAAATAGCAAACTTTTTGCCCATCCACACATTTGCCTTTATGTTTGGCTAATTTTGTTGTTTGTTGTTGCATGTAGATTGAGGTTAAGTCAATTGAGGAAAAGTTTCATAAGTGTTAATTTAATACATAATTTTTTTAGATGAGATAAATATTAAATTACAGTCTGTGGATGATTTTTAAGTGATATAATCAATTTTGATACTATGAAATTGAATTAAATTCAATTCAAATATTATATTGAAAACTAGTGAATGTCCAGTCCATTTCAGGTTACTGAATTATAATCTTGATTCTTTAAATGTTTTAAAATTTCCTACAAACATTAATATTCAATCATTGCCAAGATTAAAGTTGAAATTAGTACCGCAGTGTTAGATTTTTGAAAGTTGAAATTTTTGACAGTATTTTGACATTATTGACCTTAAAAATGTCACCTATTCGGTTGACGATTTGCCATTCCCAGTACAAATACGTGCTCAGAAAACCACTTATGTGTGGAGACGTGTGTTTGTTAGTTGGGAAATAGCAAGCAAAACTGTTCGCCAAACACCAAATGTTTGGTATTTCCCAAATACCGCATGTATGGAGGCGCCTTTAGAGCCACGAGCAAAGCAAGTGCTCTAAATATCTCACGAATGCTATAAAGGCCTAATACCCACATAGCACATGAACATATCAGATACATATTAGATATGTTCCATTGATACTTACAGTATGTATTGGATACGTAAATTTATGTATCTAGTACCTATCTGATACGTATCTGATACGTGAAAATGTCCGCTTTTGAGATACATATTATTCAGGTATTGATTATACGTATCCGATATGTATCACCCTCATGTCTTGGATATATATCTAATATGTAACTAACAAAAAAAGAATTGCCAAAATACTTTGTTGATCAATGATATAAATCTTATCAAATGATAATATTGATATTCGTAATTGTTGAAATAAAATCATAATAATCCAGTTAATCCCATTAGAAAGACAAAAAAAGATGCATAAGAAATATAACTTACTTAACCTCAAAATACTGAATGCAATCAATAGCCTACACAATTGACTTTAGCATTGAATCAGATTTGAATCAATTGATAAATGAAACACAGATCTATATAATAAGTGATATATTATAATATTACATTCAAATAAACATTTTTCATCCTTTTAAAAGTCCTATTCTGGTTTTGTCTCCTCAATCACATTAGCTTACATTTCATCACTTCTCACAACAGAAAATTTCAGTTCAGAAAGAGCACACAAGCAGAGGTGCAGTTACTAATGCATTGTGGGTAGGTTTAGCGGATAGGTATCTGATATGTATTAGAAAGTATTGGGAGATACGTATCAACCCTGCCTCAAATAACATGTATCAGATACGTTTGAGGTACATATTTTGTAATACATACTTTAAGGGTTACATTGATATGTACTTAATATGCACATCGGATACTTTGTGTGCTATGTGGGTACAACCGTTGCATACACTATTTTATCTACGACCACCAGTGTAGTTATCAGTATCAGACCAGTATCAAGCTATAGACCACCAGCATCAAGCTATCTGTAAGTGTACGCTATTATAAAAATCAACATACCGTTGTTTATTTAACTTCTTTTGTTTTCCTACTTGAACTGTTATGATAATCAACTTATTACTTGTTAAATATGTTAAAAATAACATATCAGTCAGAACCACAAAATGCATTTGACAAGCAAAAAAATCGTGAGTGTTGTTGTAAAGGTGAAAGTTATTAACATATTCACTTACAAAGTTATAAGTATATTAAACTATTTAAACTTTGGACTATTCAAATTAGTTAAATATTCAAAAACGTAAATTGAAATATTGACAAAAAAATACTGGTTGGCTACTCAATCCCAATGGCAATTTTGATTTTGAGGTTAGTTGAACACTGTTTACTTTTTATCACCTGATTTTGAAACAAAACAAGGAATGTATCATAAAGTGGAATTTGGACTGTATTGAAAAGTTCCTCCTGTATTGAAAAACGTTCATTACAACACGGTTCTAAGATTCCATTTTGAAATGGTAGTCATTTCAATTTCAATTGTAAAACTGAAATAGGAATTTTTCAATACACCCATAGATAAAGTAAATTTTATTACAAAAACAATAAATTGTATAAGATAAATTTATTCATCAATTTTAATAAAACCTATTTACAAATTAATATAGTCATTTGAATTCTAATATTTGTATTTAATATAAAACAATGAACAAATTTCAAGACTATAATTGAATAGAATATGCTGATGATGAATAATTTTTTTATTATATTATTGTTATCTTTTATTACTATTTATATTATGCCCATCAATATCAAGCATTCGAAGTAGTATCTTATCTTCATCAATGATGTCCATGATGAACAAAAAGTAGAGCAGAATAAAATGAAGAGAAGCTAAACTCTTGACGTACCGTAGGCCTATCACAACCATCATGTTCTCAGTATGAAAGAGTAAAATTTCAACAACAAGGTTCCATGTAGCACATAGAACTTTGTTGAATTTTATGTTGAGGCTTCCTAGATCATTATGATTCCAAGTACAAAATGGAACCTTCTTGAATTTTGCATTTGGTCTTTTTGGACATAAAACCTAATTGTTTTGCTTTATAAGAAAAAACTACGTATAATTTGCAACTGAAACTTTGAAAAACATTTGCTAGAATTAAAATAGAACCATAATGCATTAAAATCTCAATTTGTGAAAAAATGTCAGTTAGAACCACGGAAACTAGAATACACGGTGGGTATCATAAGCCTGATGCACAGAAGATTGATAGTATTATGCCGTTTCTGGAGCCCCCAAAAAATAGTTGATAACGTTACCATAGAAGCGTCAGTATTCAATTTCCTGTGATTCAATTTTTTATAACGTTTTTTGTGGGCTTCAGAAATGTTGTAACTATAGAGACTGTATATAATAATCATAGTGTGGACATTGACAGTGTCACTTTTGATTGGTCAGCTTGGTCAATTCCACCATAGTTTTGCCAACTCTCATAAATCTGCGTATTGACAGTGCAAGGGATGTGCCGCAAATGTCTTGCGGTGTGTTGATACTTGTGCGACTGGAACGCAGTCGATCAGCTGTGGCCAATCATATCTTTTGCTATTGAATTTAAAGGATAAAATAAGGATTCTTAACTCTTTAATTGATAAAAATCCAGAATTTCTTGATTTTTAAATAAATCAGTGGTTTGACAATATTTTGTCTTTTCATTTAACATGGATAACTACCACAATATCAACTTCACTACTACTCAAAAAGTAGAGCATTCTACAATTTTTTAAACTAGAGAGGAGTAATAGCATAGAGTAACTAGCACAATAGGCCTATTCTTAATTCTTATTGTCTTTGATAGAATAATGAAAAAAAAAACACATAGAACCAACCCCTACCAAGTAATGACTTTCACATTATTTCTTATTATGAGTATATGTATATGTTCTTAGACATTATTTTCTATGAGATAAGAAAATAAATTTACCAGGAAAATCTCTAAAGTAAGTTACTCTTACTCTAATAGTCTAATTGATGGCAAACACATTGCTGTATTTAATTTTACTGATTTTCAAAGCTGAGAATGGTGCTCAGAATCTTATTAAGAGACTTTGTTCTTGTCATATACAGGATAAATCACTAAATGATAGTTACGGCTAAAAATAATTCAAATGATAAAATAATTCTTCCATTAACAAATTGACTGTAGGAAAGAGAGGAAAACTCTGCAATCATACAATAGTAGAAATCACTGAAAAGACAAATAAGCAAGAGTTATATTTAATTTAAGATATTCAATAATTTTAGAACTGATATCCATTTTATCAGTCACTGAACTCAATATTAACATTGGAACGGTATTGTACAAATTTGAGTTCAATATAGTCTTTAAAATATGTTTTTTTCAAATTCAAATAGGCTTATATTGATAAACTCGAATTTTTTAAGTTCCATTCTCCTAGTTGAAATTTCAAACTTCAAAGCTGACGTCTTTGCTATATCTAATCACTAATTACACTGGGTGGTATTGATAAGTTTATTTGTTGAATTACATTTATATTTGTAACTTAGCTTCTTCTCCATCTATTGATAACACTTAACTTAAGGTTTTGAAAAGAGTTTATTAAGGTACTTTACATTACATTATAATCAAATTACACATTTATAATAAAGGTAAAAATCAATCGCATAATCACAATTGAGATTACAGTCAAAAACTATTCAATCAAATAACCATTTTCTCACTAAACCATCATCTTAAAATCATCAAGTTGTTAATAAATAACCCTTACAACAATTGACTAGGATTATTGTAAATATTAACGTGGCATTAACAACATTGGTGTATTGGAAATTATTAGTACTATCAAGCCTCATGTTTTGAAATTTGTTCCTCTATAACAACATATATAGGCTATGATATGGTGATTTTAAATATGAATCTTATGTCTATCCTGCAGATAAATTCATAAAAAAGAGGCTTGATACATAATAGGCTACAATACCTCAATTGGAAGCCAACTAACATCCAAGTTATAAAAATAATCCACTTGGATTTTATTTTTTAAATAACCTATAACTTTATTAACCATGCTATTGGATGCTAAATCATGGTACAAAAAGTCATTGAGATCGCTTCCCCAGAATACTTTATACTTCAAGAAATAAATCCAGATGGCTTCTTGTTGATGAGCATTCACCATAATAATCAATAATACAGTACTGTACATGAATAGATAGACATAAATAGGGATGTTGGAAAGTAGGTGAATTTGAGTAGAGGGGGTAGGAGATGGTAGTTGGCTACCAGACTCAATTAATATTGCAAAAACTAATGTATAAATGTATAACATACTATGTCATTTTCAAAACATAATAACCGAAAACGTCCGATATATTGCTTAAGATAGGCTTGAAAAAGGTGATACCATAGAATAGACAGCTTTGTTGAATGTCATAGAATTTTTTATTTTGCGACTGTTCCCCCCACCCTAGAGGTAAATTGAAAAATAAAAAGGTGGAACTTGTTCAAAATGGATTGTACTTTCACCGTGGTGCTTCACATATCTCATCTGGTTTCAGAAGTTGTAGCAAGTTGAAGTGAGCAATTCTGACTTTTTCCATAAAAGCCTGCAAAAACTACCGCTTTTTTGATGGTTCATAGCTTGGCAAGTCATTCATCCAAACTTCTCAAATGTGACCACTTCATTTTGTAGCTAAATTTGTTTTCTTCAATTTGTACTGAAACACATTTTTTGTTAAACTGAATGAGTTTTCACAAAAAAAAAAAAGAAAAACTCAAAAAAGTCACAAAATTTAAGGTTTTTTGGAATTTTTGGGGTTGAAGCCGTCCCCTGAGAAGTATGCAAATATTATATTCGAGTTCAGCGTCCTAAAATACATATGAAACCGTCGAGAAAAAAACTTTCGCACCCGCTTTCCCAGAAACACCCGCTCTGGTCATACCATTTGACTACAGGCTACTCACTCGATTATGTCCACTCACTTTCTTGACCCACTTAATAATTAGCGGGTTTTTCGTCGGTAATCTTTGACACGGTCTTGTATGGAGTGGGCGGCTAGCGGGGAAAATAGCGAGTTGCCGACAGGCAGCGCGATCACACAAAAACAGCGAGTCACCCGTCACAGAAAAAAGACGAGTCACCTCCCTGGCGACAGTTCGGTGTTTTGGCTGAAACAGCGAGTTGTCGAAATAGTGAATTTACCCAACCCTCAAAGCAGTGTTGCGGCGACCACTCGCGGTGGATTGTAACTCGAAATATTTCGGAGACTTGGAGAAGATGTAGTAAGTTATAATTGAGATGACCAGGAGGGAATATTTATAATTATTAGGGATATTAATATCAAAGTTAATGAAATTTTGATTCAAATAGTACAAAATGGAGTAATTTTATTTTTCACTAGTAGATCTGGATATCATGAAGGCAGATCATTGCGACTGGGTCGTGCGCTCGTGCCAAAGAAAATGGTTCAGCCGCAGCCGTATGCGTACATTGCGGCTGACGGTCGTTACGTTCCGCACCAACCAAACCGTACCTTAACGCAAACAAGGTGGCTGTTTTATCTCGACTCAACATGTGTCCGCTTTTACCAATTCGTCGAAAGAAAATCGAAATGTACACAAAATTCTGGACATTTTGTGAGGATTCTGGACTTTTGTTGAGGACAAGACAAAAGCTGTGATTGGCTGGCTTGCGTGCGTGCGCCTGGATGCGTCCCAGCATACGCCTGGCCTGAGAGGTCGTTTATGAGTGAAATATAAATAATGATTATATTATACTAGTAAGCCCCATGGGCTGAAGAACTCAACGTGCGAACCCTCAAAGTCAACTTATGGCTTTAATTATTTAAAAATATGAACCATAAATCATACTAATACGATACCTAGATTTATTGAATACTGGTGAATGATTCCTTTTGTGAGAATATAGTTTGATCATATTTTGATACATCATTATCCGCAACTCTTCTGCCACCAATGCACCAATAAAAACGTACGCCTACTTGTTCAAGACGACTTGACTGCAAGAATTCAGAGTGGACCTATTAACTGAACATTGTTCATTGACAAATTACAAAAATACACAAATTTACAAAAATATGGATGTAATAACTTTCCCTTATTTTTTCTGAAAACCATACATACTATTGAAACTTTGTGTAGAGTCTATCCATTATCTAGGTATGATGAAAAGTCTTAAAATAATAGAAGGGCGGATTAGAGGAAAACTAAGGAGAATTCAGAGTTTAGCCAATGATATGTTCTGTTTTCTTTCAGCTCAAAGAACACCATGATAGTACTTGAGTTAGTCCGTTTTGGAACACTCTGTAGAGTCATATTGATCGCCTCTTGTTCTAAACTCAACAGAATTAGTAAATTATTTAGTGTATCAAATTGAAAACAAACATTGTAGAGATTTGTTCAAGAATGGAGTTTTTTGATAGTTCAGTATTTCCATTTGGATAAATTGTATAAATTATTAGAGATCTCCTTCATAGAATTCTTTAAATCCCGTAGAAAAGCACGGCTGACTTATTTATTAGTCTTACCTATTAAAGCATGGAAATCAAATGGAACAACAAACTTCCTTCAACAAGAATACTTGAAAAATAACCAATGGTAAAATAATTCTAATTTGCCGCCTTTTGTCAGCTGTTCAAATAAATAGACTCCTATCACATGTTTAAACTTATAAATCAAAGTCATATTAACATATGACTTCACATGAAAGAATTTATTGATTTGAGAACATTACAGTATTATTTCTCATGATAATATTCTCAAATTTGCCGCTAATATTCAATCAGCTGTTCCACTGTAATCAGATGGATTTAAAAAAAAATTATTTGAATTCCTTATGACATTTTCCAGCCGTGATTATTGTGTTGAAATTGAATAGATGCCAGAGTAAATATAGATATATTGTTGCTGAGAGCTTATCCTTTTTTCGCCTAGAAAAGGATGAAGGAGTCGGTTGATTTCATTGTCCAACAAACTTGACCTGTATAAAAGTATGAAAGAATATATGTTCTGAATTCGAATTTGATTAATTGAGGCGTTCGAGAGTTATTGTCAAACATACAAACAAACAAACAGACGGACAACGATTTTGGCCTTGAGTCAAAAGTAAGAACTTGCTATCACTTGTTCAATTAATATCTGGTACCGAGCTCCGCTCTGAAGCTGCCTGCGGCCAAACTGTTGAATTACATGAATGTGTTATTGTTGACCTAACGTAAGTGAGGTCTAGATTCAAGACGACGATTTTGCATTTCTCTTTATGTTTGTTCCACATAAGCAACAAAACGCGGCAATAGATTCTGATGAAATTTGACAGGTATGTTCCTCTTGAAATTTTGCGTCAATGTAGGCTACATATGTAAGGTTTCTTGGAATATTGGATTTTAAGGATAATATGAAAGGAAAAGGAATTACCTCCATATTAAAATATCACTATATACATTTATACTTCTGAACATAGGCAGGGCCGGATTTAAGAGTATGCCGCCTATAGGCTAAATGTAAATTTGCCGCCTCCCTGAGGCTTATACCAGTGAATATAAAATATATATCTCTCCATATTCTTTGCTTTACTTTGCTTATTCAAAGTCATTATGGGTTAAGGGGAATACGTGGGTAGGTGGCTAACAGTTAGAGTCAAATCAGTAGTAAGATATATTTACATGTAAGTTCTCGCCACTCCCGACAAGAATATATTTTCGTGGTAGGTATAACACACAGGCGAGTTTGTAGTTTTTTTCCAACTTCTTTCAAGTTATACGTTTTGAAAATATATTAATGTATGGTACTTATTCCTGGATGAATACCTATGATCACAGTTTTACTTATATTTCAATTCACAAAAAAGTATAGGCCTATCAAGGGAGCAAGGGCATATCATTTCAAGGCGTACAATTAAAAATCACAAAATTATTATAATACAGAGTATAATTGCTCAATTATGAAATCTTTACATAACGTATTGGAGGGTTGAAGATTGTTACAAACAACAAAGTGAGGGATCTGTGCTTCAAATTGGAATTGCAGTGAACTGTAATAAATGTTTTTTGTAAATGAAGAATATTTGAAAAATATAGAGAGTATACTTATTTTTTATACTGCACAAATGCAAAATGCCAATAATGAAAGATGATTAATATTAATAAACCTGGTAGCTGGGATGACGCCAAATAAGAGCAAAGGTTCAAGTAAAACAGTTCAATAGATTTATTGTAACTTATCTTTCAGGAAGCGTGACACACTGTCTTAAGTTTAGAGAACTGCACCCAGGGCAGTTGAACGAGAAAATTCATGAATACAAAACAGTAATAATGTAAGTTACCTATATTAATGAATTGAGATTGCCATTTGACAAATACATCAGCAATTCAGCAGCCAAAGGAAGGCAGGTAAATTACCCAAAAATCCAAATGTAATATTAATAAAATAAGAGATAAAAGAAATGAAGTTTCAATGTGTAATGCTCAGTAATGAGCCAATGATCAAAATTGTAATCAGAGAAATTCAATGGAGTAAAAAGGGTTGCAATTAGCAATATATCGAAATATAATATAAGGCGGCAACCTTGGATGGACCCACGAAGAGGAGTGGACCAGAACGAGCGACAGGCTCCTGACTGGACGGCGAGATACAGTGGCGGCGACCTGGCTGGACCATAAAGAGGACCGGACCAAACCGAGCAGTAGGTTCCGGACTGGACGGTGAGACACGGCGAGCGGCGACTTAGGATGACCCGCGAGCAGGAATGGAACAGACCGAACGACAGGCTCAAGGTTTAGATACACGTGTTAAAATTCAGTACTTACCATTATGAGATATAATGTTGGAATGATCCACTCATATTGATTGATTAATCATAACTCAAAACTAATAAAACAGACCGAAAAAATGTACAGCGACTCACTACAGCACGAACCACGGACATCAAATTCTCACTTAACCTCAAATAATGCCAAATTCGCGCGTTTTTTCAGGTCAGATGGTCAGTGAGGCCGTGGTATTCTGAATATTTGAATGGAGAAGGCTTTTTTTTACGCGGGCAGCGCGCCTTTGGACAAATAAGGTGTACTAACTAACTTGATGGTTGCAAGCACAAATATTCAAATTTAAAATAAATAACTTTTAAATAGAAATTTGAAAATAATTGGTCCACCAGACACTGAAACGGTCGAATCTTGGCAAAATACTGCTACCCCGAATTAATTGGGGTTTTTGATGTTAGCAGCAGTTTTGAGACGTAGTTTTTTTATATAAATTTTTTTCTTTCTTTTTTCATTTTATTTATTTATTTCTTTTTTCTGTTTTTTCACTGCCCCCGATCTAGTGGACCAGACACTGAAACGGTCGAATCTTAGCCTAATACTGCTAACCTGAGTTAATTGGGGTTTTTTATGTTAGCAGTTTGAGACGTTTTTTATATAAATATTTTATTTCAATTTTTTCTTTTTTCTTTCCTTCCTTTTCTTTTTTTTTCTCTGGGCCGATCTGGGGGGGGGGCACTGCCTTCTCATGCCCCCCCTAAATCCGCCCATGATATTTTACCTTGTATTTAGTATTCTCGCTTGACAAATCGAAAATTGAAAACCTCACTCATCACTTATACCACTATACACTTTTGCTGCTTGCCGCTGTTACACATTTTTGCCGCTCTCAGCAGCAGTGCAGTCTGTCAGCTGGAACATCTTGTCGCGCTTCCATCGAAAGCGGCAGTATTGTCAGATTGTCCAGATACAAGCTGCGCTTAGCTAGTTTATTCAGAGATCAAACCGATTTTATAATGCACTAAAATAATAATGCTCTAAGAATTACTAGTAGGTCATGTTTTTCAAAGTAAATTCAGGAGTCGTAGAGAAGATGTAATTTATTTTTTGGAATTCTTTTAAAAATTTTGAATTTTGCCGCCTTGAAAATTTGCCGCCCCGAAAATTTGCCGCTCTAGGCTGCAGCCTACTTAGCCTATTTAGAAATACGGCCCTGAACATAGGAGAATTCATGCTATAGAATTATTCATGCTGAACCAGCTGTTGAGTTTATTATTAATTGCATGCAATGACGCATGCAATTAATGAAACTCAACATAACTAACTAAGTATTCCTATTCCCTTCATGAATAATGCCCCATCCACTGTGACTTCCTGAGGTCTACTGTTCTAAGAACTACTAGTGAAAAATAAAGTCAAAGTCAAGGAGGTTTATGGTCAAAATTGATCACCTCTCACAATTTTTTGACATGAACATTAGGGTGGAGTGAAAAATGAAAATTTTTGATAATCTTGATGGAATACCCAGGAGTAGTTGCCAAATTGGGATTAAATGAGACCCTCAAAATTTGGGTTGATAGAATTAACGTCTTCAGGTGCCCCAAAGGCATCAAAATTTGAAGAATTTAACAAAATTTGAACTTTTTTAAAAAATTTTGTTGAAAGTTTTACTTTCCAGAATTGTGATGAAATATGAATTTTAGTTCAGTTTAAGGTCTCAATTGATCACCAAAAAAATCTCAACACTCTAAATTTATATTGAAAGGTGCCCTAAAGGGGTTGAAAACTTGATATTTTGTTAAAAATTGGAAAATTTCAAAATAAGTCTGAACGTTTTCAAACTGGGTTTTGGAGTTGAAAATGTGATATAATTTCATATTAACGTCCATTTCAAATGTGCTTCATGCAATACAACTTGATAACAATTGATTGAAAGGAACAAATAAATGTTTGCAATTGGTCCTTTTTGAAGACATGTGACCAGGGCCAAAACTCACTAGAAGACCTAACATTTGAATCCAAAACAGCCAGGATGGTTTGAGTGGAATAGGAAATCCCATGTATTCTTTATTCTTTCTTTACAATTTTGACTTGGTTTCCAAGTATTTTAAGCAAAGGATGAATGAGTGATGAAGGTTTAAGATGTAGGTTATATGTCTATGTAAATTGGTTCAGACAAAAAATTCACAATATCAGCTGTTCAAACTCGAATCATTGCGGCCATTTTAGATTACAAGGCTAGGGTTGTCTGACTTGGTTTGTTTACAATTTTTTTTGTAGGTTATGATAATATTTTAGCGACAAAAATGATTCCTGTTCAAATCTCACTATAAAAATAATGATTGATATTTATTATTAAATATATTCATAATAATAAATCAATTTATATATCAAAATCATTAAATTAGGAGCAATGTTTTGGTTTTAAAGGAATAGGATTGGACTATTCTGATATTCTATTTTTGCCACACTGCACAGAAAGCAGCTGTTTTCTGTGCACTAAAGTGATTTGAAAGACGCCATTTACCGGCGGTTTCGCTACTAGCTCCAAAAGGGGGCTCTTTTGGAGCTAGTGCACAGAAAGAGACTGGTAGTTACCTATCTGGCCGCTAGATCGGGCGACAATGCACTGCTTTCTGGAGCCATCACAATATTATTCAAATCAGCAATCGCCGCAAACATTCTTCTACAATATTTATTATTCTTATTCTTGCAGTGTGGCAAAAAGTATCTTACTCAACTCTCACAGAAAGGTGTTTACGGTATTTGGATAACATATTCCCAGGCTTGGCAAGTCTCCTTGAAACTATCCTCCAGGGGCAAGGCATGACTTTTTGGCTCGGTCATCTCTAGGAAAAATTTAGTTCCGCACACCGGGAAACTATCCTCATACCGTAAACACCTACTTTCTGTGCTTGTAGTGTAATGAACTATTACTTGAGGTAAATTCATTTCATGTCATTTTTTTAATCAGCTGAAACTGTAGAATTTGCTTTTTATTGGAAATGTTTATGAGACAGAAACGCCCATAAAATCCACGAATTATGAGTAATGAGGATTGTGATAGTATATTTCATACCTAGGGCCAAAAAAGTCGGATTTCTGGCTTGAGATCGGTTTTCAAGTCCGAGGCCGTAGGCCAAGGACTAGAAAAGATTGAGAGCTGAAATAGTAAATTTTTGGCCTGTGGTTTGAACTTTTTTTTCGGCACACAACATCAATGCAAACAAAACAAAATAAAATAATAAGTTAATCAATTCCAAGAACAGCTAGACCAGAACCTTACTATACTAGCTTTGCCAAAGCCGAATTTGGAGTAGGTGCTATGCACTACTGCTAATAATAATAGCTGCTGCTAGTAATACCTGCTAGCTATTGAAACTTTGCATCAAAAGTTTATTGATTTAATCAATCTAATATTACTTTTTAACTATCAGTGTATTCGATTTTCTTAGTGCAGAAACGATTGAGTCCATGATAGTTTCTGTACAATCATTCTAAATTGTACAATAGCAATTCAAACTTTGTCATTTTTGACCGTTTGAATCATAGAAAGGGCAGTAAGGCTTGTTGTAGTTGCATTATTACCCACTAGATAGCGCTGGCTAACCTGCTAGACAAAGTTCCACAGAGTCTGACAACAATAATTTTGTTCAAACATGGATTTCACGTTCATCATTATTCAAACGTTAATCAATACAAACATTTTTAATCCTATCAAAGTTGAAATCTAATCAATAATATTATTGAAGCAGTTTTCCTTTATTGTTCAACTACTGATAAATGTGAAACTTTCAACGTTCAGTTCTCTTGAAAAGAGATCTTACCAATCAAAATAACAGATGAGATACTACCTTTACATCAAAATACCAATAAGTCAACATTGACTGCTGAAACAGCTGACATTTAATGCAATCAGACCAGGATGCTACCTATTGATTGACTAGCCCTTACATCGACAACGACCTTCAGTCAGCTGACATTCAAGGTTATTTTACCGCCCCAGGGCCAAAAAACGCATTTTTCTGGCAACTGCGCGTGAAAACAAGCGATTTTTGGCCTCTGTATGAAGCATGTAAAACAGTCCATTTTATACCAGGGTGCCAAAATAGTATATTTCGTACCTAGGGCCGAAAATGTGCGTTTTCCGGCTCGAAATCGGTTTTCAAGTCCGAGGCCGTAGGCCGAGGACTAGAAAAGATTGAGAGACGGAATATTACATTTTCGACCCGTGGTGTCGAACTTTATTTTTCGGCACACAACATCAATGAAAACAAAACAAAATTATCAGTTAATCATTTCCATGAACAGCTAGACCAGTAGCCTTATTATGCTATCTTCCCCTATGCTGAATTTGGAGTAGGTGCCATCTGCTTGCTATTGGAACTTCGCGTCAAAAGTTTATTGATTTAGTGACTGAATATTACTTTATAACTATCAGTGTATTCGATTTTATTAGTTCAGAAACGTTTAAGCCCAAGATAATTTTTGTGTGATCATCCTAAATTGTACAATATCAATTCAAAGTTGTTGATTTTCGACAGATATTGGCTAACAGAAAATTTAACAATAATTTTTAAGTTTAACTGGATGGATTCATTTTTATTATTCAACAGTTATCACCATACAAACATTTTTAATAATAGTTTACAGTAGGCTATTTGACAAATCAAATTAGTTCAACCACTGATTATTATAATGTTCAGTTGTCTTGACAAGGGATCTTGACAATCAAAATAACAGATGAAAGCTACCTTTATCGGCTCTTGCAAAAATTATGACATTGACTCCGCTGTCATTTAATGCGATAACTGTATTGATCGAGCGATAAAGTCACGCATTTTACGCCCTTAATACAGAAATAGCTATTCCCGGCGAGTTGCTGGCGACCACGCCTGAAAACGAGCGTTTTGGCCTCCGTATAAAGCATGTAAAACAGTCCATTTCATACCAGTGTGCCGAAAAATGTTTATAAGCCAGGGCCCTGGACATCAGGAAAGTAAAATAGAATGACAACCTTTTTTAAGCAGTGAATATTATCAACTTTACATTAATACCTACCATATGTATCAATAGTTGATATGGAACTATGAATAATTGTGAATTCAATAACAGAATCATTCATTATGATTCAAATAAACCAAGAAATCAATGCTTATTGGTTCAGATGCCAGCTAAAGTCAAATGAATTACAGTACCATTACATTACTTATTAAACATTAAAATGGTGAAACGTTGTACCAAACTCATTTTTAGGGTTGATAGGTTATAAGGTGCTGCTACTCATTGTGGATTTCAATGAAAATTATCCTTTATGAGCCAAGTTTAACACTCCACTGCTTGCGTGGATTACTCTAACATGAGTGATCGCGTGGAGCACAATTGTGCTCCACTCTATTTTCATGACTATTTTGATATTTAATTGTCATTCAATGATGTCATTTGTCATTTTTGGTTGTGATGAAACAATATACATTGATGAAAATTAATATTTTTTATTTTCAGCCTCAATAAAAAACGAGCGTTTTTGGCCTCCATATGAAGCATGTAAAACAGTTCATTTCATACCAGTGTGCCAAAAAAGTGTTTTTTGCACCTAGGGTCAAAAAAGGCGGATTTCCAGCTTGAGATCGGTTTTCAAGTCCGAGGACTAGAAAAGATTGAGAGATGGAATAGTACATTTTTGACCCATGGTGTCAAATTTTATTTTTTGGCACACAACATCAATGCAAACAAAACAAAATAAATAATCAGTTAATCAGTTACAAGAACAGCTAGACCAGTAACCTTATTATGATATCTTTACCTATGCTGAATTTGGAGTAGGTGCCATCTGCTTGCTATTGAAACTTCACAACAAAAGTTTATTGATTTACTGAATGAATATTACTTTATAACTATCAGTGTATTTGATTTTCTCAGTCCAGAAACGTTTAAGCCCAAGATAAATTTTGTACAATGATCCTAAATTGTACAATATCAATTCAAAATTGTTTAATCTCCGACAGATATTGGCTAACAGAAAAGCTTAGTCTAGTTGCATTATCACCCAGTAGATGGTGCTGGCTAGCCTGCTAGACAAAGTAACACAGAGTCTGACAACAATAATTTTGCTCAAACATGGATTTCACGTTCATAATTATTCAACAGTTAATGATTACAAACATTTTTAATCTTATCAGAGTTGAAGTATCAGTTATTGAAGCCGTTTTCCTATATTATGCAACTACTGATCAATGTGAAAACTTTCAACTTTCAGTTCTCTTGAAAAGGGATCTTACCAATCAAAAGAACAGATAAGAGACTACCTTTACATTGAAATAGCAATAAGTCGACATCGACTCCCAAAACAGCTGACATTTGATGCAATCAAACCGGGATGCTACCTATTGATTGACTAACCCTTACATCGACAACGACCTTCAGTCAGCTGACATTCAAGGTAATTTTACCGCCCTAGGGCCGAAAAACGCATTTTCCCGGCGAGTTGCTGGCGACCACGCCTGAAAACAAGCGTTTTTGGCCTCTGTATGAAGCATGTAAAACAGTCCATTTTATAACAGTGTGCCAAAAAATGTTTATAAGCCAGGGCCCTGGACATCAGGAAAGTAAAATAGAATGACAACCTTTTTCAAGCAGTGAATATTATCAACTTTACAATAATACCTACCGTATGTATCAATAGTTGATATGGAACTATGAATAATTGTGAATTCAATAACAGAATCATTCATATGATTCAAATAAACCAAGAAATCAATGCTTATTGGTTCAGATGCCAGCTAAAGTCAAATGAATTACGGTAACATTACATTACTTATTAAACATTAAAATGGTGAAACGTTGTACCTAACTCATTTTTAGGGTTGATAGGTTATAAGGTTCTGCTACTCATTGTGGATTCCAATGAAAATTATCCTTTATGAGCCAAGTTCAAATTGTAAAGTGACACAAACCAATAAAATCGAAAAAAATGTAAAATTGGAAAATTCCAAAAGTTTGAAGCTTGATCCAATGCTTTTAAAGCTTGAAATTGAATACAGTTCTATATTCCAGATTCTATTTATTATATCTTGATCCTAATTATTAAATATAGCAGTCATAGTAATTAAAAAATTTTAATTGTAGGTCATGAACCCATTTCATCAACAAAATGGAATAGAATGGCACATATATCATACTCCAATCTATCAATCCTAAAATAATAGTGTTGACTTGACTCAAATGAGTACAATTGATTGTGGCTAAACCTAGATTCTCATAATTATTGATTCTTCATTCCAAGCTCAATATTTACAATTACATACCTACTTTTAACCTGTATGCAATGTGGCCTGTCACTTTTCAAAATCAGTTTGTGTGAGGAGGACAACACACTGAACTATTCATGTATGGTACCAATGATAAATTACTGGATTTGTGCATAGAATGGTCATTAACGTGTTGTGTATCCATTCTTTTTTCCAATTTGGCAAATCAAAATCAAAAAAATCACTTAAAAATTTTGTAACAAATTAACTTCAATAGTAGTTACTATAGTTTCTCACCTGTTGTGTGGTTATCTTCAGACTGAACAGTAAACTCTGTTCAAGGTTATGTTGTGGAAGGTGGTTGGAGGAAAAGTGAGGTGGGGATAGTGGTGTGGGGTGAAGTTGTTATATGGGCGGTAATTTGAAATTTGATGAATTTTATCAAAAAAGGTATGTGGGATGTGAAATTCAATTGATCATTCAGGATATTGTTGGGGAAACCGTTTGAGGTGATTTGTAGATTTTAAATTGTTCCAATATGTTTAATTTTCTGCTTTTTTGTTACAGCCAGTGGAGAACTTCAAGGTTTGGTGTTTGCGTCAGTATATGTGTATTGGATGTTAAAGAGGTAATACAAATTTGAATGGGATGTTGGATGATTTATTGCCCTGATGTGTTCTCTGAATCTCAAATTGAAATTTCTGCCTGTCTGCCCAATATACTTTTTTTACATTCATTGCACTTTTTGTAAATTCCTGGTTGGTCAAATACTTGGTTGTTTTTTTGGGTGTTGGTGGAAATGTTTTCTTAGTGAATTTGTTGTTTTGAAAGCAATTTTATAATGTAGTTTTTTGAAGGATGATGCTATTTTTTGTGATTTTTTGTTGTGGTAGGGGAGTGTGATGAATTTCTTGTCATTATCTGTACTATTTTTGTTTCTATGTTGTTTGGATTTTATGTTGTGGTGCAGATTTTCTATTAGGGTGGGTGAGTATCCATTTTGTTGGGCTATGTATTTGATGGTATTGAACTCTTGGTTGTAGTCAATTTGTGTCATGGGAATGTTCAGTAGTCTGTGGATCATATGGTGAAATGCTGCTAGTTTGTGTTGGGTGGGGTGGTTTGAAGAGTTGTGAATTACTGTGTCTGTTGTGGTGGGTTTCCTGTATATTTTAAATGTTCTGAATGAGTTTTCTTGTTTGGATATTGTTATGTCTAGGAAATTGATTGTGTTGTTGTTTTCCAGTTCTATGGTGAAGTGTAAATTGGGATGTATTTTATTTAATTTGGAATGGAACAATTGGGTTTGTCTGATATTGCCATGGTACAGGATCAGGATATCATCAACATATCTGAACCAGCTGATGATTTTGTCTGTTTTGTTAAGAATGTATTTCTGTTCAATATTATGGACAAATATTTCAGCTAGGATGCAAGAGATGGGACTTCCCATGGGGAGACCAGCTGGTTGTGAATAATATTTGTTGTTGTAAGTGAAGTAGTTCTGGGATGTGACCAAGTTTGTGAGATGTAAAATTTCTGTGATTTGTTCTGGTGGTGTGTTGTTCTGTTTTAGCATTATTTCAAGATACTTCAAGGTTTCAGGGATTGGTACATTTGTGTATAAATTTGAAATATCTATTGAAGCTAATGTGGTGTTTTGTGGAAAGTGGATGTTTTGTAGCTTAGTTGTGAGGTCAATGTTGTTTTACAGCAGTGTGGTTGTGAAAGGTAATATTGTTTCTGATAGTTGTGTCCAGTTGTTTAGCTAATTTGTGAGCAGGTGCTGTAGTGTGGTTGATGAGTGGTCTTATTGGTGTGTTCAGTTTGTGGATTTTTGGGAGGGCATTGAGTCTGGGAGCTTGTGGGTTGATTTGTTTGAGGAATCTTTTCTGATTGTCTGTGATTATGTGTTTGGTTTGGTTAATGGCATCTTTTATTTTAGTTTGGTAAGTGTGAGTTGGATCTTTTGGAAGTTCTGCTATGTTGTTATCAGTGATAAATTGATTTACTTTTTGGTCTATATCTGTTTTGTCCATAATTACTGTGATGTTGCCTTTGTCTGCATTGGTGATGACAAGGTTATGTTGTTTCTGCTTATTTTTTATACATTTTAAAATTCTGTATTCATGGTTTGTTGTTGAGGGTGTCTTGAAAGTATTCATGTTCCTTGCTATGTCTTGTCTCAAGTATTCTTGGTCAGGTGCTTCTGTGTTTTGAATTGCAGTTTCAGTATCAATTATTGTTTGGAATAATTGTTGAGATTTCCAGATTTGATGTTGTATTTCATGCCTTTATCTAGTAATTTGATTTCTGGATCTGTGAATTCTATTTTGGTGTTGTTGATTGTTCTTTTGTGGAATTTGTGTTCAGGTGTAACAATTGGGTTCTGAGATTTCATTAGTTGGGCTATTTTGAGGTTATGATGAAATTCTAACATACACCCAAAACATAATTGATTCCATGAAAGATAAGTTGAAAAATCAATTTGTTAGAATTTCATCATAACCTCAAAATAGCCCAACTAATGAAATCTCAGAACCCAATTGTTACACCTGAACACAAATTCCACAAAAGAACAATCAACAACACCAAAATAGAATTCACAGATCCAGAAATCAAATTACTAGATAAAGGCATGAAATACAACATCAAATCAATTATTCCAAACAATAATTGATACTGAAACTGCAATTCAAAACACAGAAGCACCTGACCAAGAATACTTGAGACAAGACATAGCAAGGAACATGAATACTTTCAAGACACCCTCAACAACAAACCATGAATACAGAATTTTAAAATGTATAAAAAATAAGCAGAAACAACATAACCTTGTCATCACCAATGCAGACAAAGGCAACATCACAGTAATTATGGACAAAACAGATATAGACCAAAAAGTAAATCAATTTATCACTGATAACAACATAGCAGAACTTCCAAAAGATCCAACTCACACTTACCAAACTAAAATAAAAGATGCCATTAACCAAACCAAACACATAATCACAGACAATCAGAAAAGATTCCTCAAACAAATCAACCCACAAGCTCCCAGACTCAATGCCCTCCCAAAAATCCACAAACTGAACACACCAATAAGACCACTCATCAACCACACTACAGCACCTGCTCACAAATTAGCTAAACAACTGGACACAACTATCAGAAACAATATTACCTTTCACAACCACACTGCTGTAAAAAACAACATTGACCTCACAACTAAGCTACAAAACATCCACTTTCCACAAAACACCACATTAGCTTCAATAGATATTTCAAATTTATACACAAATGTACCAATCCCTGAAACCTTGAAGTATCTTGAAATAATGCTAAAACAGAACAACACACCACCAGAACAAATCACAGAAATTTTACATCTCACAAACTTGGTCACATCCCAGAACTACTTCACTTACAACAACAAATATTATTCACAACCAGCTGGTCTCCCCATGGGAAGTCCCATCTCTTGCATCCTAGCTGAAATATTTGTCCATAATATTGAACAGAAATACATTCTTAACAAAACAGACAAAATCATCAGCTGGTTCAGATATGTTGATGATATCCTGATCCTGTACCATGGCAATATCAGACAAACCCAATTGTTCCATTCCAAATTAAATAAAATACATCCCAATTTACACTTCACCATAGAACTGGAAAACAACACAATCAATTTCCTAGACATAACAATATCCAAACAAGAAAACTCATTCAGAACATTTAAAATATACAGGAAACCCACCACAACAGACACAGTAATTCACAACTCTTCAAACCACCCCACCCAACACAAACTAGCAGCATTTCACCATATGATCCACAGACTACTGAACATTCCCATGACACAAATTGACTACAACCAAGAGTTCAATACCATCAAATACATAGCCCAACAAAATGGATACTCACCCACCCTAATAGAAAATCTGCACCACAACATAAAATCCAAACAACATAGAAACAAAAATAGTACAGATAATGACAAGAAATTCATCACACTCACCTACCACAACAAAAAATCACAAAAAATAGCATCATCCTTCAAAAAACTACATTATAAAATTGCTTTCAAAACAACAAATTCACTAAGAAAACATTTCCACCAACAGCCAAAAAACAACCAAGTATTTGACCAACCAGGAATTTACAAGTTAAAGTGCAATGAATGTAATAAACAGTATATTGGGCAGACAGGCAGAAATTTCAATTTGAGATTCAGAGAACACATCAGGGCAATAAATCATCCAACATCCCATTCAAATTTTGCTGACCACCTCATAACATCCAACCACACATATACTGACATAAACACCAACCTTGAAATTCTCCACATACAACAAAAAAGCAGAAAATTAAACATATTGGAACAATTTGAAATCTACAATCACACAAAACAGTTTCCCAACAATATCCTGAATGATCAATTGAACTTCTCATCCCACACCCTTTTTGACAAAATTCATCAAATTTCAAAATTACCGCCCTTATAACAACTACACCCCCACACCACTATCCCCACCCTTTTCCTCCAACCACCTTCCACAACATAACCTTGAACAGAGTTTACTGTTCAGTCTGAAGATGGCCACACAACAGGTCGAAACTATAGTAACTACTATTAAGTAAGTTTATTTCCATTTTTAAGTGATTTTTTTAGTTTTAAATGGTCATTATCATTTGCAAAATGGAAGTGCAATTAACACACTGGACAAGTCTGGAATCACTGATGCCTAAAATAATAAAATAAAATAATTCCTGTCAATTAGCTACAAAATGATATAGTGATGAAGTGATTTAAGTGTGGCTGGGCAAAATAAGCAAGCTAACTATTGTTATTCTGACATATTCATGCTACTGTATTCAATTCCATCAGGTATAGAAATCAATAAATCATACACATTAGTTTCAAATCAATAGATTTGATCCAGGATGATAGATTGGAGTATGATGTGTCATTCTATTCCACTTTGCTGATGGAATGGTTACATGGCCCACAATTAAAAATTTTTAACAACTGACTACTATGACTATTATATTTGATAATTATGATGAAGATATAATGAATAGAACCTGAACTGTATTTGATTTAGAACTTTGAATGCAGAAAATCAAGCTTCATAAAAATTTTAATCAATTAAACTTTTGAAATTTTCCAATTTTAAAATTTTAATCAATTAAACTTTTGAAATTTTCCAATTTTACATTTTTTTAGATTTTGTTGCTTTGGGTCACCTTACAATTTGAACTTGGCTCATGAAGGATACTTTTTATTGGAACCCACGATGGGTAGCAGCACCTTATAACCTATCAACACTAAAAATGAGTTAGGTACAACAGGAATGGCTAAATATTACGAATTTCCTCCCGATGTTGATGCGTTCCTCATTCTCATTCAACGTCTTGTTCCCTGTTCTGTGCAGCTCAGTTTGATAACCACGCTTGTTTTGTTTTAGCAGCTAATGTTTTGTAACCCACACTTGTTTAATGATGCTAATTGGATTGATAATGTTTAGAATAATATTAATAATAATAATAAATCATGAAAAATTTTGAGTAATTGAATTACTACTGAGTAATGTATGAAAATCGATAGTTATGCATCTTCTATCAAACCTATTAGGCAATTATATTTAGGCCTATGTTGTGAAACAAATTTGATAGTTTATAGTTTTATTAAGAAAACAAAATCAGGTTTATTACGAATAAAATATATGCAATACCGTAAGTTGATCCTGCTCTACCGTGCAAATGGTAGGCTGAGAATTTTTTCGAATTTACATTTGATTCATAAGAATTCTCAGATTGTATATTTTTAGCAAATTATTCGTTACACTAGGATTAATACTGGCCGACACTACCTTATTCTCATCCCGTGTAGCCTAATGCAGGCTATAGTTTCAATGTAGTAATGTTTCAAGATGTTTGAAACATTACTACATTGAAACTATAGCCTATAGTCTATTTTGTCTATAACACAACAGTAACCGATCATGAAAACCTGTTAACTAGGGCAATTAAAATCCAAATAACACACTTGATGGTTGATACTACATAAATAATAGCCAAGTAATGGATGATATATGGTATTTGATTAAATTAAGAACTTTTCAACAAAATAAACAATGACTGTAAGTTTCTTCAACATTGGTATCTCAAAAATAGACTAGCAATCAATGTTGAAAAAACTAAATTCATTAATTTCTCTTTGCGTGCACCAAAAATTTACCATCAGCCTATAATTTTCCATCTAAATAGCTGCACATATGATTTATTATGCCAATGTCCTCCTATAGAGCAAGTCGAAGAGATCAAATACCTTGGTATTTTTATTGATTCAACCTTAAATTGGAAAACCCATACAGCTAATCTGAAGGAAAATATCAATAAATATCTTTATAAATTTTATCACTTGAGAAATCTATGTGACACAAATACACTTCTCACAGTATACTTTGCTTTAATCAATTCAAAATTAGAATACTGTATTGTATGTTGGGGAGGAGCTGCAAACATGCACTTTAGTCCCCTGCATGAATTACAGAAACATTTTATTAGGCTCATACTATTCAAAAGTCGAAGAGAGCATTCATTTCCTTTGTTCAAAATATTATGTATTCTCCCTCTTCGTCATCTTTTTGTTTTTGAAGTCTTGAGAATCTTCTTTTTGCAAAGTGGAAACGATGGGTTTTTCAGACCCAGCTTTTCAGAAAGAAGAAGATTAGAACTAGTATCAAGACTACCTAGAATAAATTTTAGCTTTTTTTTCAAAATCTTTATTATACCTTGGTCCTAAACTTTTCAACACTATACCAAATGCTGGTAGAAGAAGTAGAAATTTTAAAGAATTTTTATCAACAATAAAAGACTAGGTAGCTATTTCATCATCAAGAAATTGAAAATTTTTTCCTTATTCTATCCTAAGAATTCATCACATAGGTACCTCAGCTATAATGGTTTTTTAGTTTTTACAGTCAATTTCCAAATTTTATGAGCGACTTATACTTTTTTCCTCAGCTCAAATGTAATTAACCAAGTCTTATTATTGTTTCAATATTGCAAAATTTAGCAACACTTCACTTGTATATTTGTATTTCTGAATAATATTTTATTGTTATTTTTGTATATATGAATGACTTTGTACCGCAATAGCCGCAGTATACTATGCTTAAGTTCAAAATAGCAACTATATAATATTTAAATCATGTACTTATGATTCATGACACTGGCAGCGCCTATGTAAAATTGCTGCCAGTATAATATTCTAAGAACGGTTATTGTGTAAAAGATTTTTGTTTGTACAAAAGGGGAATAAATTTCATTTTTCATTTTTCAATTTCAACAAAGGTTATCAGTTGCTAAAATCAATTTTCAATCAAAACAAAGGTTATAGGTGTGGAATTATACCGAACAAAAATATTGTTTTTGCCACACTGCACAGAAAACAGCTGTTTTCTGTGCACTAAAGAGATTCGAAAGACGCCATTTACAGGCGGTTTTGCTACTAGCTCTGGAAGAGGGCTCTTTCCGAGCTAGTGCACAGAAAGAGACTGGTAGTTACCTATCCGGCCACTAGATCGGGCAACAATGCACTGCTTTTCTGCTTTAGCCTACTTCAGTTCGAATCAGCGATTGCTGCAAATATTCTTATACAGTATTTATTATTCTTATTCTTGCAGTGTGGCGAAAAGTATCGTACTCAACTCACACAGGAAGGTGTTTATGGTATTTGGATAACATATTCCCAGGCTTGGCAAGCCTCGCCCAGGAAACTATCCTCCAGGGGCGAGGCATGACTTTTTGGCTCGGTCATCTCTAGGAAAAATTTAGTTCCGCACCCCCATCTATCTCACCCTCATCCCATACCCAAAAGATAATAATGTTCCATTTTAGACAATTATTTATCAAGCTTTATTATAACTAGTCCAATTACTAAAGATAATACACAATGAAGAACACAAAAAACTGTTGGAAATTAATTAATAATTGGATAAATTAAATACGGTGTTATTCAAATCAATATGCTAATTATTTTGTTATTATTATTACTAATTGAAATAGAACTCCAAGAAACCAAATATAATTTGATGATTACCTAGCCGAATGATATTGATTTATTTATTTCATGACAAATTATTCCTTATCTTAGTTAAGCATAGTTATTTATCATATCATTCATTGTACAAGAGGCCAAATAATAGTACAATACAATAAAGTTTGCAAAACTGTACGGAGCGCAGAGTGCAGAGAATTTGTTGTCAGAGACGGTGGAATCGCAGAAAATAGCAATTTTTTCGTCCATCATTTGCGGGAGGGGAGTGGGAACGAATGCGAAACAGCAGTACTGGAATTGCTCACTGTTGAGCATTCATTGAACAAATGGAACTGATGATGGAGTAGTTCACTCTATTCAAACTTGGCGCGCTTGAAAAACCTTTGATTTCTTCACTTCTTTGTATTTATTTTCAATATTTTCAACTTGATAATTCCTACACATTATATATTAATTTCTGTCTAGTCATCGGCGAATCCAGAGATGACCGGACGCCTCGCCTCTGCTATCCTCATACCGTAAACACCTACTTTCTGTGCTTGTAGTGTAATGTACTATTTTGCTACACTTCATGGAAATAAGCTGCTTACCACTCCCTATGTAGACTAGGAAGTTGTCATTTACATACATAATCAATCAGCTGTTGTCCTTGAGCAGAAAGAAGTCCTTTCCATGCAAGGACCATCCCTTTCCAAGCATGGACAGCTGGCGCCATCTAGCAAGAGAAAATACAACTACAATGGCCCATCTCTTTCTGTGAAACTGCCAGGAATTTGTCAAAAACAAGAAACTTTGTATTGCTATTGTACAATTTAGGATGATTGTACAAAAACTTTCATGAGCTTAAACGTTTCTGGACTAAGAAAATCGAGTATTCTGATAGTTTTTAAGTAATATCCAATTGATCAAATCAATAAACTTGTGATGAAAACTTTCAATACTTAGCAGTTCAGCCTACTCCAGATTCAGCTCAGCTGAATCTAGTATAGTAAGTTATCCGGTCTAGCTGTTCTTAGATCTCATTAATCCTATTTGTTTTGTTCATTTATGAGATTAGATTAATAAAATTTATTTGAAGTGTACCGAAAAAAATTATACACTCACTCGCCCAGGAAGTTTTTTACAGTATTCGGAATTATTCCCAGGCTCGGCAAGCCTCGCCCGGGAAACTATCCTCATACTGTAAACTTTTCCTTCCCGGGCTTGTGGCGTAATGTACTATTGGAGAAAATCATCTGCTAAATCGTCTGCTGCAATCAGTTGGAAAATTTTCGAAATAGTCGACTTACCTGTTCAGTCGACCAATTTGCATGGAATGCGCTGCTAAATCAACGGAAAAGTTTGTTGACAGCTGATTTTTCTTATCTTGTACGGCTATAAGGCCCAAATATCAGCCGTTTATTCCGCAATATTGTGGAAAATGAATGCTTTCAAAGCCTGTCAAGTAGATTGAAACTGGCTACTTTCTATCAAGTGAACCAAAAATGGATATAGCCTACTTGTATTAACTATTAAGCAAATGTGAATGGCAAGGAAAGTTTTGTGAGTGTACGACACCAGATTTTTTAGAAAATCTATCAAAATTAAGGCGGTTACCTTCTTGATAAAAATTTATGGGCTTGTGTTCAGTCAGCTGATTGAAATAATTCAAGCCTTTCATGGAAGATTTCAAGGCGTGGTATTTTGTATTATATTGTTTGTCGGATATCTAGCTTTTGTCCTTTGTTCACACCAAGGCTAGTTTACACAAGGTAATTCGATTACAGTAATCTAATTACCTTCGTTCCACCTTCAAACTCTTAAAAATATTTGTTTTGTAGAATTCAAGGTAAGTGGATTAATTTTTTGTAAATATGAAGTACTAGCTGTAAGGCTCGCTTCGCTCGCCTTATCCGCCTAGTCAGGGGGCTCCGCCCCCTGGACCCCTGATATTGTCAGCAGTGTTAGCTGAGAGAAACAGGCTCGCTTCGCTCGCCAGCAAATCTCATTCAAATGGATTATATGGATTAGTTTTCGACAAATCCTACGAATTAGTTGATCTACTACTTCATCTGCTCAATCTGGTCAGCTCAAGATCTGAACGTGTTTACAGTAGTTCGATCAGCAATTTCCATGAAATCTGCAAAAGTGCAGATTCCAAACATTGTGAAACTTTATTACAGGCGTAACCGCAGAAGGATTCAAAATTTATTAAACACAGTATTTCTAGACCTAATCTAAACCTATTCTGGCTACCAAATTTCAACATTTTCTGTCTATTAGTTCTCGGAAAAAGATAAGAAAACACAGAAAAACTTGAATATTAAAGCCTTAGGAAATTTAGAAATCCTGTCCCAAGTGAGCGTCCAAAGGTTTCAACCAAACATGCCATGAATTAGTATTTTCACATTTATTGGAGAAATAAATAGATCAGTTAGCCAAGGCGCAACACGCGATGCAATTACAACTTAGAAAAGCGTAACTACTGGCGTAATCTTGAACAGATTTCAAATATATTTCAATACAACATTTTCTAGACTTTATCTGAGCCTGCCCACCAAATTTCAACATTTTCTACTGATTGGTTCTTGAAAAATTGAAAAAACTCAGAAAAACTCAAATATTATCCATATGAAGTTTCAAAAACCCGTTTTTAGTACACGTCCAGAGGACCAAATTCATGTAATCTTTGAATCAATATTGACCGAGCTGGAGTCATTTTCTCATCTTGCCAGAATGTCTTCTTTGCTTGGACAGACTATAGTTGAATACTGTAAGTTTGAAATTTCCGACTTGCAACTGAGAAGTCAGAATAATGATAACAAAAATATGATTGAAACGTTTTTTATTAACTAATTAACTAACTTGATAATACTATCAAGAGATGGCTTTGATAAATAATAGTTTTAATGCTAGAAATATGTAAATGCTGCAAATCAACAAATAATTATAAAAACATAAATATTTTTACGGGCCACTCAGTTCCATTAGGAGGAATTTCTACGGTCAAGGCAATTATGCGGACTGCTGGTAAGTTGGGCGGATCATGACGTCAGAACCTCTGAGGAGGGGCATAGTCCCAAACACTCCCTAGATGGAGTATACGTATTTATAAGAGTCCTAATATGGATAAATTTTCTTATACCAAACTAACATTTTTAAACTTTTCATGGTTCAGTATATAAACACTATATGGCTTCAATTGGGCATCAATATTTGTGCGTCCCATCATGATTATGAACAAAACATTTGAAGCATTTCGGCTTATCTATCCAAGCAACTTCGGATAGATGTTGACGTAGATAGTCGTTCTGAAAATAAGAAAATAATTTTATTCAACTTATTTTTGAATGACTCTCGACAAAGCCTGATGACTCTCATTGATGGAATCATCCACAATTCAGATTTATTTAAATTATTTTTCCAAATTGAATTAAAAGACTCTCTTGTATGGTGCAGAAAGCTGGCCAATGATTGGAAAACACACCTCGAAAATTACAGCTGCAGAGAATAGAATAGAATAGAATAGAATAGCCTTTATTACATTTCAAAAATACATAGAAAATAAATAGTAAATTATAACAAGCAAGCAAGTAACCCTTGGTCAGTGACCATCAGGGTGAGTTGAGAAATTTTATTTTTTCTGGCTAATTAATTTTCATATATATAACTCAAGAGGAATAGTTTATATAGCAAAAGTCTTTCTCTGGGGAGATCTGAGAACCTATTGATAGTTGAATTCAGTTATCATATAATGTCTATATTTCCATGCATCTGCACAATACTCACTCACTCTCTGCCAGTTTTCTCCATTTAGAAGTATTTTCACCTCCGACCACAGAAGAAGTGACTTTCCTAGATACCTCTGCCTGTAGTTTCTGAGAATTGGACACCTTCCAATGAACTGAACAATATCTTCATCTTCCTTCAAGTTGCACAATGAACACAGTTTGATGTTTTGAGTGAAAGAATACTTGTTCAATTGTATAAGTTCATTCCTAGCTTTGAAGTACCACTTGATTAGTCTGAAGTCACAATCCTCAAAGATGTATTCATTCCAAATCTTGAGCTGGCTCCTGTAAGTGTATCGCTGGCTTGCTAAGACTTGCTGTTTCTGTTGCTCACATAACTTCCTTCCAATTGCTGCCAATGCGTGGTCCATATTCAGCCTTCCTTCTGTGATGCCTTCTACCGAAATATTGAAAGATTCCTCCAATCTCCGCCAATCTTCAAACATGAACAACCTTTTCTGAATCATTGCATCCATCAGACGTTTTGGATATCTATCCTCAGGCAGCTTCAAACACCTCTTAACAAATCCAAAATGCAGCCTCAGAGTATGCAGAAAAATCGGCTGGAGGCCGGACTCCAGAAGTATGGCAAGATTGGGAGAATAAGATGGCAGACTAAACACTTTTCTGATGAAAACTCGTTGTATACTTTCCACCAAATCAAACATCCTGCTCCCCCACACCTGAGCACCATAGCAAACTATGGATCTCACAACCGCTTCAAATACCTTCAGCTTTGCCTCAAATTTTATTTTATTGTTCAACAGCAGGTTATTAAACAGACTCAATGCCATTTTAGCTGAGGCTAATCTCTCTTTAAAATGCAACATCATTGAAAGTCTTGATGTCAGCCTTATACCTAGATACTTGTAGGAATTGACCACCTCAATTGACCTTCCCCTGGAACCACCATTTCTCATATTTTCCTTGTTTCCCACCATTTCTAAAAACAACTATCTTGGATTTATCAAGGTTGACCAGTAGATTCCACTTCCTGCAATAATCCTCTAGCGCCATGATCATCTTCTTCAAATCTAATTTATTTGATGCCAACAGGACAATATCATCAGCATAAGCCAGTATCTTAATTCTTGTATCATTCACCCTCACACCTCCCTCCATGTTGTCTTCTAAATCATTCAGGAACAATGCAAATAGGAGAGGGCTTAGTAGGCACCCTTGTTTGACTCCAGAATTAGTTTGAAACGAATCAGACAGGCCTTCTTGGCTCCAAACCCTTGCTGTTGTGTTATTATAAATGTTTTGAAGGATTCTAAGCATTCTTGTCGAAATTCCCATCTCCGATAGCTTGAAGAACAATGCATGTCTGTCAATGCGATCAAAAGCAGCTGAATAATCCACAAAAAAAGCGTATACCTTCTGCTTCTTAACTGCCAGCCTCATCCTGATAATTGACATCAAATTAAAAATGTTGTCCACTGTTGAATAACTCTCTCTGAAGCCCGCCTGGAACTCTTTCAGTTTTCTATTGAAGTTGATCCATGCCTTTAATCTGTCTAGAAGAATTCCCGTGAACAGCTTGGCTCCAGCATTACCAAATGATATGCCTCTATAGTTGGTTGCATCCTCTGGGTTGCCCTTCTTGAAGATGGGAAATACAATTGATTCCTTGAAGCAGCTAGGGACATAGGTGGTACTGTACATTCTATTATAAACATCCAAAAGACTCTCCATGAAACAAGCTGGTGCATTTTTGAAAAATTCATATGAAACTCCATCTTCTCCTGGTGCTTTACCATCTTTTACATGGGCCACGACCTTCCTCAACTCCTGCATCTGAAATGGAGAATCCAACAATTCATCCTCAATGTAAGGCTCAGCATACAGTACTTGGTCAGCAGTCACTGCAGGATTTAACAGCTCTTGAAAGTGTTGGAACCAATCTCCAATCAAAATGCTTGCCCCTACTACAAATTGCTTCTTCTTAAGCTGCCTGACTAATTTCCAGAAATCCCTTGAGTCCTTCACAGTCTTAAATCCTACAATGCATTCCCTCCAGTAGGCTTTTCTCTTCTCTTTGCATATTCTCTTGTACTTTAAGTTCGCTCCAAAATAATGCGTTTTTGCAACCTCTGAGTTTGTTTTCTGGTATAAATGCAAAAGTCTGAATGCTTCCTTTCTTCTGGCTCTGCATTCCTGATCGAACCATTCCGCATCTCTTTTCTCATTACAACGACTGATTGCTGGTTGATTTTGAACCTGACAATTCTCACGGATTGCCTCAATCAGGTACCTCCAGTCTGTTTCCAAGTTAACATTCCATTCACACCTTTGGTTGACAGCCTCTTGCAAGCACCTCTGGTACTGAGCTTTCCTTTCTGGCATCCACTTCATCTTGGGTCTTAAAGGCTGAATACATATTGGACCATTACTTTCTCCCGCTAATCTAACGACTGTTTTTATTGGTAGGTGATCAGATAAAACAGCCGGTATGACCAGAAAGTCTGATCAAGGCAATTATGCGGACTGCTGGTAAGTTGGGCGGATCATGACGTCAGAACCTCTGAGGAGGGGCATAGTCCCAAACACTCCCTAGATGGAGTATACGTATTTATAAGAGTCCTAATATGGATAAATTTTCTTATACCAAACTAACATTTTTAAACTTTTCATGGTTCAGTATATAAACACTATATGGCTTCAATTGGGCATCAATATTTGTGCGTCCCATCATGATTATGAACAAAACATTTGAAGCATTTCGGCTTATCTATCCAAGCAACTTCGGATAGATGTTGACGTAGATAGTCGTTCTGAAAATAAGAAAATAATTTTATTTAACTTATTTTTGAATGACTCTCGACAAAGCCTGATGACTCTCATTGATGGAATCATCCACAATTCAGATTTATTTAAATTATTTTTCCAAATTGAATTAAAAGACTCTCTTGTATGGTGCAGAAAGCTGGCCAATGATTGGAAAACACACCTCGAAAATTACAGCTGCAGAGATGAAGTATTTAAGAAAATCAAAAGGGCTCACAAAAAGAGATAGAGTGAGAAGTGAACGAATAAGGAATGAATTGAACAGGAAAGCAATACAGGTAGTTGTTGAAGAGAGACAGATGAAATGGTTTGGACATGTAGTGAGAATGGATGAGGAACGCGGAGTTAGAAGAATTATGGAGGCAGTGCCGGGTGGTACGAGAGGTAGAGGACGACCAAGAAAAACATGGTTAGACAATATAGAGAAAATTGGAGCTGGTAGAGGAAAGACAGTTGGTGAAATGAGGAGAATGGCTAGGGACCGAGATACATGGAGAAGGTGGACCGAGCAACACCCAACGCCTTAACAGGCACAATGGGTTAGATAAAGAAGAAGAAGAAGAAGAATTAAAAGACAAGATATTGTCAGAACACAGACTTATTGAAAATCGAGATACCGGTTTCGCTTGCTACATCATTATCAATCTCTGGTAAACTAAAACTTTAAATAAAGAGAAGCAGTATATACTCTAACGATCAAGCACCGCTAATGGTAGACGCTCAAACCAATCTCAGTGAACGTCTGCCATTGGCCTAGACAAGCCCCTCCCCAATTAGCGGTTTATACAAAATGGCGATTCCTAGAGCAAACATAATAATCAAATATTAATAAATACTTAACATACAATAAACATTACGAAATAAATAGAAAAATATTACGTGAGAATGGGAAAACAATGGAATAAGATAATAGACTAAAATAACAAATTACGATAAAACTAGATTTGAGGTGTTGTACTGGGTAAAATAAATCTGGTCGTTCAAACTTAACTGTGAATCATCTCTTGTTACTCTAGTTAGTACTATTTTGTTATTTTTCCAAAGTTAAATAGTAGTCGGAATATTGTAGTTTGACCTCTCAGGAGATTCAAAGTAAGAAGACCTGTCTATACATGAATGAATGAATGAATGATAATTTTATGTTAAAGGCAACATATGAATGAATGAATGAATCAGTGCCATTTCGCTTTTATATATAGAGATTATATTAAATGCATACCTGATTGATGATTTTCTGACCATGATGATAGAAAATTAGTATTATGAAATTGATAATGATACAAGCCACAGCAAAGTTTATCATTATTATCATGTTATTGGCCTGAAAAATGTAATTGAAATTTAAGTATAGATTTTCAGATTTCACTCCATGAACGAAGCCTACTACTAGTTCAGTCTAGGGTACCTTCTGAAGCAGTTTTTTGTAATTTGGAAATTATGATTTCTTGCATTGAAATACAATCATTAATAATCGCAGTTCTCATTCGAGAATGGTAGGTACTTAAATCAGCAAGAGTAGGAGAATTACTTTTTCATGGAATTATTTTTTTTTTAGTCGAAAATAGCATAAAAATGGTGCAATACTGTTGAGAAAGAGGACTAAATCACTGTAATTAGCCTATTGATGGTGAAAATTGCGGTAATGATTGTGTGCAGGCAACTCAAAAGTAGCTAATAATAATGTCTAAAGAGCTTATTATTTCTCAATTTCGCAACTCTTTTAAGAGACTTTAGCTGATTACAAAAATAAGGCACTAACAAAAAATAATCACCTTGCGGGGTAATATCATTGACTATGGATATAAGTATATAAACATAACTTATATAAGTATATAATAAGTATAACTTATAAGTATATAAGAATACAGGGTGTTTCAGGAGGAATGTGCAATACTTCACAGGCTGATTCCTTACACCAAGTAGACAAAAAAGTTCTATAGGACCAACCCCCAAAAACGTTTTGTTACCGAGATAACAAAGGCGGAGAATTGAGATTTTTCATAATATATAAATTTTTCTAAATTCTTAGAGGCTTTAGTGAGGTTCTAAAGTAATCAATTCCTATGTAAAATTAGCTGAGGAATTTAATGAAACCAGTTTCAAGTTTGTAACTTTAACGGTTATTGAGATAATTGGGAAAAATATGCAAGAAAACGCCATTTTTCAACAATAAGGGTTATAACTGGATAAAGAATCATAAAATTGTAATTTTCATCAATGGAAGTGGAAGAGAGTCGGATTTTAAAGGAAAAGTTGAATGGCGGTGATTGTGTAAATCTTACCCAAATCTCAGAAATAGCAATCAAAAATTGCAAAATTGAAAAAGGTGATGAATTTGTGTTTAGTAGCGATTTTGCAATTTTTGATCGCTATTTCTGAGATTTGGGTAAGATTTACACAATCGCCGTCACTTAACTTTTTCTTTAAAATCCGGCTCTCTTCAACTTCCATTATTAAAAAATACAATTTTATGATTCCTTATCCAGTTATAGCCCTTATTGTTGAAAAATGGCGTTCTTTAACATATTTTTCCAATTATCTCAATAACCGTTGAAGTTACAAACTTGGAACTGGTTTCATTGGATTCTTCAGATAATTTTACATAAGAATTGATCATTTTAGAACCTCAGTAAAGCATCTAAAAAATTAGAAAAATTAATATTTTTTGAAAAATCGCAATTTTTCCGCCATTGTTATCTCGGTAACAAAGCGTTTTTGGGGGTTGGTCCCATGGAACTTTTTTTCTACTTGGTGTGAGGAATCAGCCTGAGAAGTATTGCACATTTCTCCTGAAACACCCTGATATAACTTATATCCATTATAGTCAATGGTAATATCTACTAGGGTAATAATTTATTTTCTCCCTTTTGTTACAAATTTTGGTAGTATAGGCCTCTATTCTCACTCGCTCTCTCCCTCTTCAAGGCCAAGTGTTAATGGAAAGGATATCCTTATTATCCTTTCCCAAGAATGGACATATATATGTCTAAACTTCGCCTTTTCAATTAGATAACTTACACTCCTTATTCATTTTGCAGAACCTCCAATTTAAAATGTGTATACATTTTGCATTTATTACATCACCGTTTCCGTATTTTTACTTGAATAAGTCTCTATTTTGTGAAATTTATAGAATAATTTTGTTTTACTCATTCATATTACAATGTATAATCTAAGCCGAATTCTGTTATCTATTTGAATAAAGTAATCTAATCTTCCAGAAAAGAGCATTCTATTTGTGGGAAGAGTTGCGAACGCTCTTTCAAAGGAGTTGGTGGGCATTTTTAGTTGTTTATGAGGACTTATAAGTTCAAGTTGTCCAGATCCGCTCTCTGTTGCTGGTGTTAATCCATCTCGTCAGGGTGACACTCTTAAGCTGTGTGTCCATGGTTCAATAAAGATGACACACAATATCTATTATTTATATTTTATCTGTCATCATACCAATAAGAGTATAAGAAAGTGTAAGAGCCAGGCAGATCGAATTATCGGCATAAATAGTTAACAGCACAAAATAAATAAATAAATATAATTTTATTGCCATAAAATTCATAGAAGATGGACAACGTCAAGATTAACAAATAAAAAATTTAACAAACAATGTTTAATACAAATAATCAATAGTCAATGAGTTACATAAAATGTATATATAAATATAGAATGAGACTACCTACATCAAGATTCCAGATAAATGGCATTTTCAAGGAACTCATTAATGCTATAAAAAGGATTTAACAAAAGCCATCTTGATAATTTGTTTTTAAAAACTTTTTCAGTCTCCAATGTTAGTTCGATGGGTAGGTTATTGTATAATTTGATCCCAATAGTGTTATAGCTATTGGCAGTTTTAGCTAGTCGGTGGTGAGGTATGTCAATTCTAATTCGGTTCCTGGTGTTATAAGAATGTCTGTCAAGTCTAAGATTTAAGTCTGATGAGTTTTTTTTATATGTAATAGAACTATGTATATGTAAAAATTAACTATAGTAATTATTTTTGACTCAATAAAAAGGGGCTTTGCATGAGCTAATCTATGAGCACTGTTTAATATCCTGACAACCCTTTTTTGTAATAATAAAACTCTTTGTATGTGTCCACTATTGCCCCACAAAAGTATCCCATAGGTAGCAATACTCTGGAAGAAGGCAAAGTATGATGACCTTAAATAATTGTCAGGGACATGTGCTTTGAGTTGCCTGATTAAATAAATGACTCTTGATAGCTTTGTACATATGTAATTGATATGGGCCTCCCAGGTCATGTATTGATCAATAAGTATACCCAAAAATTTTACATTTTTAGTTTCATTGGTATTTTCGAGGCCTTCTCTGAGAGTGAAGAGCATGGTTTGTGTTTTGCTTTCATTGAGTCTGAAGCCATTAGTTCTAAACCAGGTTGTTGCTTGCTTCAGAGTGGTGTCTCTTAGAGTTTTAAGAATTTGCAAATCAGAACTACTGTTAAAAAAGGTAGTGTCATCAGCATAAAGTATTGAATGGCACTTGAGAACAGCAGGTAAATCGTTTATCATCAGTAAGAACAGAAGAGGTCCTAAAATCGAACCCTGTGGTACTCCAAATTTGACCAAAGCCACATCTGATTTATTGTTTCCTAAACATACCACTTGCTTTCGCCCCACCAGATAGGCTCTAATCAAATCAAGATCTGCTCCGCAAATTCCATAGAAATTCAATTTATCTAGTAGCAGAGAATGATTTACACTATCAAAAGCCTTGCTCAGGTCACAGAAGGTGGCCAGAGCGAATTCTCTATTTTCAAAAGTTTCAAGAATACCCTTGACAAGGGCATCCATAGCTCCTATTGTAGACCTGCCCTTTACAAAACCATACTGCGCATCACTGATGATATTGTGCGTTATAAGATATTTATATAACTGCCTATGTATTACGGTCTCAATGACTTTGGAGAAACAAGGTACTAGAGAAATGGAACGATAGCTACCTGGATTATCTTTAGGTCCCTTTTTATAGACTGGCACAACTCTTGAAACCTTAAGCATGTCTGGAAAAATACCGTCTCTAAGGCATCTATTTATGCAGTAAGTGAATGGGCTTAAAATAGGTTCAAAAATTTTCTTTAAAATATTAGAAGAGAAGCCATAAATGTCAGTGCTGGCGGAAGATTTAAGGCTGAGAACAACATTGAGAATTTCAAAAGAAGTGACTTCATGAAAGTAAAAATAAGGCTTATCCTGATCAGTAGGGAAATAAAAATTGAGCTCCAAAAAGTTTAGAGCTGTCAGATTGGGCTGAGCAATATTGTCATGAACTTCTGACACTGCTGAATCCAAGAAGAACTCATTCAACTCATCTGGTGAGAGTGGAATGAGGTCCTTTTTATCATGTACTTGAACTGATTTGATTATTTTCCAAGCTGCTTTACATTTATTACCATTAGACTCAATTTTATGAATATTAGAATCCTTTCTAGCCTTGTTAACCAACTGTTTATATTTTCTTCTAATTTCCAAATACGCCTTCCTGGACTCTTCTGTTTCATCCCTCCTAGAGATATCCAAATATAAGAGTACAGTATTTTTCAATTGTGGAGTGTACCAGCTATTAGGTTTTGACCTTCTTGCTTTATTTAATTTCTGATTGGTCAATACTATTTTTCTTTCAGGAATGAATGTATTAAAGTAATTGAGTATTATATTGAAAAACTTTTGAAATACTTGTTCAGTGCTTAAATATTGAGAGTCATAGATAAAATTGTTCCAGTCTACTTTAGATAAGGAATTTATAAATAATTCAAGATTTCCATCAGTGACTGGTCGGGTAACTATTAAATTCTTATGACTGACTTCATCCCTATCCGAGCAATCAATATCCAACTCAGCCCAGACACAATCATGGTCTGAAAATGGGAATGCTAAGACTTCACATACAACACTGTCTGGATCAATATTAGTAAAAATATTATCCAAACAGGCACGCCCTCGAGTAGCATTTGCGTTATGACAAACCAAATTGAATTGCCTCAACAGATTTTTGAATTCATGTACAGTTGTCTTATCTTGCACTATATCAAAGTCAGAGTTAAGGTCCCCGCCAAATACAAAGCTGAAATTCCTCCAACTAGGCCTACTAAAAAAATTCAAGACATTATCAAGACCTTCTAGAAAAAGAGCAGGAATACCTGCTAATACCTATAGAAAGGTGCTCTATAAACGAAACCAAGATCAATTTTAATCTATCTATTGACACTGCTATTGCTTCAAAATGTTTCTCCGAATTAAAACAGCTGATGTCAATCTTATTACTATCTGATACTAACTCCTGCCCAACATAAATTGATACACCTCCATTTTTATATTGCTCTCTACAAAAACTATCAACCAGTAAATAGTCATCCAATTTATGGAATGAAATATCCTCTTTCATACACCAGTGCTCACTGAGACAGAGAGCATGAAACTTATTCTCATTACCAAAATCATTTAATACTACATGTTTGTTATTTAAACCTTGTACATTCAAAAAGCCAACCTTGAAGCATGAATGCTTTTTAGTTTTTGAACATGTTTTAGAGTTTACAATGTTTTGTTGAGGCATGGAAAAGAAATCTCTAAAAAATTATTCTCATCAAGTGATCTGTGGGAAGTTAACAGAGATGAGGGATTCATTTCATAAAAATGAGTTTGGGCAGGTATCCTAGTCGTAGTTTCAGAACAATCAGTAGTTTGAGTTAACTGAGATTCAATTGGAAAAGCTGGATGAGGCTTGATAACCGGAGATACATCTACTTTGACACCATCAACAATAGAACTACCGCTCACTTGCGCATTAATTACAGAACTATTACTTACAGAGCACTTTACAAACTGAGCCAAGTGTTTAACTAGAGTTCTTTTTCCAAGTCTGTTGAGGTGAAGACCGTGTCTGGTGAAATGAGCTCGTCCCAGAAAAGCGTTGATATCATTGTAGTACAATTTAGTTCCTCCGTTGTAGCTACTCACAGTTCTTGACAAGAAAGCGTTGCATATATTATCATTCAACGTTGGATCATCATAACGATAAGGAACACCGCAGACCACTATGTTTGTGTTCAGGTTTGACTCTAGAATATGGTTAATCCCACGGGTAAGAGTCCACCTGAAAGGCTCATCACGATGAAGATCATTGGTACCGGCCATCACTATTACAACATCGTCTCTGGAGAAATCTTCAACAAATTTGAGTCCATCCTGCGCAACATGCTGAAGTTTTGCACTAGACTTTGTATACACAAGGACATCATAATCATCGTCTAGCACACTAGTGTATTTACTAAGAAGTTTCCCTTGACTACAAGACAGTATTGTAAGCCTCTTATTTCTCTTTACCTTCTTTTTCAAGGTTGATTTTACAGTGTTAGCAGGTTTAGAAGGAGTAGTGATACGTTCCTCATGGGATGTGGAAGATTTATGGACTTCAACTGCAACCTGAAATTTGCGAGGAGGCTTGCAAGACGACACCGACGTAACACTTGAAGAAAGCATAGAAAATCTATTAGTAATCTCAATAGCATCAGCTCTAATGTGTTTGTCTACACGCTTTCTAACTGGATTTTTTGGCGTAATAAATTCTTCAGTAGAAGAAGCATTGATATCATCAGAATTAACATTCTCCCCGTTTGAAAAACTGCCACTTTCAGTCTGAATGATTTTTATTATAGCATTTTTATTCTTAATTTCCTCGCTTAAATTCTCAATGCGCGACTTCAACGACCTAATCTCGTCCTCTGCACTCTCCTCGTATAACAGTGACTCCTCCAAACAACACCTTCTCCCATTTTTCTCGTCCTCCAAGAGTTTAGTAAGGAGTTTATTTTCCTGCGTTAGCTCTGATAGCTCACAATTCAGTTCATTGTTGACTGAGTTCATGTTGTCTAATTTATTCAGTACTCCAATAGCGTCAGGAAGCAAATCAATGATTGCATCATTAGAGAAATTGTCAGCAATAATCGATAGAGCACCCCTAAAACTTACAGCCAGGTCAATAACGTCATCATTAAGTAGATCCAAATCATTAAGTAGATTCGCGTCACGGATTATGTTCTCTCGCCTAAGGCGAGTTGTCATGGGTTTATTCATTATGAGTTCAAATGAAGCGCCAAAGTTAAAAGCAATAACAGACCGTTGAGCCGATCAACAACAATATAGTACGGTGAGATAAGCAAGCTTGAGGGAGCAGAAAGGAGAAAGAATTGCCAAGAGAGCGAACACAGCAGGATGGAGGCGGAGGCTCCTGATATCGGAAAATGAAAGGGGAGAGGAATAAGAATAAACAGAGGAAACAAGAAATGAACCGCTTACAGAAGTAATGACTGGGAACGAAGTAGCAGGCCGAACAATCAAAGATAAGATAAGAGGCGATAAGAATTCGTCTTCATTAAAAACTTTACAAAACAGTTCAGAAATTCAGGTTAGAAAAAATTGAAAAATACTAATTACCAAGAGTGATCACCACTTTTCACGAAACTAACGCAACCAGTCGGAAGAGGAGACTTAGTCCTTGAAAATGCACTTTTTAAAATCACAAAACCACGCATAAATCCTTTTAAAATTATAAATCTTTACGGAGCAAACCAGAACACGACCAGTAGCGGCAGACTCCGCTATCTCCCCCACAAATACTATACATATTATTCTTGTATACGTGGTTTACAGGAACTTCTGGAATAATAATTTTTGTTCTAGTAGGTTTATCAGGAGCCGAAATAGTAGCTTTTATTGATCGTCAGTCCAGCTAAGCAGGCCCATCGCCTCCAAGGCAAGACTCAGGTCACCCCCCCTTCCCACCACCTCTAAACAGGCTGCTATAGGATCCAGAAGTGATTTTTGGGGGAGGGAAAGTAGAACAGTTTCCCCGTTACCGAGAAGGTAGGTGTTAGATGTGACCGGAGTAGGTATTTTAAAAAATCATTTTTTTGTCAAAAATTTTATTTTTTTATAGTACGTATTTACAAGTCAGAAATCTTGATGTAATGACATAAAAACTATCTTTTTGGCTGTGGGATTAATTCATCAAGTAGGGGTTTCGTGGGAAATTCTACGGAAGATTGTTATGGAATAGCTATTTATGTATTAAGAGCGTAATGCGTGGCTTTATCGCTCGCGCAAAACAGTTATCACGCGACGCGTAGCGGAGCATGATAATTTTGCAAGAGCGATGAAGAAGCATTACGCGCGAATTACATACAATATTTTTCCTACAACTGCACGAACCTGTTAATCTAAAGTTTTTTCAGTCCTCAAATACTGCTAACTATTACTATTACTCTTAACTATTTACTCTTTACTATTACTATTAACTATTACTCTTGTGTAATTACCGGTATAGGTACAATCAGACATTGTCGACTTTTGTTAGGTTATGTTATGACTCCACCTGACCTACTTCTGGCGAGCCATGATCAGCTGATTAGCGAGTGTAAAGTAACTCTACTGCTCATGCGCAGTTGCTTAGCGAGCGTAAAGTAATTCTACAGCGCATGCGCAGATGGTTAGCAAGCGTAATGATGATTCTCCTCAGAAATGGGCTTCTTTACGAGGAGAATTCAGCTCGTAATAGTATATTTTGTACCTAGGGCCGAAAATGTGTGTTTACTGGCTCGAAATCGGTTTTCAAGTCCGAGGCCGTAGGCCGAGGACTAGAAAAGATTGAGAGACGGAATATTACATTTTTGACCCGTGTTGTCAAACTTTATTTTTTGGCACACAACATCAATGAAAACAAAACAAAATAAGAAATTAGTTAATCAGTTCCAAGAACAGCTAGACCAGTAACCTTATTATGCTATCTTCGCTTATATTGAATTTGGAGTAGGTATCATCTGCTTGCTATTGAAACTTCGCGTCAATAGTTTATTGATTTAATGACTGAATATTACTTTATAACTATCAGTGTATTCGATTTTCTTAGTCAAGAAACGTTTAAGCCCAAGATAATTTTTGTACGATCATCCTAAATTGTACAATATCAATTCAAAGTTGTTGATTTTTGACAGATATTGGCTAACAGAGAAGCTTAGTCTAGTTGCATTATCACCATGGCGCTGGCTAACTTGCTAGACAAAGTAACACAGAGTCTGACAACAATAATATTGTTCAAACATGGATTTCACGTTAATCATTATTCAACAGTTAATCAATACAAACATTTTTAATCTTATCAAAGTTGAAGTATTAGTTATTGAAGCAGTTTTCCTTTATTTTTTAACTACTGATTAATGTGAAAACTTTCAACATTCAGTTCTCTTGACAAGGGATCTTACCAATCAAAATAACAGATGAGAGACTACCTTTACATTGAAATACAGCCAATGACATTGACTCCCAAAACAGCTGACATTTAATGCAATCAAACCGGGATGCTACCTATTGATCGACTAACCCTTACATCGACAACGACCTTCAGTCAGCTGACATTCAAGGTTATTTTACCGCCCTAGGGCCGAAAAACGCATTTTCCCGGCGAGTTGCTGGCGACCTCGCCTGAAAACAAGCGTTTTCGGCCTCCGTATAAAGCATGTGAAACAGTCCATTTCATACCAGTGTGGCGAAAAATCTTGTTTTACGCGCAGTTGTAGGAAAAAGTCATTATAACATCATTTAGAGCAGTCCTCATGGATCTCCTCATGCAGCAGTTCTCAAATGTATAAATCACGCATTTATTATAACATTGTAACACTTCATTTCCGAATTAATTTGGAAATTGGAATATTAACTTGGATATTGTACTCACCTTCACATATAATTACAGTTTAATTCGTCAGAACCTTTTTCAGTTCCTAACCTTTTTTCAAATAGTTATTGTTGTCAAGGAAAAAATTCATCACAACTGACTGAGATAAGAGATAAGGGTGAATTTTGGAACCTTAAAAACCTAAAGCTTGTACTTTTGTAATCTGAATTTAACTTTTTGAGAGTAGCTATCCATCTTTCTCTAATTCTCTACTAAATTATTACAATGCACATGACTCCGAGAATTCAGGATTAGACAAGGAATAATCTACGGAACTTCAACATAAATTTGAACTCTTTCGATAAGATTTTCAGGCCTGACTGGAAACAAACATTGCTAGATGGAAATTGTTGCTAAAATGAGCCATTAAAAGCTGAAATATACTATATTTAATATTAAAGCACTTTATTCAATGATTTTTCTTGAATATGAATAATTTCAAAAATAATTTAGGGTTCAATTTATTATGCCACGTTTATACCGGAGTGTTAATATCATTATTTATTAATAACTTTTTTGAATAACGCATTATTATATGGACTTATATATAATATAGCCTAACTTGTTATACTGTATAAAATTTATTAACATTCCAGTGTAAACGTGGCTTTAGACCTACGTTTTTCATTTCAGATGGACTGCAGTTTCATAAATGCACTTCGCTACCACAGAAGTAAAAAATATTGATACCTTATTGAATGTAAAAATTAATTATTATTATTTATATCGTACTATATGTTACAGAAGTTTCTCCTCAAAATTTTTTTATTGTTTTTTGTTAGTCCTTTTCGATACATCGATAGTAATGACATGCGAAGTTCATCAACTTCAAATCATAATCATCTATCATTCCTATCAGAAATGATAGATGGTTATGTTCAAATGTTATTCAAAGATCAAATCGACTTTATTTTTGAATTTCATCATAATTATTATAAAGCTGAAATAAAGGAGGCTATTTTAAAGGAGGCTATGATTTCAGTGATTGATTGCAGACAGTCAAGAAAAAAAAATTCGTTCCGGCAGCTGGCGGTCGGAAAGAGTGCATTTCAAATGCAATTCTATGTTGGCTCAAATCATATGACTTATAATGAGCTTTTCAGGGTATGAATTCAAAGGTGCCGTTCTCGAAAAACCCATGAAAACACAATTTTCGGCATTTTATTCGCCATTTTCTCCGCCATTTTTGATTGGATTTTTTTTCGTTGATAGCTCAAATTGTAGGGCAGCATAATAGGGGTATTATACACACCAATTTTCAAAACGATCAAGTCATTGGTCGATTTGTAGTGATTTTTCAAGATTTTCAACCCCTAATTTCACCTCCTTCCCTTGAACCAATTTGGCTGGTTAACGAACTTGACCGAGGTATTAACACTAATGATTTTTGTGCAAAATTTGGTCGCTGTCCGACAAGCCCTTCGGGAGTTATCGTGTTAACAAGAATCTGTACATATATATGAATAAATAAATAAATATATATATATATATATATATATATATATATATATATATATATATATATATATAGAGATATATGAATTTGAACGGACATCAGATTCGTGTTCTGGGGGCTCGGAAACGTGTAAAAAATATATCGCATCATATATTTGCGATTATCCGGTCAAGACCAATAGTGCATTTTTTTCAAATGAAATGCACTAAAAACTGATGAGTACTGTACATAAAATCAGCTGGTATGAGGAGAATCTGTGCTTGTAATCCCAGTAAAAAAATATTGTTATTATGTAGTGTCTATAGTATGTTAATTGGGGGTTGCTTTTTGTCTTTAATTTTACATAATTATAGTAATTTGAAATTCACTAAACAGTAAATTTCTGTCCCTCATTATAAATTTGGAATCGTTAAAATTGTGCTCATTATTAATTGATACAATTACTCAGAAATTTAATGCTAAAATTCCAAAAGACCTATGTCAAAGAGTTCAGGATGCAGAAGTAAACAAGGTAGGTGTCATACAGTATTCCATAAATATAATGATGAAAATTTGCTAAACAACAGATATAGGTGTAATACAAAGAAAAAGCATTTAGAAAATAAAGCTAGAAAAGAGATAATTTATCTTGAAGAAAGAGATCACGATGATTACTGTGATTCCAATAACCTGCTAACAGGGTCTGCTTTTGTAAGAAACAAAAATCAGTCATTATCAACAGAAAAGTCTAGAATAGACTTACCCACGAATGTAGAAAATATTCTGCTTCCGGTGAGAGTATCTTGCATCGAAATATTCAATGAGGAATACAGAGATTTGCTTTCAAGAGATCCCCAATCAGCTAGACTGGAAGTTGTCGAGAAGCGAGATGTTAGTTCTTACATCAGAAATGTGACAACTCTTGTAGCAGATGATCCCGATGATATAGACATGATTATCACATTGGGCAACACGCACAGAGTATTTGGTCCAACTTCTTCAAAACCCAAGAGCATATCACATGCAGTCTACACGATAACTACTGGTTCAGTTGATTTGGATATCAAAAGCAATAAACGATCTGCAGTTTTGACTCACTTTCATTTCATTGATATGGCTGGTGGTGATCAGAAGATAAATTTAGAAATGGAAGATCGATTTCCAGTTGAAGGAGGCAAGATTAATCTACCACTCTCTTCTTTGACGAATACTTTTTCAGCTGTTGATGATAATTATTTGGCCAACATACAATATAAGAAGTCGACTGTTATGAAGATTATTGGTGGCTTGATTGGTTGTAAAACAGCAAAATTTACCTCTTCAAGGGCAGAAAAACCTACTTCAAATAATAAGAGCAAAGAGTCAAGTGAAAGTAAAAAAATATGTGCTAAACCTCATAGATCAAAAATGAGATCCAAACTTGACAAGAAAGAAGCTTTAATTCGACGATACAAAAAAGAAATAGAAAAATTAAATAAAGAACTTGAGGCGTATTCTAACGAAGAACTCATAGATCCTCACAAGGAGTACTCCAAACTGCAAGCTGAACAAGCAGAAATCTCGAAAAAAGTATATCAATTGCAGATAATGTTATGTGAAGCAGATTCTGAACAAAAGTATGTATTTTCAAAAAATCAGCTGGAAATGAAACGTTATCTCAACAATTTGCATAATCTCAAAGAAAAATACTGTTGTCAGGAGACACTGATTAAAGCCTACATTGGGGAAAAATACAAAGTGTCCTGTAATTGACTGTTTTTTTAAATAAGTGAGAACATCTGATGAAGTGGGAAGAACCTTTTGCGCAAAGTGCTTTATAGAAGATTCCTGTAAGACCCATTCAAGTTTGGAGATCGTTTATAGAAAATGTCTTGTTGGAAGAGCTGCGAAAGTTTATGATCGTATCAAATCTCAACTGATATTTTTATTATCATTGTTGGTTGGATATCATTTCTTTGTGTTGGAACCCCATGTTTGGTTAAGAATTCTATTTATTCAGAAATGCCTGCCGAGAAAAGAATAGAATACAATAAAACATTAAGAAAACGCTCTCGTTAATACAATTTCATTGTAACTGGAATTAAATAAATTACATATGAATGAGTATTCGAAATGTCAAAATTTTTCAATAACTACGATTGTATGGATGAAAACTTTTAATAGATAAATAGTTAGAACATATTAATATGAGAGTGGATGTTAAATTTAATACTAATCGAACTCTCAGCTAAATAACTGGTTGAGGAAAATAGTAAACTAGTTGGTAGTAAAGTACCTGTTCTGTAGGTAGTTTCATAGTGATAATAAGTGATCAAGGTATTAAAAATTGAAATTTGATTGAAAGAAATTTTATTCTACATCAAACAATCATTTCAAATTATTGTTACAAAAAATCTCAAGTAAGTATTGTAATAATATTACATCTAGATCGAAACAGAATTGCACTTGCCCATACACAAAAATAAACATTAAAGCGTCACTGACGTTGTGAATGACTAGTATACCGTAGTTCAGAAGCACCAACTAGTATATTTTTATCCTGACTAGTGAGTAGTCCGTACTTTAAAGAACATTAGCTTTTTATTAAATTAGCTTCCTCTAGAGAACTATTATTTATCCTTTATCCTGCAACTAATAATAGTCCATAATTTTTCTGTAATAGGTTACAGAAGAGCTTGCAGGTTTCGCCAATTTTCTATACACATTTTGTAGAGATTCCATTGTTGACCTACAAATAAATGCACACTATCCTATGAGAAAAATAATAGTTGAATTCTCCCATCAACTACACTATGTACAATAGGCTAACAGATTATTAGAAGGAAAATTATAGTTGAATTATTACATGATCACCAAAAAAATAAACATGAAAGCGTTATATCCGTGTGACTGACTAGTATACCGTAGTTCAAAAGCTTAATAAACTACTTAAACTACCGTAGTTTAATAGCTTTCACTGCTCTCCAATGGGATGCTAATTTATACAATTCTTTTATCCAAATATAAATTATGATTTTTTAAAAATTGCTTTCAATTTATATACAAATTATAGCATTATGAGATGAGAGAATGTTTCTATACAATTATTCAAAATACTGGATTATGATGATAATAATTATTCACAAGAATACATTGCCTTATTATCACGATTACCAAAAAACAATCCATATCTCAACACAAATGAACAATACTCAACTCACAACGCTAATCAACAAGAATCTATCATGATAAGATTGCACAATCACAAAGAAAGATTAACGCCGAGTTGGTTTGTAGTGTGTAAGTTGCTCGTATTCAGTTGATGTTGTCAGTGGTAAGAGCGAGTGAAGTCAAAACACTGCGGCGATTAGGATTCACACCAAGGTTTTCCCAGTTTATCCACGAGAGACGAGCTGTCAAATCTGCAAATGAGTATGAAAAATGTGATTAATAATAGAAAAAATTAAAAATTGACTTTCGAATTGAGTTCACATTCCATCCAGTTCATAGAACTTAGGAAAATGTTGGTATGTCATGGAAAAAATACAACAATGTCTTATACTTTTGTTACTAAATGAAGTGGATTTATCTCAAGCTTAAGGTTTATACTAGTATCAGGTGGACACAGTTCATGAAGCAGATTTAAACATTTAAAAATTCATTGCCGCACATCAAATTCACTTGTCTTTCTGGTCTTTTAATGAATATCGGACTGAGAAATCTTTTAATTTTTTGACATTTTCCAAATCCTGTTCATAGGGTTGGTTGCTTTCAGGATTCTCTCATACCAGTTAGAACACCGAACGCAGATACTAGAATACCATGCATTCTAGAATAGAACATTATTTAAAATGTTCAAACATTTTTTACCCTCGAAAAAACCTATTATTTTTTAAAGAAAGTTTGAAGGTTTGAGTGGTGGAAAGGACTCTCCGCTTAGTAGAGAATATTTTCATTGAATTTTCTCACCAGATGTGTTCCACTCGGCGCGATCGGCAGCGTTGGCATTGGCGTTTGGCTGACGCAGGCACTTTTCGACGTAGGTAAGCGGGTCGCAGTCGGCGGTGAGCACCTCGCGCAGCAGCGCAATGTAGGCGATGGCCAGCCGCAGAGTGTCGATCTTGCTCAGCCGCTTCTCGTAGGGAAAGGTCGGCACGTGGCCACGCAGCTCGTCAAACGCCGAGTTTATGCTGCTGAAACACACACAACACATACTACGCTACTAATAACTGCCAACTGAAATTATTCTACACTAACTTGAATACTTTTCAACACTCCTATCACGTTTGTACGTGAATTTATGGGATCTTAACCACCGTACATAAGCATTGAAAGTGTGAACTATGAAGCATAGAAAAATCTGTCCATTCAAAAGCATTGCCATCACTTTGAAATCAGCTGTTTCAATGGATGCGTTTCATGTATGCGTTCTCACATTTGACTTGCTTTAAATCATAACTATCTCAATACATAATTGTCTAATTTCAATATTTTTTGCTTATTTCTATCATTATCTAGTACAGATAATACAAGCGAGACATTCTGTCAAGAGGAAAAGCTTCATAATCATATTTCATGAAAATTATGCTTAAAAAGAGAAAAAACTAATTCCACATTCATTATTTGTAATAATTGTACTTAATGCTATGATATGGGTAGTTTGTATCTACGGTGCAATATTGCCATTTTATTAGGCCTGTGCCTTCTATTAGAAGAAGGATCTATAAGACTTATATAGTCACTGTAAATCTAATCACATTATGTTGGCATGCCAGTGCCAAATAATGGTATAATAATAAGAAATGACAGTTGTATATGTTACTATTTAGGTGGACTGAATATTGTAAGAAGTCCACCCTCATACATGCAGAAGTTCAACATTTTAACATTTTGCAGATTTACAATAGGCCTACCGTAATTGGGAATATATGATAATTTAGGAAGTGATAGCTTATTGAAATGCAGTTGTCTGGATTGTTGAATATGGATCGTTTTTGAGTGAAGTTGACTTGACCAAGAAGATACGTGATATCATCGAGTAACTTGATAATAATTAATATTTCAATCAATAATCTTCCGTCATACTAAAATTGGTCATACTAGAACGGTGGCTGATAGAAGAGTAAGAATAACGTCTCTAAACATTTTTAAATTGAAAAAGCCCTACGAAGAACCATTGTTTCTTGAAATTGATAATTATTAGTAGGCTACATTTATATTAAAATTTAGTATCAATGTACAAGTATAGGTATGATTTTAGGTTCACATTATTTTGGCTAATTATCTTAGTTTCAATTTGAAGCCTCTCCAAGTCTTTACTATACCGGTACCTTCTTGACATATCATGCCAAATTGTCTCAAAAAACGAGTTCATGTCGCACTATTGAAAAATAAAATAAACGAAAAGAATAAACTAAAGTTAAAAATACAGAGAAAAAATGTTATTAATTTTGATTATTAAACTACTTAAAGTAAAAATTCTATTTCAGTTACTTTCTTTAATTAATGAATAATGAACCATTACAAAATTCTATTAGTGTTCTACCGGTTGCCTATCCAACGCCGTCGTAGTAATCTGCTAAAGAAGGATGGGTTGTAGCATCGACCACATAATACACACTTGTATGTGGTCGATCTATCGCGAATCATCGATGTTGATCATACACAGTGTCATTTTTCCCTCAATTTGGTACTATGTTTCTTCTGCAAAGTATTGCAAGTGATTCGCGAATCACGATGTATACAAGATTAAATCAGTTAGAGAGTTTCTAAACAATAAACTCGAAATAAATTTCACAGCTAATTATTAGCTCAATATTCAAACAATATTTTTGAAATTTGAACAGTGAGTATTGAAAAGCGATAAATTGAACGAATAAAACACTTTGAATATTGAAAAATGTCTATAGGGTGCGTCAATATCACTGAAATAATATTCGGGTCTCTATTAATATCTGTTCATGAAATTTTATAAACATCATACATTTCTTGTTTGAAAATAAGAATTATTTATTATTCAAATATAATAAAACAGAAAGCTATTAATGAGTTACCAAAAGATTTTCTAGTGGAGTGAAAATAAAAGAATATATTTTAAAATCAGCTAGAGATCAACAAATTGATCATAGAATTGATAATTTATAGTTTGAGGCTATAAGAACCCTTTCTTGAATTGATTGCAATAATCAAGTCGCAAGTTCAGGGAATGATGATTGGTAAGGGATTAAACGAAACTTCCATTTTCAGCTTGATTTCAATCGTGCCGCTCGTCTATGGCAATGACAGGGCTTGAAGGGCTTTTGGCAAAAGATCGTTTGTTAGGTCTACAAATCAATTGCAGAACATTCCACCTCCATTTGGCACTTGCAGACCCTCAACCCTGAGGGTTTATCTTTGTGTGGAGTGTGCGTGAAATCTCTTGTTTAGCAAGCCACGTGCAAGCTCCGCCCCTCAAAACGTTGCACAGACGCGGCTCAACCATTGGGCTCGTTTCAAGTAGCCTCCTAGACCCACACTTGAATGATTCACTTCAGTAATTGTTAAGCTTAACGCAATTGAATAAAATCGTTGCTATTGAATCTAAGAAACAATAAAAAAATAATAATAAATGAGGCTTTGAGTTTATCTTGATGATTTCACTAGAGACGATTCTTCTGGTCATTCAAAGCAGAAATTGATTTCATGGATATCAAAATATTAAAATAAACTCGATATTAAGATGAACATTATATATAAATTGAATGAACATTATCTAAATATTCAGATAAACTCGAAGCTAGGTAATCTTGATTTTTAATGACTTATTATTATCGTGTGTTATATAATACTTCATAATCATTACATCCACCGATGGGAGTTTTTTTTACCAACAATTTGATTCTTTCACAATGTCTGATCCTTCCAGAACTGCTTGAGTTATGAATGGATGAACTGATTTTTTAGTTTTGTAGCCAAGTGGCAATTGATTGTTTGTCTTTATTATTACATTCATGGAAAAATTAATTCTAGAATGTTCACTCTGCTTGAGATTTCTTACAAGCTAACAACAGGTGAGGTTTTGTATAGCTTTGTCTGATAGGATGCTTCTTTGAAAAATGGGAGAAGCGTGCGCAGCGTTGTATTACTGCTGGTAGCATTGGTTACACATCGATGTAATTTGATATTATGAACTGTGGTTCAGTTCTTGTACTCTATGAAGTGAGTAAATAGACCAACCTGGCAAGCATATATATCAGAAAGGATGTTCTTTCCTATTACAGAGCATGATTATTTCCAGTGTCTCCTCTATTAATCAATTGAATAATTGGCTAATTTATCCCATTTTAATAGCATTCTCTATATCAATATACAATACAGGAATTTATCTATTGAAAATGTAACAAGGGAAAATGACGTGAACAATGAAACACAAAAAGGGGGATATTCCATAAGTCTGTTTTTTGCTTTTAAACTTGGTCTGATTTTCAAGATTTTCGGATAATTTTCTGGAGAAAAGTTCAAACTTATTTCATCTCGTAAAACTTGGCTCACATTATGCATACGTATTCTAGTGGTCTGTGAGATTATAGAAATGTAAAAGATTTTCATGAGAAATTTGTAGCGTTCAAACTAAGCTTGAAAGAATGACAGTTGCCAGGCAAAGATTTAATTATTTCAATCAACCGATCGCCATCCTGCTAGTATTTTTAGTGATAATGAAATAAAAACACGGAAATTTTGTCAATTCTACTCTTGAGTAATTAAATTTTGTCAATTCATGAAATAAGCTAAGAACAAAGAGTAGAATTGACAAAATCTATGCGTTGTTATTTCATCATGGAACGTTTTTACAATATTGACATGATTTCATGACGTTTGACGTAACTTGAACCTCTTACTAAATCGCTCATTCTGGTAAGTTATGTGTGAAAGTCTCACCAAACATACACGTTCATGCCATGCAAATATATTATACATTCAATCAAGAAAACTACGAGATACATTCGGAAAAGACGATATTGGTAGAGAATCCTCATCATAAAATAGGATTAGTTAACGCATCAACCAGACTGCAAATGTCAGGCCCCGATAGAGAAGCATTGAAGCTGGAGAAAAATCAATTGGAAATGATCTGTGAATTCTTTCATAGTTCCTTTTTTAGAACCTTATTAGTCCACAGTTTCCTGGAAATATAGTGCTCTCCAATGCTTCTTTATTCGAACCAAACAGCGAAGGAACAGTTATCTTTTTAGATACTTTAATGAAGTCTCTATAAAAAAGTGTTTACATCATTTCTTATTTTTACGTAGTTTATTGCTATATGCTATAATAAAATAAATTCACCATGATTACGATGAGAAAGTTAATTTGATTTTAATTTCTCTTGATAAGAGATATCGTAAGGTTATTAGGGATCTCTCAAGGATCTTATCATTCCTTGTACACTTGGTATAATGTGTAGAATTACCATTCAAAAATCAATTTTTAAAAAATACTGTTTAAAATTTTTCATGTTATATCAATATTTGGCAATTAATTGTTGAATTGGTGATATCGTATGTATAGCGATGAACCAATGAAGTGCAGTAGTTAGCTTTTACTTCTTGCTGAGTTTATTGTAGTTCCAGATTTAAGATAAACTAACGAGAAAGCATGCAAAACCAATGATTATCATGGTTGAAAATGTATGTAGAGCTCTTACAGCTCGAAACAGAGATTTCCTCTTAGAGAAGTAATAATCTGTACTTTCAGCAATTTTTCAATGTTTGTTGAAGAATATTTACGTTCCTTCGCTGTTTGTAAATGGGCACTGTATGGGCACATCCACATAAGAGAATCGTATTCACTAGCCTTCTCTAAAAAAATCTGATAGGATCGGATTTGCTATTACTTTTACGAATATTGCACAACTGGAGAGCTGGAATGATTTTATTTAATAATCTCGACTTAACATTTAGATGTCTCTAAGCTCAGTATTTAATAATTTTTATGAATGTTGCTTTTATTAAAAATCGTTGTTTATGCGATAATAATAATTATTTTTATGTAATCTTTGCTTTCGACTGGGGACTCGAAATTATCCAAGAAACTTTGTAGTGAGAATGCATAGGTCAAATAAGATGATTGTGAGGATTCTTTCTTGCCTTACAAAGAGTGTTTCAAGAAATGATCTTCCGCGTGACTATTGTTTCTGGCTTCCCTAATTTCATAAAAGTATTTTGATAGTAAAATCCCTCTCTCAAAATTTCTCCAAAAACAGCGAATTAAATTTGTAGGACGAGCTAATATAACCCTGAAGTTTCGCAAAATTAATATATTAATATATTAAGTATTCATTCGGAGCAGAATATCATTGAAGAGTATCCTGGGACCAGCTGACGACAGCATATTCGTATCTAGTCAGCTTGTCCAGTAAGTTATGGTTATTTTCATATTTCCAGACTATGTACATTCTTCAGCTGTTGAAATTACAAGGAAAATGCGAAACCACTTCAATTTTTGACTGGCATCAACAATAAAACATTATTACCATTTAATGTACTTTCGTAAAATCGAGAACAGTAATTCTCAAACTATACTTCAAGTGTTCAAGTATTCGAGTATTCCCATAGAATTATTGTGCAATATCCGAAATGAAAGTCACAGCCATTTCTCTATCTAGAATTGGGCTAGCTTATGTTTATCAAACCCTCGATCGTTGGTTGAATTTTGTAATATTAATCTTATATGCTCTTGAAAATGATAGTGTAGGAATTCAGAGAAGGCGAGCGAGCGATGTGCACTTGTTCCTTCGCTGTTTGAGTTGGCGGAGAGGGGCCTTACATTTTGACAGGCGGTCTCTCGGACTGCGGCCGACCTCCGCGCGGCTCTGACCTCAGCATTCGCTTGCGTTCTCGAATGTTGGCTGCCTGCCGCTGCACACGGTAAGGACTGCCGCCTCCGCCGCCCGATCCCGGCAATCCGCCGCCTCCGGCCCCCGTAAAGAACACCTCATCGCCTCTGGCGTCGTGGCTGCTTTCCTCTCCTGTCAAAATAATAATAGTAGACTTTAACGTTATTTGGAACTGTGCTGATCAAATAATTATTAGTATCAATTTCGAAACTCAGAGGAATATTCAGTGTTTTAAAAAGTACGTATAAAAAAGTAGGAGAGGGAATTTTTTTCGCATAGGGTATTTATTTTCCCCAAGTTGAAAAATTACACAAGATGGAAGTATTTCTTTGGTTTGAAATAGTAGAAAACAAAATTATTGAGTTGAGATATAGAAGGGATTTTGAGTTACGCAATTCAGATCAATAGAAATCGGCCAGTATAAGAGAACAAAAACTAAGAATACTCAAATTTCCGTTTTCCTCGGAAACTAACCAATTTCTTTAAAGATATCGTATCTTGATTGCTATCGAAAATACACTAATAAGCTTTGCACTATTCTCTCGGAAAATTCAGATACTGGAAATTCAGATGACGGAAACTGGAATAGACGAAACAGAACCAAAATTTTGGCAGCCATCTTGAATTAAAAATGTCAGAATTTTACAAATTATCATCATTCGGATTCGGAATCTACACATCAAAATCTATCACAAGCTATCAGAAAATCAACGATGGCACAGAGAAAATTATCTCCTTATTTCGCATTTGGCACCCAGAGTAAATAAATAGTGCTATTAAAAACATTCAACATTTTAATCTTTTTCAGCAAAAAAATCCATATGTATAATTCTTAATATAGGAGAACATAAAATTCATTGTGTTTGCTGTGGGTGATAAATTATTTCAGTTAATGATCAAGTATGGACATCAAATCTGGCGCCGATATGATATGTAGAGAGTAAAACTCAAACGATACCAGATTGAAATAGTTTGTATGAAGGCCCATCAAATATTGTCTCTCTGTTTTTTCCTTGTTTATAAATTTATGAAAACCACTCTCTAATGAGTTACAGTAACTCATTTTAGATAAATAGGCCAAAAGACATTAGCAAGCAAGTCAACTCAAATTTCAGTTTTCCTAAGAAACTAACCTATTTCTTGAGAAATCGTAGCTTGGTTTCTATCGAAGATATAAGAATGAGCATGGCACAATCATCCCGTTTAATTAATTTACACTTTCAAGTTATTATATGAGCCATGACTAGCAACTAGCACTGATCACATTTTAGTGCTATGAGAGCTAAGAAATCTTTGAACACAGGTACAGTTTCTTATAAAGATTTAAATCCCAAAGTTGAAGATGTAATTATTTGATTTTGGAAATTCAACTTACCATGCTGTAGATGCTGTAAGTATGGAGTCAGTCTCGGGTGGGATCGGGCCGCGTATAAGCAGCTTGGAAGCTCATCACCCCCATCATAACCCTGCGGCTGACCTCTATAGAAAATCCAAGTCGTAAATTCTATTCGGAGAGTTATTATTATCGTTAACGGGAGATATTATTATGGAGAACATAGTATGAAGATGGAGATGACGGTCTATTACGATTACGGTCTGATACATCATGTATTAATTAAAAAATACTCTATAGCATTCGAACCAACCAACCTTATGAAATTAGATTAGTGACATCGGTTATACCACCGAATTGAAGAGGTTTGAAACAAATTTGAAAGGGCGAAGAATTTTACAAACCTGTAAAATGTAAAACTTAATTTTCAGAATGTAAGATGTTATCTCAAATATTGGTCAATGAGTTTTCTGTATTATAACAATATCCTTTTTCTGTGACTTCAGAGCCTTTCATCGAGATGATAACACTGTATTAAATCAGGTGTTTGGAGAGAAAAAGAAATAATCAAAAAGTAAAAATATATAGAAACTAAAAGTTTTGGTTAAAATGTTAATGAAATTGAAAGAAAATTACCATTAAGATTTTTCTTCACAGAATAGTGTTATTCGATCGGAGTTTGGCTAGTAAGAATTCATTGCTATAAATGATTGGGAGATTAGTTGTGCTACCAAAGTGGAGAAGTTTGGTAGCTGCCCCACCCAAATTTGAACATGATAAAGAATTCCAATGTAATATGGTGAAAATTGAGTTGTTGTATTGAAGTTCTATTTTTGTGAGCAAGTAATAAATTATTTTTCAGGTTGATGAACTTTTAGATTTAAGCAAACTTTTTACATGAACTTTGGTTTGGATTAGAATTGGTAACGTTAAATAGAAAATTGCTAACTTGCTGAAGCTTAGTTGTCAAAATTATTGTTGTTGGTGCATTCCCAAGTACTGGTTTCAATTTTGTAACAAAAAATGCTACCTTATTTGGAAGTGTACCAATAGGAGAATGACCCTTGGAATTTTCGCTGGGAATTAGTCCTGACTACACGCGTAGAGTGGTTGGAGGGGGAATAATTTCCAGTGCTAATTGAAGAGTTCGATTTGAAACACGGAGCTGTAAACATCAATATGTAGAGTGAACAGGCCTCGGCTCTCTGAAGGGGGGTTTCCCTTCAGAGGGGCAAAGTTGTCAAGATTTTGATGTCCAGTAAACATTGTGATTTGCTTCAAAGTGATTGGATCTTTTGTTCTAATTCAATTTAAAGTTTAAAGTTGATAGTAGTGAAGTAAACCCCCAATGGTTTAGTTTTTTTCACTTTACTTTGAGAGTCAAAGTAAAGTATGAAAGTGTCTGTGAATATTCGTGTGTTTTAATCATAATTTTGGTGAGTGCTAAACATTTGTTGTTTTTCTTCTCTAGCTCAATTTTAAATTTAAATTAGTAGAACTTTGACCGAGGCCTTGCCACTAAATAGGTAGCAGGTTAGCAATGTTTTTCAAAAGTAGATTGAAGGTTTAAATTTGTTTTAAAGAAATACTTTTCAAAATGATTTGTTCTTCTTTCTCAAGATTTGCAGCTGACATGATATTTGACAATTTCTTAAATTCGATTTTTCATTCAAAATAGAGTTCAATAAACAATTCAATTAACCATTCTAATAATTCTTATTGAAGTTCCTTGCTCGTAGTACTAGTTGCTAAAACAATTTTCAAGATAATTTTAAACTAATCTTTGAAGCATTTGAATGAACGGATCCACAATCAAACTCCCAACCGATCAGGATTTCGTTACATTAAGTTACAGGAAAATTAATTCAAAAATAGTATATCTCGGCCCAGCCATTACACCACAATTACATATTGCAGCTTCTATATTAATTTATCTTTGGAAGTGATTGACATAATTGGCGAGCAATGTGAGTCTGAGATTATAATATAATTATTTCAAGAATAAAATGATTAATGACAGACCATATTACTACAACGAATCAGCTTACCTGGCAGCCGAGTGAAGTGTGGACATTATTTCATAGTAGAAAACAGGCCAACAGTCAACCACCCCTTGCACCAGCTAACTGAGCACTCCAGCATCCGAACGTACCCTTTATCACAAACTGCAAGGGCGTGTTTGGTTGAGGCCACTCCCCTTTTCAACAGGGGTGATTTCCAGGAGCTCCCGTTGGCATAGGGGGAGATATGGATGGATCATCATATATTCTCGTTTTCAATCTGCTATAGCATATAAATTTAATGGATATTTGCGGAGTTAAGATGAATTGGATCATTATAATATTGTTTGTAATGTATTATAATTCAATATATTTATATTATTTTCATTACGAAACTGAATAGGATTTTATTGGATACCATCATTGTACAAATGCATCATTGTATACTATTTAATCGAGTAGAAAGCTTTATGCTCATCTTTATTTCCTGTTTCATCGTGTAAGAATGTTTCAAGTTGATCATCAAAAGTGAAGAAATTATATGAATCCTATACAAAATTTTTGTCAATGCAGAATAAAACGTGCAAAGTTATTTTAGCATTGGAATTAAAATTCTAGGATTGCATACGTATAGGGAGTACCGGCATGAGAAAGGATGAATTCTTAGTAACAATGATCTTTCCTGAGAACTCTGAATATCATAAGTTATACAGTGTTTCCGGAGGAATGTGAAATACTTCTCAGACTGATTACTTGCTTCAAGTAGAGACAAACGTTCCATAGAGCATACCCTCAAAATGCTTTGTTATTCTTCATTAGGTTCAGCAGAAAGTTTCGATTTGAGTTTATTTTCTTAAAATTTAAAAGGAAACTGAAACAACTCACGATGAAAAAAAACTCTGTTCACAGGCGTATTTTTTTGAAGCATTTCAAAAATTTTCGAGCTCAACATTTCTAGACCTGAGCTGAACCTTTCCACCAAACTTCAAGATTTGCTGCTTATTGGTTCTTGAAAAAGCCAAGTGAACGCAGAAAAAATACAGAAAAACACACATATTGGGCATATCCTTGGTACGTTTGAAAAAATCATTCTCAGTGCGGGCCTTATTAGTGCGATCCGCTTTGACACTAGATAAACGATCATAGAAAAAAACGCTGTTTTCATCAGCTCAGCTGATGTGATGCTAGTGTCAAAGCTAGGATCGATACTCCGACATGAACACACCCTAAAAAATACAACTATAAGCCAACTAAAATCCTATAAGCTACTACTAAAGGCTCCAACAAACAAAGCTCCAACTAAATATGCCTGCCAAATAAATTGAACGCATTCGGTTCAGAGGATTATTATTTTTCAGTTCTGCCGATGAACCGAAATCTGTTTAATTCGTTAGTCAGTGCAATTTTGCTTTAGCAGTAATTTTGTTTCCAACGAGTTGGTCTATGGTTATCGCTAATTATCTCGGGCCAGACAAGCAGTAAACTGGTGCAGATATTTTGGAGTTTAACGCACCATAAATGGTCAAAATAAATGTAATGAGAAGGGATTATTTCAAGCTCATCAAACCACCTCTATTAGGGTAAGCGTAAGAACATGTAAAAAAAGTGAGGCTGCGGGTTAGGGTCAGGCTGGAGGTTGATAATATACTGTGATATAGGAATCATATAATAATGATCTTCTGTATAAAAGCGGAATGGCACTCATCCATTCACTCATCAGCAGAACTAAAAATCCAACGGACTGAATGCGTTTAAATTTGGCAGACATGTTCAGTTGGACCTCTACACGCGTGCTGAGAACGGATTTTTGAAACTTTATTAGGATACGCCAAATATTCGGGGTTTTCTATAGTTTTTCTGCGTATTCTTAAATTTTTCGAGAACCAATCGGTAGAAAATGTTGAAATTTGGTGGGCAGGTTCAAATAAGGTCTAGAAATGTTTTTGAAATCCGTTCAAGATTACTCTAGTAATTATGTTTTTTTTTCAAAATTTTATTGTAGATGTAACGCGGGTTGCATGTCTTCCGCCTTGATACGACGGAATGGTTCAAAGGGCTCAGCGAGATTATTAGATGAAACAATTTGGAGGATATTGAATCAAGTTTCAAACTATGTCCTATTTTGGGCCTATTTTTCTGAGGTTTCCCTTCTGAGGTTACGCCAGTAATAATGTTTCCCAATGTTTGGTATATTCACTTTTGCATATTCCACAGAAGCTACTGAACTAAATAAGTTCAAATCATATTCCAAGGTTGAGCTGAGGTGAAAGAAAAACTAATTCAAAGGATTAGCTAAAAAGACTCTGTTAAGTGATATAATTATAAAAGTAAATTTATTTTTACTTTTATTATTAATAATTTTTTTCCTTATGGGCCTTATGAAAATTTATAGTAGGTGCTCCAACTAAGCCACTACTTCTTGATAGTTGTTTATCATCAGCTAGAGTCTGACCAAGCAAAGAAGAGCCTCTTGCATGATGGGAAAATGATTCCAGCTTGGTCAATATTGATTTTAAAATTATCAGTTTGATCTCAAATTGTAGGGAACGATTTGATCTACTATTAAGACCTACTATTTAATTATTCTTCAACAAATATTGACCAAGCTGGAGTCATTTTTCCATCTTGCCAGAGGCTCTTCTTTGCTTGGTCGGACTATAAATGAAAGGGTGCAAAGTAGCTCCTCAACTTTCTAACATAATTGTTATATCTTGAGATGCGAGACGGCCTCATGTCCACTGGAAAGTAACATGATTTTTGGCAAAATTTCGCAAAATATATTTTTCATGCTCTTTTGGATATTATACCAACCTTTCAAATTTCAAATTGATAAATCTTAGTTTTTCATTCTAGACAGTTGAAATTTGTGAGTATAGTGAAAGTGGTCATTGTGAAAAAACCTTAATTTGGAGTATTTAACAAAATCTGGAAATAAGACGTTTTGGACAATAACTATTGTCTGTGTTTTATCCATTGAGTAATGTATTTGGTCAAATAAATGAATATGAAATGAATAAGTCCCTCACATTCATTCAACAAACATACCATTTCAATTGTCTATTTTTCAAGCACGCTATAAAAAATACACGCCCTTGAGTTATTCCTCCACACCTTTTCATGGACCTCAACAGTTCTTGTTTGATTGGTGAATCCGTCCACAAGCTAGTCCAGAATTTTTCAAATTGACGGATTGTGAAGTTGCCAGTGAATATTTTATGTTCGTGATCCCACATCCTTTCATTTAAAGTTATCCCATCTTTTATAGAAAGATGCGCACTCTCTGCATAAGAAGCTCATCAAACATAATCAAATAACCATATTTTACAAGTTGACCGAGTTACTTGTATATTCATATTTTCGAATACATATTTAAAAATAATTTGATATCAACCTTAATGGATTGTATTATTTTCAATTAATAAGAACCAAGATTTTGAAATATACAGTATACAACTATACATTGTTTCGAAATTCGAGCTGAAGAGCTCGTTATTGAATATATGCTATACTAGCCGGCAGGCTCGCTTCGCTCGCCTCCTCCGCCTAACCAGGGGGCTCCGCCCCCTGGACCCCCGACAGTATCAGCAGTGTCAGTGAGTCAAACAGGCTCGCTTCGCTCGCCTGCATGACCTCTGTCAGTGTAAGCTGAGACAAACAGGCTCGCTTCGCTCGCCTGGAAATTCCGTTCAGAAGGGATTCAAAACTTATTGAACACAGCATTTATAGATCTAATCTGGACCTGTTCACCAAATTTCGACATTTTCTACCAATTTATTCTCGAAAAATCCAAGAAAAACTCTGAAAATTCCGAAAAATAGTAAAACGCTGATATTGAGCGTAACCTTGGGAACTATATCGTACATAGTTTGAAACTTGATTCAATATCTTCCAAATTAGTTTATCTATAATATCGCTGAACCATTGAATTTACAGTAAGGATTGGTCGTATCAAGGCGGAAGATATGCAACCCGCAAAACATCTACAATTTTGTAAAACCTGACTACTGGCGTAATCTTGAACGGAATTAAAAAATATCTTAACACAACATTTCTAGACCTTATCTGAACATACCTACCAAATATCAACATTTTCTACCGATTGGTTCTCAAAAAATTGAGAAAACGCCGAAAAACTAGAGAAAAACTTAAATATTTGGCATATCCTTGAAAAGTTCCTAAAATCCGTTCTTAGCGCGCGTCTAAACGTCCAACTGAACATGCCTGCCAAATTTGAACTCATTCGATTCAGTGGATTTTTAGTCCTGGTTATGAATCAGTCAGTGCCATTTCGCTTTTATAGATATAGATTTATCTCCACATCAATATATATTTTACAAATTCATGTTATTTTATCGATCAAACATAACAAATAACCATATTATAGAGTTAATTTATTAACCATATTTTTTTAGTTAATTTTATAAAAAGTTAAATTCAGTTAATTTAGTATTCCATATTATTTAAGAGTTACTTGCCAAACCTAAATTCATATCTCTCCAGTATCTCTCACGAAACTGATACAACCGAAATCAAGTTCATGTGTGATTTTTTGGGAAAATATTAGTGTAATAATAATATGATTCATAATTGATTCATTATCTTTAATTGAAGCTAATAAAGTTTTCTACAACTTTCTCATTTATAAATTCATAAGTTCTTAGTTCTCGAAATCTATTGCAATCTATAGCATTACTACTATTTCTCAACTTTTTTGAAAAAAGCTGCACGTTTTCGACGAATGATATCTCGGTCCCCAAACTTCTCATAATTATAACTCTAATTGTACATAATTTAATTTTCTTCAAAAAGTCTGTACGCCTTGACATAATTTTTGTGGGATGTATAGTTTTTGAGTTATTTGGCTAAAACCAAAAAAGATTTTTGTAGTTTTTTTAAAATGGCGGAGTTAGAAAAAGATAGTTTTTGGTGATAAATTAGTTACAGTACTTTAACAACATACTAAAAAATCAGAACTACAATACGTATTTGCAAGCAGACCCCCTTTTCATGTATAAAGTGACTGGACTAATTCTTTTATTCCAAAATACGCATTCTCTATATTTTATCTACCATGATCAAGTGCTGGCAGGGGTGCCCAGAGGGGGGTTCAGCAGCGCAAATGCGCTTTGCGATTTTTGGGGGGGGATTCTATTTTTAGCTTATTATCTATAATTTGGGGAGGATTTTTCATAATTAGCCCCAGAATGTTTTTTGTGTTCCATGTTCAAGAACTTGTAGAAGATTTTATTTCTCATATTCAATTCTAACATTGTGAGGGGATTGTATTTTCAGCTTTTATTCTCTAAGTTGGGGGGGGGGGGATTGTGCACTGATTGTGCACTATTATATTTCTCATGACTATCCCCAGAATAATTTTTCTTATATACATGCACTATTCTTCTGAAATTTAGCTATTCTATTTTAGGATGAGTTCAATTTTCAGCTTAGTGCTAAATCTTATAAGTTTTGGGGAGTTTTTTTTTAAATTAAGCTCAAAATTTTTTTATGTTAAATATTCAAAAATCGTTAATTTTTTTTCTATAATATCCTATAGGCCTAATAATATAGGGGGGATTTTTACAATCAGCCCTCAATGGCTTTTTGTACTATATTCATTCCCTATTGACACTCATAAAAATTCACCACGAAATAAAATTTTTCCAAAAAAATTCAATTATTTTATTTTTAGGGGGGAATTCTCCTTTCACCGTATATTCTATGAGTTTGGGATTTTTTTACAATAGTCTGAGAATGTATTTGTTCTATATTCATAGACTGTTCATACCGGTTAAAAATACCTTATAATTTACAACCTTATATTTACTGTTATATATAAGGTTGTATATTTACAACCTTACCTTATATTTTACTGTTTGTAGAGGGTAATACCTTCAATTGGTAACTTATTCTGTTTTCAGCTTATAGTTTTCAAGTTTTTTTTTTGGGGGGGGGATTTTTATAAGCTTTGTTTTCTGTTATATTCATGCACTATTAAAACTCGTAAGAGGTTTTCCTCTGATATTCAATTTTTATATTTTCCGGAGGAATTTCATTTTTCGCTTATATCTTCCACGTTGATGGGAAAAGGAGATTTCAAAATGATCCCTCAATTTTTTGGAGTTATATTCATACACTATTAACTCTCATGGAAAATGTCTTTTCTTGATTATTCAAATTAGAAAAATGAATAGGCTATGTATATTTTTTCAAAGAAATAGGAGATTGTGTTCTACAATTTGAGCCCAAATGCGACTTTTCCTCAACTATGGCTTCCAAGGTGAACGCATTTCAACACAAATGGTAGCCTTTTTCTTGGTACACGAGAATGTACCCAAGATAGTGAAATTCTCAAATTTCGATCAAATTTAACAAATTATGTATGCATTTCAAACGCCTTGATGAGCTGAGAACAACAAACTATGGTTTGTCAAGATCAGTTAACTTTTACGATAGTCATGAGTGTCCTTATATCAGTTTATTATCCTTGAAGAGTCTCCTACTGGTAATGTCCTGAACTCAGGGTGATGTATTAGTTACTATATATTAAAACATGATTTCAGAAAAAAATATTCCAGTTATAAAACTCAAATACGGGAATAAAGAGACTTATTTTGGAGGTTACTAGTGGAAATATCTTTGTGTCTTTATCTAGTGGAAAAATGATCTTTTTTTATTTTGCAATGAAACATGTTGATTGATAGCCCTATCACAATAAAGTGTTCAATTACTTTATTACTTATATTTCTGAATAGGCAATATGATCCCATTTAACATCACTTAGTACACTCAATCTATTTTTGAAAGTTATGTCTGATATCATTCTCACTTTTTCTCTTAAGTTGTTCATAGTTCCTCGTGTAACTTCACTTGGAATGGAAGCCACTCCCTGCCTAATGGCATCTTTTAGTTACCTATTGCAGAGTTCTGAGACGATGTTTCTTGTTCCCTGTATAATTCAAACTTCGGAACTCGTCGCAAATTCATATTAGACTTATTTGGAATGATCAAAGTCGATTTTCATATCAATAAATCATGATTGTATCTGATTCTAAACTTTGTCAATTTTATAGATCCTATAAACCTTAATTAATTATGTCTGATTGAAGCTAATATTTTGTAATCTACCTGAAAGTAAATGCAGTTGAAAATGGGGGGGGATTGCGCTTCTGTCCATGGGGGGGATGGGCACCTCTGAGTGCTGGAATAAGGTTGAATACGTGACTCAAAACCCCACCACTCCGTGTACAAAAAGAAATGAAAGATAATCTCTTCATATGGCAAATATATTTGAAATTTACCTCATTTGAATTACATTTGGAACAAAGTTATCGACACCTCCAAATACGAGTATATTCTACCTACAGTATTCCAAATTTGAGGAATTGAATTGAAATAGGAATAATTCAGCTCTGATTCAGTATAGACAGCAAGTTTTGGTTTTGCCTGAATCTATATAAATATTTATTATTTGCATCACAGACAATAAAGTACAATGTTATTTATAAATTGCATAGGAAGAGCCTGGTCCCTGCTTGAATACTCAGATCATAATTTGCAGATGTTTTGCGGACCACAAAGGGGAATTGGAAGATCAATACGACCCAGCTTTCATGTCCCTGGGACAAGAGGAGCAGAGCTTGGCTGCGATTGGTGGATTAGGCCACGCCCTCTTGCTGTCACTTGCAGGACTTCAACAGATGAGCTGTCTGCTCGTAACATGAACTCTGCACGCTGAGGGAACAGAGGGTTCAAGAGGCTGGGGAGGAAAAAGAGCTCCATCAAATCGCTTGCAATTGATATCAATATCAGAAATAAATAAGTTTTAAACTCTAGTATAATAAGAATTGACCTTCTATTGCGAGTTACATACTGTTCCCCTTTTAGAATAAACATCTATAATCATGCATGAAGGAGTAGCTCAATAGATAACTATAGAGACTGTATAATCAGTCTTATTTCTTATTAGTTTGGTTAATTTACCAAACTAATCAGTCTGATAAGTTAAGAGTCTGATCAGACTGTTAATCAGTCTGATTATACAGTCTCTATAGATGAAACTATAAATTTTAACGTTGAGTGAAGCATTAAGTTGCGTTGTCTGCTTAGTATGCTCTATTCTGTGATTGTGATTATACCTGCGTTATGTTGTATTTTATGTTGTGATACCCAGAAATGAATTTATGTTGAAATTAATTAGATAATTATTTTAAAAACTTCAAAACGTTCCGAAAAGTATGATTATAAATGCATTTATAATGAAGGAGATGTACTTTTCTAGCACAGTGGATTTGAAAATTAATTTACGGCTAGGATTTATGCATTTTTATTGATAAAGAAGAAAGACAGTTACAGATACACTTCAGTCTCCTTGCAATTGGTAAGGAGAAACCCAATTATAACATAAAGCACCCTGTACACGGGGATTGTGGTGTCGGCCAGTTGAGTATCTGTAGCCAATCACAGCTGATGTTATTTGACTTAATGACAAGACAAAGGCTGTGATTGGCTACAGATATTCAACTGGCCGACACTACAACCCCGTGTAGGCTACATACATCATCATACATCCTACATCATCATTATCATTACATTACATAACATTATACATCATCATTTCCTACGAGAAAGGCATTGATATATTTTATGCTATCTCATTGCATACGGGTGATATTGGCTTTCCACATATCAAGTTCCCTTTGAAAAGGCCTTTCTCCGGAGATATGGCCTTCTCTGAGTCACAGCTGATCGGCTAGTAGCTAGTTCACGTTCCGGCTGTTGCAAGCGCTTTATTGTTCATTATTGTCACGACTCACGAGGTTGTTTGGATTCTACCGGCGTGAAGCTGGCCCTGCCATGTTGTACCCAAAATTTCAAACATATGTCATAATTATGGGTTTTTTATGGGTATTCAACGTATATACCTTTCAAATTATGGGTTCAACTAGAAATATGTTTTATATCAATTTATATTTTGGCGGGCCAGAATCACGTTTAGCCCGCCACATCGCATGATTTCTGAAACAAATATGTCATTTGATAGAGAACATTATGGGTATCCATTCTATTCCATTTTCAAATTTTGGGTTCAACAATTACGACCAGGAGAGACTTTCAAAGTGTAAGAATTTGGTGGGCCAGAATCACGCTTAGCCCGCCACATTGCATAATTTCGAAGAGAAATATGTCATTCGATGGGGAAAATTATGGGTTTTAATTCTATACCATTTTCAAATTTTGGGTACAACAATTACGATCAGAAGAGACTTTAAAAGAATTCAACTGTTGCACCCTAGCGAGCATTTTTTGAACTGAGACTGCTCAGATATTATGTACAGTGTACTGTCTTTAGCCATCATAATATTCCTCAGCAGAGGAATTATTTCGTTCAGGTAACCAGGTACCTTGCCGCCCCCGGCGAATCTTTTTCCAGACTCTAAGTGATTGAAACCTATGTATAATGTCTCTGGTCATCATAATATACCATTCAATATTAATTGATATCATAAATGCATCCTCAGCAGAGGCATATAGTTCAGGTAACCAGGTCCTCTGCCGCCCCTGGTGAATCTTTTTTCAGACTCTAAGAGATTGAAACCTATGTATAATGTCTCTGGCCATCATAATATGCCATTCAATATTAATGGGTATCATAAATGCATCCTCAGCAGAGGAATATACTTCAGGTACCCAGGTCCCTTGCCGCCCCCGGTGAATTTTTTTTTTAGGCTAAAAGTTTTGGAAACCCATGTATACCCACCAAATTCTTACACTTTGAAAGTCTCTCCTGGTCGTAATTGTTGAACCCAAAATTTGAAAATGGAATAGAATGGATACCCATAATGTTCTCTATCGAATGACATATTTGTTTCAGAAATCATGCGATGTGGCGGGCTAAACGTGATTCTGGCCCGCCAAAATATAAATTGATATAAAACATATTTCTAGTTGAACCCAGAATTTGAAAGTTATATACGTTGAATACCCATAAAAAACCCATAATTATGACACATGTTTGAAATTTTGGGTACAACATGGCGGGGCCAGCTTCACGCCGGTTTGGATTCTTTATAATTTTCAGGTTATCTTTTAGAAGTTTACTTAAAATGAGTGAAAGTGATAGTTTCAGTGATGATGAGCATCTAAATAAAAGGAGAAAGAATAATTCAAGTAAAAGTGATGCAATAAAACAAGCAAAAGTGCAAGTGAAACACCAACATTAAGTTGGCTCCCCACTAAAATATTTCGGAATTTTCTTAACGCCATCGTTTTGAGCTCGTTTTGAGCTGATTTGAGCCATTTTTATTTCGTTTTGAGCCCTCGCCGTTTTCGAGATATGACGTCTTGAAAATTGGAGAGCCAACTTAATGCTAGTTTCCCACTAGTTGAAAATCGACAAAATGAACACGCCATCGTTTTGAGCTCGTTTTGAGCTGATTTGAGCCACTTTTATTTCGTTTTGAGCCCCCACCGTTTTCGAAATATGACATCTTGAAAATTGGAGAGCCAACTTAATGCTTTTTAAATTTTTGAAAATCAACAAAATAGACACGCCATCGTTTTGAGCTAGTTTTGAGCTGATTTAAGCCACTTTTATTTCGTTTTGAGCCCCCACCGTTTTCGAGATATAACATCTTGAAAATTGGAGAGCCAACTTAATGCTTTTTTAAATTTTCGAAAATCAACAAAATAAACACGCCATCGTTTTGAGCTCGTTTTGAGCTGATTTGAGCCACTTTTATTTCGTTTTGAGCCCCCACCGTTTTCGAAATATGACATCTTGAAAATTGGAGAGTAAAAAAATTGGATGTGACTGTGTAAAGATGAATAGTGAATCATATTATTCATAGATAATTATTATAATATTTGGGATAATAGTGCTCTTCCAAACATATTTACAATTAATTTATCAGTTGAATCATTGAATTTTAGTCAGATATTGTAAATTTGTTATAACTGTGTTAAAATTAACAATGACTAAGTTTATAGGTAACAATGCTAAGATACTGTTATTGCTCATGATATCAATTGATAATTATAATAATACAGATAAGAATTATAGTGTTCATCCAAACATTTTCACCACTAGTCTGATTACAAAACTGAGGCTGAAACTGAATGAAAATATTTACTCAAAAGATACAGGTGGCAAAACTAATTCACAGCATTATCTTTTCAAAAGAGGGTACCTAGTTGTAGGGATGGACACGTGTGGCACACTGTAGTTGGGGCCGGTGGTCAGTTTTGTAGTAAAAGAGAGAGGTTCAAGTAAATGTTATACTGGCCATAATTCTGTTGTTTTGTTTCTTTTTTGCTTTTTATGTTGTGCTTATCTGCTTATATTGACACTGTTTTTAATGTACCTGTTCTTAATCATGAATAAATATTTTTTTCAATTCAATTCAATACAACACTTGCTAGTTCCACTTGACACCATCTTGCGGTAGTAATATTATTTGCTGTTCCATTTTAATAATAAATATTATACAATTAATATGTCCGATACAGAATAAAGATGTTAAATATCTCTGTAGGTCTTGAAGTTCGATAGGATCACCACCTCCCACTATTCGAATCAAAGCAATGTAGTTCATGATGAAGTGAGCAATATAGAGCCTCTCACTCTCTTCGGCTCCATCAATAAACTTACATCATGTATAATTGTTTCTCTCAATATGATGCAAATAGCATAATACATGAGGCATCGACCAATAAAAAAGCAGATAGAGTTGCTAATTGAGGTAATAAATGTGAATGTGAGGAACTTTGCAGTTTATAGTCACTGATGCTTAAAACTATTGCTCCAATGCAAATGTTTGCCAAGAAGGCGAGTTGACGAATTTTGATTTCAAGGTGGATAAGCTGGATGCTTTAAATCATTTATCATTAATAAAGTAATTTATAATCTTCTATTTGAGCAGGTTTCTCAATCAGCAAAGGAAATAGAATGGTAAGGCAGGAGCCACATTTGGTTAAAAATTAGTAATTCATATTTTTCAAATACAGTATTCAAGCAATCTATAATAATATTTATCGGAATTTCAATTTCATTGGAGAAGTTTTTATTTTATTGCGAATAGAATGTTTAGCAAATATATTCACAAGGTGAATTTATCTATCGTGGGTTCTAGTTATTTGCTTGAGAAAGTATATGGAAAAATAAATCTTTCAATAAGTTAAATGGCAACTTAGGCCCATGTCATCTGTGAGCTAGGGAGATTTTGAAAAATTTGCGCTATGGACAAAATTCAAAATAGCTGCAAATACTGATTTTTTAAAATAAATCAGTGGTTTGACAACGTATTTATTTATATATATATTTATTCATTTAATAGCTGAAAATAGTTTGTGAGGCTATCTCATTCAACACATTATTTCAATAGCTCTCATTTCAACACATATTTAAACAAGCATAATAGAATATATCTACTGTAGATAACTACTATGCTAACGAATTGTGAAGTATTTTGGGAAATTATTCAGCTAAGATGCGGGTCATCCAGGTTCACATGCAGGTAAAATTTTTTCTATTTATTCAAGCATATTCAAATGAATAATTATAATGAGCTCGAAATACCAAATCGGTAAGATGAGTTGCATGCTGATACACTATTGTTCAATTTTTGACAAATTTTATGTGAAAATATTCTATTGAAAAGTTTATAGCCTTGACTTATAATCTGTGTTAAGTTGATCAAAACCAAAACTATTTAACATAATATTTGTAGACATCAATAATTTTGATGTTTAAAGAAGATCTAGATTCTCAACACAGAAAATAAGAAAGTAATTTTGTTACTATAATTGAATATTGATACAAAATACAAGTTTAGCTCGTTAAAAATATCATTGTTGAGATTGGTTGTAGCCAATAAGCTAATATAAATGAATAACAGACATAATTTTCAAATCAGAATCATTTAATTCTACTATCCCATGTTTTTTTAAATAACCGCGCTGAAATTGTAGCAAAAATGTCTTGTTCAGCTGAGTAATCTCCAAATCATATAACAACATATTATAGATAAATGGCATGTTAATATAAACAAATATTCATAACAATGAAGTAATACAGAGTGTTTCAGGAGGAATGTGCAATACTTCTCAGGCTGATTCCTTACACCAAGTAGACAAAAAAGTTCCATGGGACCAACCCCCAAAAACGCTTTGTGACCGAGGTAACAATGGCGGAAAATTGAGATTTTTCAAAAAATATTAATTTTTCTAATTTTTAAGAGGCTGTAAGGTTCTAAAATAATCAATTCCTATGTAGAATTAGCTGAGGAATTCAAAGAAACCATTTTAAATTTTGTTACTTTAACGGTAATTAAGATAATTGAAAAAATATGCTTAAAAAACGCCATTTTTCAACAATAAGGGTTATAACTGGATAAGGAATCATAAATTTGTATTTTTCATTAATGGAGGTTGAAGAGAGTCGGATTCTAAAGGAAAAGTTAAATGGCAACAATTGTGTAAATCTTACCAAAATCTCAGTAATGGCGATCAAAAATTGCAAAATCGCTACTAAACACAAATTCATCACTTGTGCTATGTTTTGTCAATTTTGCGATCTTTAATCGCCATTTCTGAGATGTGGGTAAGATTTACACAATTGCCGCCATTCAACTTTTTCTTTAATGAAAAATACAATTTTCTGATTCCTTATCCAGTTATAACCCTTATTGTTAAAAAATAGCGTTTTCTAGCATATTTTTCCAATTATCTTAATAACCGTTGAAGTTAAAAACTTGGAACTGGTTTCATTGAATTCCTCAGCTAATTCTACATAGGAATTGATTATTTTAGAACCTCACTAAAGCCTCTAAAAATTAGAAAAATTAATATTTTTTAAAAATCTCAATTTTCCGCCATTGTTATCTTGGTAACAAAGCGTTTTTGGGGGTTGGTCCCATGGAACTGTCTACTTGGTGTAAGGAATCAGCCTGAGAAGTATTGCACATTCTTCCTGAAACACCCTGTATTCTTATAATCAATGGAATATTGAACAAGTGAATGTATCAGGACAGGCCCGTTCATTTGAATAAACAGCTCATTACTCATGCAGAATGTCTCAAATTCCAAATTGAAGGATTTGAGAGTCAGTTAAACAAATTGATCATTGTTCTGCCAAATAAACAACAGTTATAACAACTGATAAGGTGTTGTGATTTTTTTCAGCTTGGTAGGTAGCATCTACAGCAATAATTATTAATGATAACATCCAATGTCCATATCATGATTCATTACAAGACACCTAGTTTCATTACATCTTTTGGGAGTCTGATGAGGTCTTTTGGAAGGATTCTTCTGATAGAATAGATTGATGAATTGAATAATTGGATGAACAATTTCAACAAATTACAGTAGAACTGAATTAGATTGAAAAAAATCTTTATTCATGATTATGTACATGTACAGGTACATTGAAAACAGTGTCAATATAAACAAATGAACACAACATGAAAAGCAATGGGCTGAAGAAAAGTCATGGAGAACATATAATAAAAAAGTATAATAAATATTGTCAATTCTAAAATATTTGTATAAAAAGTCATAATAGTCATAAACCTCTAGTTCAATCAATCCTGCAGAGAGTACAGGGACAATCCCAGATAACACACAAACGTTTTTTTCACCTAATAAACACATATTCAGTTTCACTTTTCCACGTTTTTTTCCGGTGAAAATATCGAGAAAATCACGTTTTTTTCACGTGAAGGAAAGGTGGAAATGGGACACTTAATCGCGTGAATAAAACGTGAAAACAAAACGTGAAAATAACAGGTTTCTTCAACATTTGCCACGTTATTTTCACGTTATTTCCACATCTTATTTCCCAAAATTTCACTTGAAAAATACATTTAATATTAAAATAATATTGGAAAATATCAAGGTTAGTGGTTCATGAACCACATAACTGCTGTTATGAACTTTGATTAAAATAGATTTATAAAATTATTGTAGTTGGTTACCTGTAGTAGGCCTAATTATTGCTAAATTTAATTTAATTTAATTTGGGAAGGGAGTAATGATTTGATTGAAAAATTAAAATTGACAGAAATCATTTGAATGCAAAATTTTATAATGTTACAAACATTTAAGTGTCAAAAATTTGTCATCAACCAGGAAAAGAGTTGTCATTCTCCTGAAAAGGAAGCTAAAGGAAAAGGAAACAATAACGGAAAAAGGAAAATAAACAACAGTAGTATATAATATATTATATAATTTATTTAAAAAATAGTCTGAAGACTTGTGAGAATTGAAATAATAGGTTGAAAGTACATTAACCAATTAGTTCTCTTGACAAATTTTGAAAATTACATGATTTTACAATTTTATGAGTTATTTAAACAATATTTATGATAAAAATAAGGAAAGACTTTTATAGAATGATGAATTGAGTATAGAACATTAGGGAGACTTTTATAACTTCAATACAGTACTAGAAATAACAAAATAACACCACAATTCAAAATACAGTAGATTTTTATGAGATGCATATAATAAAACAAGAGCTAGAATAATAACACCTAACCTAATCAGTCAAAAAAAAATTCAGTAGACCTCTTTCAAAACAGAAGATAGAAAATAACATCAAAGTACAATATATTTATATGGGATGAAGTGAATAATACTAAATAATCTTCTAAATACTAGTCAATTGACTCTAATTGTAATTGTATTAATGGTTTGATAATAATTATGATATACTGTACTTTCAAAACTATTAAGGGAAAGATTTATATAGAATCCAAGAGGTAGAATAATAACACCTAATCAATAAAATAACATTCAGTGAACCTCTTCAACACTTAGGCCTATTAGAAGTAGGACATAGAACCATAATTAAAAATACAATAATAATATAGTTTTGTGGAATGTAGTAGATAAAACTGAATAATCTTTTAAAAACTAGTCAATTAGATCTAAGAATGGATTGATAATTATGAGATAACTTGCATAGATTATCCTTTTACTTGAGTTCAAATAATATTATATACAGTACAACTTTATCATGGAACACCAACAACAGTTCTCTGCACAGTTAATTGTCATCGGTCCAAGAATTCTGTCCCTTCCTGTGAAAAAAAGAATTTTATATCAATTTATCAGTGTTGTGCCAATCTTGTAAATAAATTTTGCGTCCACAGATACAGAAATTTGCAACTCAATTTGGCAGATTGTGATCGAACGACTGCTATTTTTTTATTCTCAACTAAATTGAAAAAAATACAGGACTGTCTGCCAGTGGTCTGTGAGACCACATTCTCAATTCTTCAAGGACTGTCTGTGAGAGTTTATTAAAGAACTGAAGACAGTTACATAACGCTTCTACAATTATTCTAACATATATCTGACATAATAGGATTCAATTGAAATTGGACTTTTTTGGAGTTACATTATCCCAGAGGGCTAAAGCTTCGGTCTGCTCATCAGTCTAATAAGGTTCCTGGATTCAAACCCAGTTGATGGCAAAGCCTCTGACCAGAATTTGCTTTATCACTCACGTCTTTCTGGAAATGTTAAGTCATTGGTCCCTACTGCCCAAAACGTAGTAATCTCTCATAATCATCCATTCCATTACCCACAAGTGTAGAGTATATGTGGGCATCACTCATAGTAAAAATTGTTCTGGTTTATATTCTATTTCAGAGTACCTGATGAAAATTTATACATACTTTGATTTTTCTCCACTAGCAAGCCGTGTTTTTGAAGATTTCACCAGTCTGATGAATCCTTCAATATCTTTCTCTTTGGCATCTGCGAATTGAATCAGCACAGCTCCTATAAAAAATGGGAACAAAAGTTTACTTAGAAATAAGTCATATTTCAAACAATATTTCTTGTATGGAAAAATTATTTGAGCGTATTTCTTCAGAAACTCCCACTCAATAAAATTCAAACTTGAAAGTCTTGACTAGAAGACAAAGACTTGACATAGCAGTTTTTAAGACAATCCCTCTTGATTCATAAAAGTATTTACTATAGGGTGATTCAAAAATGAGCATCGGTTTTAATGAGTCGGCCGGTAGCTGCCGTGGTGAGTAGAAGTGTTTGAAGGAGTTCCCTTATCGCTAAGATAACAGCAAAACAGCAAGTATTCTCTCTACTTTTATAACCTATTAGTTTGTTAATTCTTGTTTTCCGAACCATTTTTCACGTATTTAATTTAAATCAGATATAACTCAAATTGCTTGCACAATATAGAGCTAAATAGTTCATAAATTAGTGATAACGTACTTGGTTAATAGACTAAAATAGTTCTGTTTCTTATTACCAAACCTAATATTTATAATCTAAAGATTTTCAATCTACTGGATACTATTTCGAAAGTTAGGCCTACTCAAATTTGAACAAATATACTCAACTTCAATAAAATAAACGTATTTAAATTATTTCAAATACAGTATACGATAAGAATTATAGGCTGATTATTGTATCCACATCAGAAGTAACACATATAACTGGAATTCTTTTTCCTTATCTAAATAAATAAATCTAACAAATAATACAAGATAAATAAAAACTCAATATCAACTAAATTTATAATATATCTGGTCGGTTTGTTGATTGCTTAACGTTTAGGAAATTGAATAATTTAGTAATTTGTATGTGTGATAACTTAATTAGAAACTATCTAGCCGTACATTTTCATTACCTTATAAACTTCTCATAATTTTTAATTGAACTCGAGGTGAGGACACTGTTGGATCGTTTATGCTCGGTTGTTTGGGGGTTGGGATTGAGTCCTGATTTGGCGGGCTGCATTGTGAATTATATTTTGTAAACGGTGCATCCCGTGACAGTCGCTCTTGGCCCGGGACTGGACGGGGCACGAGCGATACGGAAACAATCCTTATCATAGAAAACCCTGTTTCATAAATCAAAGCGTATTACTACCTGGTAATTGGTGACATACATACCAATGTAAAAGTAGCATATTTTTCAACCGATCTGATAGTGTATTCCGTATCGAGAGCATATCTTATCTATTGATTTCCCCATTTTTATTCATTTTATTTTTTCTTTGTGAAGTCAATATAGTGGAATATTGAATTTTTTTTTCTCATTAATTTTACCAGAATACATATTTAAATCGAAGATGAAGAGTAGGCTACTGTAATATCATAAAGAGTTAAACGTTGATAGATAAGTTTTTTTTAATAATATAATAGCACTTATCTTTCTTTACTTAATAGAAAATAAAAATAAAATATTAATAAAGTAAAAAATTACTAAACCTAATTTTCAATCATGTTGCTAACGGAAACTACCACAAATCAAGGTAATCCCGCAGTCTGGTTAAATAATTTTAAATTCAGAAAGCATAGAACTTCATCTTCAAATGAAATAACCTGGCGATGTCTAAATAAAAATTGTAACATTCAAATAAAAACTGATTCAAAAAACGTTCTCATAACCGATCCAATTCCAGAACATAATCATCCACCTAAAACTTCAAATAGCGTACAGGATGATAGCAGCACTTTATCTCTAAATGATACGGCCGACCGAGCTCATCATGAAAACTCACTTGAAAAATCTGAAATCTCAATTGATAATACGCCTGATATCTCATCAGTAGAATCTAATCTTCTTGATAAGTCCAATCCTTTTGATAAATTTGATTCAAGTAGCACACCTATTAAATCCATCTCTCACGCTAATTCTGATAAAAATGATTCAGAGGGAAATCTAAATATAGGCCTGGAAGCTCTAAGGAAAAAGAATTTGGAGCTAACTGAAAAAATGTCAGTACTGCAGCAGCAGTGGAGTGACGCGGTGGATCACTCCATTGCCGTTGACAGGAGCTTGATGGAGTTCAAGGAGACGGTGGATAGAATGAAGGTAAGCATTGAGGTTTTGGAGGCGGAAAATTCCGTACTCAAGAGTGAAAAGAAATCACTCGAAATGAATCTGCACGACCTTAATTGTTTTTATTCGTCAGGTAATGTTGTGACAAGCTGTAATAGAGATAGAAATAAGAATAAAAATATTAATAATAATGAAAATATTGCAGTGTTTACGAAAAATTCTTTCAGCGCTTTACAGGATAACTCTGGAAAAGAAGAAACTAAAAAAGGTAAGGCTTGCTCAGTAAACGGTCGAAAAGAAAACCATGAGGTCCTGCGGACTACAACTAAGTCGAAAGTGAATGATAATACTAAGAACGGTAGAGTATTGCTTCTGACTTCTAGCCATGGAAGGGATTGCAGCAACCTACTGAGTGAAAGGCTGAAAAATGAGTACCAAGTTCAGAGCTTTTTCAAACCAGGTGCACCAATCACAGCAATAGTAGAGTCAGCTGAAGAGCAGACCAAAGAGTTTGGGAAAAACGATTTTCTAATAGTGCTAGGTGGCTCTAACGACATAAATAATCCAAATCTAGATCATCTTCCTCAATTAACCAAAAAAATAGAAGAAAAAATAGTTCCACTCAGTCTAAAAACCAATGTAATAATAAGCACAATCCCAAGTAGGTTTGATAGACCAGAACTAAATCTAACAATTAAAAGAACAAATAAAGCAATACATGAGTCGATCAACCGCCTAAAAAACAAAAATTCCAAACAGCTTGGGGTTTGCTTTCTGAATGAGAGGTTGAATAGATCTAACTTCACTAATCATGGGCTACATCTAAACAAATCGGGTAAAATAATTTTTTGTGATAGGCTGGCAGAGATGATTGAGAGCCGTTTGCAATCTCCTGTCACTAAAACACCCGAAAAAATTAAAAATAAATCTTTTTTAGTGAATTGGCTCAGAACTGGAAAAGGGAATTAGATTGCCAGGATAGCACCAGGGAAAGGAACTCTTGGAATGTTACAGAAGATAGTCAAAATTCTAAGCAACCAGATTTGGCAAGTTTCAGAAAGAAGGGTAAACAGGCAGTTTTTAAGGAAGAAATATTCACAGTTTTTCACCAAAATATTCAATATATTAGTAACAAAATCGATAGACTGGAAGTATTTCTAAAGGAAGAGAGTCCTGATATAGTTATTCTAACCGAGCATGGCTTAAAAGAAGAGGAAATGTCACAAGTAAACTTACCGCACTATTCATTGAAGGCAATGTATTGTAGGGAATCTCATCGTAGTGGGGGTGTATGCATATTCACAAATAACTCTAAAAACATGGAAGTAAGTAGTTTAGAGTATATAGATAGATTTTCTCTAGAAATGGATCTGGAGGGAACAGGTTTGAGAGTAAAAATTAACAATCTTGAGGTGGCTGTCCTAGGTATTTACAGGTCACCAAATGGTAATTGGGAAGATTTTTGTGTGAACTTTTATAAAATTTTAGAAACAACCACTGATCGCTATTCAAAAGTAATTGTGGGGGGTGATTTTAATACGAATTTTGCAGTTAGAAATAAAATGACAGATGATATTAAAGATATCATAAATATGAATAACTTAGAAATTAAAGTTCATGAGTATACTAGAGTGACAAGAAATTCGCAAACTATCATTGATAACATCCTCACAAATATAGATAACTGCAGAATCAGATTAGGCAATTCGCAACTATCTGACCATGATTACCAAATTTTAGATGTACTAATGGAGGGACAAAATGAGAAAAGAGTCAGTAATTTAATGAAGGTGATTCAACAATTTGAACATGGAAACATTAACTGTCTGAAACAAAAATTAATATTGCAAGATTGGAGTATTGTCTTTAACAAAGGTGATTTAAATGATAAATATGATTGCTTCATTAGTACTCTAAGATACCATGTTAGCATTTGCTGCCCTGTGAAAAACGTTCCTGTAAAAAATAAATTAGATAAAATTGAAGAGTGGATTACTGAAGATATTCTGTTACAAAGAGATAGGGTTAAAGAAGTATATAATGAATTCAAAATAGCTAGGGATTTGATAAGTGAGAATAATTACAAGGCTGTAAAGAAAAGTTATATGAAAGAAGTGAGGAAAGCTAAATGTAAAAAGACAGCTGAAATCCTAAGAAATAGTGTGCATTTCAACTCAGCAGTGTGGAATGTAATAAATAGAAGTAGGCCTTCAGCTCAAGAACATATCCTCACCAATATCCCTAAAATATTGGATGATGGTGGAAAATATATTTACGATAGAACAGGTATTTGTAATTATTTCAATCACTATTATCTACAAGTTGCTGAAAACCTTCAAAAGTCGCTTGACATTAACAACACTAGTAGGCCTATAAGGAATGTAAACGCTCTTCACAGTGATTTCAAATTTCAGCCAGTAACCCAGGATGAGTTGTTGAAGATTATTGATAATTTGAAGAATAAAAAGTCTGTAGGATTGGACGGAATATCAATTCAAATTCTAAAAGAGTGTAAAGACCAATTACTAGATCCATTATTAAATCTTATCAATCACTCACTAGTAAGCGGTGTATTTCCTAATAAACTAAAAGAGGAAAAATTTTGCCTATATTTAAAAGTGGTGATAGGGAAAGAGTGGAAAACTACAGACCTATTAGTTTATTAAATACAATCAGTAAAATTTTCGAAAAAGTAGTGCTTAATAGATTGCTTGTGTATTTTGATGAAGCTCAGATTATCTGTGAGGAGCAGCATGGATTTCAGAAAGGTAGATCAACAAAGACAGCAATAGTTTCCCTTGTTGAAAGATTGATAGATATAATGGATTCAGGCAATAGGGCTGCTGCTGTGTTTCTTGATCTATCAAAGGCTTTTGATTGTGTTAATCATGAAACTCTATTAGAAATACTTATAAATGTAGGGATAAAAGGAGTGGAACTGAAATGGTTTAGATCATACCTCACGGGCAGGGAACAGTGTGTAGAGCTCACTTCAATTGTTGAAAACCGGGTTGTGAAGATCAATTCAAACAAATTAGAGGTCAAAGCTGGAGTGCCGCAGGGTCCAATACTTGGACCTTTGCTTTTTCTATTATATATAAATAATTTGCCAAAGGAGTTGATTAATGGTAGAGCTTACTTGTTTGCTGATGATACATCACTCATTTTCAATGACCCAGTTATAGATAATTTAGAAATAAATGCCCATATTGGTGTTCAGTCAATAGTCCAATTTTTGAATCAAGTGAAATTAACTATTAATAGCAAAAAATGCCAATCTCTGCAATTTAAGAGTAAATATAATCCAAATGAGGATAGGGCTATAAACGTATTCATAAATGATTTCCAGGTAGAACAAGAAGAAGAGGTAGCATTCCTTGGAATCCTATTGGATAAACGATTGACTTGGACACCATACATTGACAAAATCTGTAGCAAAATGTCTTCTGGAGTATTTGTTCTTAGACAACTTTCGAAATTAAAAGATGAAAAACTACTTCTAACAGCCTACCACGGTATTTTAATGTCTCATGTGAGGTACGCTATTTTAGTCTGGGGAAACACATCAAAGCAAAACCTGGATAGAGTGTTCAAAAAAAAAGTGTACAGAAAAAGGCTATCAGGTGTATGGAAGGTATAAATGACAGGCTGGAGTCATGCAGGCCTATTTTTAAAAGACTTGGTCTGCTGACTGTTCCTTCTTTGTATCTTTTTGAAACCATTCTATATATTAAAATGAGCAACATAAGCCAAAATTTAAATATCCATGACTACAATACACGGAATAGAGCCGACTATCATCTTCAAAGACATAATAGCAGATTATTTGAGAATAAGCCGAGCTATATTGGTAGGGTTTATTACAATAAACTACCAAATACTATAAAATCTCAAGAAAATATACCGATATTCAAGAATCAACTAAAAAAATTCTTAGTTGATGGAGTTTTTTATAGTATACAAGAGTTCCTATCCACCTAAATGTTTAGAACTTCGACATTTATATGTAAATGAATAGGCTACATATTGGAGTCCCCAAGACGTAATCTTAAAAAAAAAATCAAATTAGGAGGTTTATTTAAACCAAAAACATAAAGTGAAAATTAAACTTTAAACTTAGGGCTATTTAAAATAATTGATAAAGGTTCCAAATAATTGGAAAAGGCCATTTCTCCGAAGATGTTTTTTGACAATTATATGAGAAATATAAAATTTTTGAGGGCAAATATGTTCTAACATAATGTAGAATATCCTATATAATGGTATTTGAATGAGCAAAATTATGAAACAAGTATATTTTGAAATCCAGCCAGTTTTTTCTTTCTCCTGAAAAATTTACTTTTGTGGATATGGCCTTTTCAAAATGACTGATTCTTATTTTCGTATTTGTATTTTGGTAAGGCCGATATTACACGATAATAGTTCTATAATCATATAGAAAGAGATGGAAATATGATTTCGTATTTTCATCTCTTTCCATATGATCAGATAATAATATGATCATAGAGCTATTATCGTGTAATACCGGCCTAACAAATTTGAAATTTTATTCTTATTGGGCTCCAGATCCTTGAAGCACTATGAGTGTCAAATATAACAGAATCATCACGAGGTATGATGATAAACATCTATTGTACAGGGTTCGCTAGTGAAACGGGATGATTTAAATAAGTAACAGATTGTTCAAGGAATTGCATTTTTGTAATTCTATCATCATAAATAGAAAGTTGAAATGTAGCAATTTAGTGTAAAATAAGTCAAAAATAATTTTTTGAATATAACATCTTCCAAATGTCCTCCATTGGAATCTATGCACTTTTGCAGCCGGGCTTGGAAGTAACGGGTAGATTTGCTGAGACTGTTAACTTTTTGCGTTACATCGAATGATTCATAACTTTCTTTCACCAGAACTTGCTCGTTTTCCATTGAATGAACAATTTTCTAACAAAATGGGACAAACAGCCCCACTGCGAGAATTGAAATGAACGCTGTGAATGCTTTGCTTCTATGCCACGTCATTTCTTGAAACTGGGATATTATATACAGGGTGTTTCAGGAGGAATGTGCAATAGTTCTCAGGCTGATTCCTTACACCAAGTAGACGAAAAAGTTCCATGGGACCAACACCCCCAAAAACGCTTTGTTACCGAGATAACAATGGCGGAAAATTGAGATTTTTCAAAACATATTAATTTTTCTAATTTTTTAGAGGCTTCACTGAGGTTCTAAAATAATCAATTCCTATGTAAAATTAGCTGAGAAATTCAATGGAAGCAGTTCCAAGTTTGTAACTTCAACGGTTATTTAGATAATTTGAAAAATATGCTAAAAAAACGCCATTTTTCAACAATAAGGGTTATAACTAAATAAGGAAACATAAATTTGTATTTCTTTTTAATGGAAATTGAAGAGAGTCGGATTCTGAAAAAAAAGTTAAATGGCGGCGACTGTGTAAATCTTACCCAAATCTCAGAAATAGCGATCGAAAATCGCTACTATACACAAATTTATCACTAGTGCTATGTTTTGTAAATTTTTCGATTTTCGATCGCTATTTCTGAGATTTGGGTGAGATTTACACAATCGCCACCATTTAACTTTTTCTTCAGAATCCGACTCTCTTCAACTTCCATTAATAAAAAATACAATTTTATGATTCCTTATCCAGTTATAAACCTTATTGTTGAAAAATGGCGTTTTTTAGCATATTTTTCCAATTATCTCAATAACCGTGTAAGTTACAAACTTGGAACTGCTTCCATTGAATTCCTCAGCTAATTTTACATAGGAATTGATTATTTTAGAACCTCAGTGAAGCCTCTAAAAAATTAGAAAAATTAATATGTTTTGAAAAATCTCAATTTTCTGCCATTGTTATCTCGGTAACAAAGCGTTTTTGGGGGATGGTCCCATGGAACTTTTTTGTCTACTTGGTGTAAGAAATCAGCCTGAGAAGTATTGCACATTTCTCCTGAAACACCCTGTATATGCCTTGGCACCCTCGCTCTCCAGATTTATCAATCTGTGACTTTTTTCTATGGGGCTACTTGAAAACGAGAGTTTTTCAGAGCGATCCACCCAGAACTATCCCAGCTCTGAGAGATTCGAGGGATTCTAAAGGGATTCGAGATGCTCTACGGTTTCGAGATGAGATTGAAGGAATACCACTCAATATGCTGCGAAATGTCAGTGGAAACTTCCAGGCCCAAAATGTACACCTTAATTCTGACAAATAGCTCTGAGAACCATTCATTCAATGGCAAACGTGTGACCAAAGCCACAAGTAGACAAATTTGTGAAACCTTGTTTCTCGAAGGAATATCCATTAGCCTAACCATCCATTAACCTAAACAGCCACAAATTGATCTACCAACTCGTTGATGGCTACTCATCTGGAAATCGCATTGAAACATACTGGCGACGCCAACCGGCAGTGGTGGTTTAATCAATGACACTTTAAGGGAAGACGATTATTATTTGTCATCGGAAAAGCAGCATGATCATGTGTATAAGTGGCAGTTGTAACAATGTAACCATGCGACAATGTAAAATAGACGTTGGCGTGAAATTGTTGTTTGGGGTTGGGTGGGATGGTGGTGGGGGGTGTTGAGGTCGGGTGAGAAGTGAGGGTTGTAATGAGTGCCATCATCAGTTCCGGTCGGTTTGGCGCGTCGCGTGCCTCTAGTTTACGGCGGTCGCCGCCACGCGTCGCTCGCTCTAGTTTGTGATTTGGATCCGCGCAATGGGTCACGGATGATAGTATTTATCAACTAGTACAGACTGTAGATGACAAACGACGACCTCTTATGACTCTGATGACGGGCCTGCGATGTCGTAAAGATACTATCTCTAAACAAACATTATATAGTTTCACCGATGTGAGAAAGATAGAACGTAGAAAGAAACGTTGACTCTTTATCTTCTAACTATTACATATTGCACAGACATAATATTCTGTTATCCTTCATGTGTGCTAGTAAAACTAATCTAACATATCGGCGATGTACACGAAGGTGTAGATAAGCTGCTAATGTTGTTCGCATAATAATGTTACTGATGCACCTGAAACGAACATCATATGAAAAACCCATTTGGAAACTCTCTGAATTTCTGAGAATTCTCCATGATATTGGTACATGGTGATGACGTGAACATAATTTTTACATTGAAATGTCACTGACATTGTTTTTGGTGTGATTTATTTCCGGTAAAGGGAACATGAAAATGTCTTAAAGCATGACAAGAATTGGACTCTGACTTTGTTGGCAAACTACACGTATAAGAAATACAGACATCCACGAAAGTGGAATTTAAATTTAATAACTCATATTTGGCTCATGTATGTAAATGTTACTGTTCCACTTTAATATAATAATAATAGAAATGCAATTATTATCAGTCATACGATATTCAAGTCCAAGATTCAATCAGAATTCTCCTTCAAAGAACTCAAATTTTATCAGTAATCTTTAAAATATTTTCTTCTTCAATCTTGTTGAAACATGTGAACTCCTCATATTATTACGGTCCAGTTCGGTTCAGACGTGGTTGGTCTTATCCGTACAATGCGCTAAGTGATTTAAACAAGAGCTGATAAGTTGTTTGAGAAGAGGTGATGTTGAGTGGTACACCAAAAGCAAACAACCGCCCTACCACAAGTTGTGTATGCGCGTGCGCGTCGGTAAACAGATCGCGAATGTGGAAAATCATGGGTACTCTATTTCTATTCCATTGCACTCACAGTTTACTATTCATTGCATTGTAGGCTGACGCTGAGATTCAGGCCGAAATCCTTTATGTATGCCCCAAGCTTTAGAATGGATTGTTAGGAGGGGTCGGGCGGCTGTAGGCTGCACTGCAAATAGCAAGTGTTCCAGGTCACGTGTGCAACTTCAGAGCCAACGTGGGAATCGTTCGGCCCACGTGACTCTCTCGAAAAACAACAAATGAATAATTGATTCAGTTAAACATCTGTAGTGGCCGATCTAACCACCCAAACACACACGCTCACAAACATGCGGCTTTTGTCGCCTTGAGGCCCTGCTTGTAATCAATTGTAGCGTAGGACGCAGCATCCCTTGCTCGCTTATCTATAACAGTAATTAGTAGGCTGAACAGCAATCCCATTTCCTCCTATAAATTTTCGATCTTGAAAATTGCATGATTGAAAAGATTCAAGTGCGTGGATTGGATTGTTCGGATCGATTGAAATCGAATCTAAAATAAATTTTATTTATTGTCACAGAATGTATAAGGCAGTCAACGGAAATTATAAAAAAAATTGTGAAAATTAGGTAGTATGCTGATTAGGAAGGCACTATAATCCTCCTATCAAAGTAGATTATAGCGTTTGATTAGTTCGATGATTTCTGGATTATTTATAAAGAGCGAAATTGAATGTAAACACATATTCCTCATATATTGCGGGGAAGCTTCATATTAAATTAAAATGAATAGATAAATTTATTTCCACATTGAAATACGGTACAAATAGAGTGGAATTGCTGAACTTGCTCAACATATTCATGCATTCATCAGTGAAACTCCGAATTTACTAAGCTGAAAACTTATTAATTTTAGTATGCATGTTCAGTAGCCTATCGGTGTTCTTCAAGCGTTTCCACTAATTTTTGTCTCACCATATAACTCGCTGTCCAACCCAATGTAGATCTATAGAAAATCATGATAAAAACAATACTTAAATTGAGTTCTAAACCACTTTGGGTTAATTGTTGAATGATATAGAAGAATAAAATTAAATAATATAATATACTAGCAATAGTTTACTACTTTAGAAAAGTAGTATAAGTATAGTAGTATCACTTCTCATATTGTAATAAAAATAAGGTTTATTATACGTTAAACAGAGAAATTGAAACTGTAAATAGTAATGTGATAGGTTATACCTGAACAATATCTACGATATTCTTCATAATAAACACAAATTTGCACTTAACCTTAAAATTTGTACTAGGCCTCTAATTTTGATAAAAATCATGTTGGAAAAATCTATTCAAGTTTTCTCTTTAAATATGTATGTTATTCATCAAATAAAATAAATAAAAATATAATTACGACTGTGAAAAGTATTGCTTGAAATCAGGATAGATCCGATCACCCATCAACACAAATTGTTAGATAAGGTGTGCTCAGAGAGAATAGAATAGAATAGAATAGAATAGAATAGAATAGAATAGAATAGAATAGAATAGAATAGAATAGAATAGAATAGAATAGAATAGAATAGAATAGAATAGAATAGAATAGAATAGAATAGAATAGAATAGAATAGAATAGAATAGAATAGAATAGAATAGAATAGAATAGAATAGAATAGAATAGAATAGAATAGAATAGAATAGAATAGAATAGAATAGAATAGAATAGAATAGAATAGAATAGAATAGAATAGAATAGAATAGAATAGAATAGAATAGAATAGAATAGAATAGAATAGAATAGAATAGAATAGAATAGAACAAGTATAGTTCTAATAGTTCTAATAGTTCTATTCCAGTCCCACTGGCTGTGCCCTACTCCACGATTACATTCACGTGAGATTTACTAAGCCAGAAAGAACAGTCATGTTCTTTGAGGATTGTCTACATTCTATGAACGCTGAATCCTAGGCGATAAAACGCTTCATCGAAAACCGATTATACTCGTTTAAAGCCTTCGGTACTTTTTACAGTTTGCCTTGTTGTGCTAATTTGTGAAGGCCACTCACCAACAATGAGCTGATGAATGTTTTGGAGGGAGGCGGCGGCCCTTGGCCTGTGGCTAATAACTGTTATCCCAACAGCGTAACTAGCCGTGTCGCGGCGCGCTCTCTTTTGTCACTGGCAACAATCTAATTTGCATTTGTAAAGCTGGCGCTCCCAGCCACCCCACTCAGCAATATTTGAGCAATATTCATTCCCACCTACTACTCTCTGACATAGCGTGCGAACTGATCGTGATGGCGTATTTACTACCCATATAATTTCATAGTGTCGGTACCAATTAATCGGCACTTGAGTTTGGTCCCTTAACTCTGACAACAGCAATATGCAACGAAATAGTGGACTTGGTCGAGATTCTGTGAATTTGTTTATATTCATCTTTTAGTATAGTCTGTCCAAGCAAAGGAGACATTCTGACAAGATGGAGAAATGACTCCAGCTCGGTCAATATTGATTTAAAATTATTAATTTGGTCTCAAATTGTAGAGCAGATCAAATCCATAATTTGTAACCAATATTGATCGAGTGGGATTCATTTCTCCATCTTGCCAGAATGTCTTCTTTGCTTGAACAGACTTATGCCTATAATAAATGAGATAGGAGTTTCAAATCGTTTCTTGAATAGTAGATAGTAAATTCTTAAGAGAATAAGTTGATTGAAGTTCCAAAAAGGTTCGATTGTGCTATTAAAGTCTGAATATGATCTAAGTTCAATTTTGACCAATAATCGGCCCCAAAAGTACTTATCATTGTACAGATATAGTACAAAAATTTATTTGATGATTTAAAAGAACTGTATATTCAATGGCGGTCTTTGTAAGCCATTGATTACAAGCAATGTAAGGAATTTGTTTGGGATTTTGGTGCCAATCAGAAAAATGTGCAAAAATAATGATAATCAAAGTGAAAGTATAAAATATGAATGAGATTTGATTGAAAAATCATTACTCTCTAGTCTATACAGAGTCTCAAAGGTTTTCAATTTTTATAACAATCCAAGAATCCATCCATTGAAAAGACTTACGAAGAGAAGAAAGGCTTAATTCCATACTGCTGCTCTTCTTTTCACGCCCTTCATCAGTGACGACCATCCTTCATCACGTTCTGAACATTTAGCAATTATCGTGTGTGAAGATTCATTAATTCAATCTGCCACCAACTTTAATAATAATTGCCTAGACCACTCTCATAGTCGATGGTCCAAACAAAGTTGATCAACAATGGTGCCTCTTTAAAAATATGACAATAAAAATCAATTGATAACTTCCATTTTGGTGACATTTCTTTAAATCGACCACTATGATTATTCAATGAAAATGGCTTGTCCACGCCAATATTAATCGATAATCGTCCAACTTGATATAATAGCTTCCACAAGATTGCTGGAATGTACAGAACATGATGAAGCAGTAGCGGTTCAAAATCCCTCTCGGCGAAATTTATTTCTCTTTCATTTGAGACCAATTCCACACTTCTATGATCAATATTTTTTGTGCTACAGTGAGCTGAAGGAGACGACAATTGATTTCAAAAATTGATCTAGCTTGTTCAATATTCGTTTAAAAATTATTAATTTTGTATCAAATTGTAGAGAAAAATATGTTCTTTAATATCATATATGATATATTGTATTCCTTTGATGAATAGTTAATTATAACACTGCCCAAAAATCTGCCTTTTCAATTGCTTGAAAATGTTAAATAATTAATTAAATAATAACTTGGTTACTGATAAAGGTAGAGCTATTTTTTGGTCTTAAAATGTAGAGAAACTCATTCTCTATTGAATAATATAATGAAATTTGCTTGCTCGAGGCTTATTCTTACCGCAATTTTGATAATATTGGAAAAAGGTGCAAATTTATCTGAAAATCAATGATAAAAATAGGGTATTTACAATCTCAAGTAAGAAGTCCCGGAATTCTGATACAAACCATCTGAAAGAGGAAAATTTCCTCTACATTTCATTATAAGTTTCAAATTTTTGCGCTCACAGGTTCCCGATTGGGAGTCACTTAAATGTAAAAATGGTGTGTTTTCAACGAGGAGGTATTAATACACACAGTACCATTATAACATAAAATTTGAAAATTTCCATCAAATTTGATATATAATATATGAATTCATACCGCTACAATGAGCTGAAAACGATGAGCTATCACACGATGGAATCCAACGTACCGTTCAAAAGTTATGAATAAATATATATAATTTAAAATATAGGGGATACTTTTGACCCACCCCCCAAGAATCCTACGATACTTTTGGTTGTATGAACATTGCTAATGACAGCCTAGGGTCCCAGGAACAGTATTCAAGAAGTATAAGCAAATGCCAACTTTCTTAGTAAGATTTTTGTTTTAAAATAAGCAATTTTTGGGGTTTTTGGGGGTGTAAGGATTTTCTAAAATCGCAATTCTACAATCTGCTCCTCGAAGTCTAAGAGAGAATACATCAAGAAATAATGCAGCAAAAATTATTATAAAGTTTGAAGATATATGTGTTTTATAGAGTATTAGCCTATTAATGAAACCTTGAAGATGTTTTTATGAGAACACAAGAATTATGTTACGTGTTGCAGCACGAAAATTATGAACTAATTGCAACAAAGAAGTTTTATGGTGAAAATGGTAGCTGATACCTTCCTATTGAACGTGTAAAAATACGCACACATATTAATAGTTGGGCAAAAATTTCTTGACACTAGACAGAAAGAGTGTTATCAACTGTATGAAAAACATTGACTGCCGCTAAATCGACTGTCTAATGTGACATTAGTTGCCTAATGTTTAAAGAACGGTTCCCGCACTAAGCCCCACGCCTGTGTGAATAGCTGGTTCTAGCTGATGCCAAGAAATTTTGACACAACTGAACTCAAAACCGCAAGCACGTATAGTTCGGCCAAGAACAGAAAAGCCTTTGGCAACATGGCTGCCATTCACTGCTGCCAGTAGTTGAAATGAAAATTGTTCCAACATAACGAAATTTAGGAAGAAATAGTACAGGCTCAGACGATTTTTTCTGTCCTAGTTCATATTATGTTATGATTTGTGCTATCATATGTCAATAATATTGAACAACTAAATGAGAAACAATTTTTCATTCGTGAAATCAATATGATTATGATTAGTGTAAAAACGGTAGGAAGGCTGAAGTGATTTCACCCTGAAAATATCAGTCCTGCGCATGCGTAGTTCCACTCTCACTTCCCTCCGCCATCTTGCTAGAGGCTTTTCTATTCTTGGCCCAACTATACCAGTTCATCATTTAGTAGTATGATAACCCAAATGTTTAAAACTTCCAACTGGTTCTTTTTAATTTCTCAGCTGGTTTTATAGTTCAGTACGCAGGGATTTTTTTTCTGAAAAAGGTGATGTGTGCTATTTCAATAACTTCATTTTTGGGCCCCAATAACCACACACGGTATTTATTTGAATAGTGCATACAAAATTTTTTCTTGGCAGAGCCTTTGACAGCCGGAAACCCTTGCATTTTTTAAACTTTTATAGGTTAATAGGTATATTCTCAAAGTAAGCTATAGAGGACAAAATTCTGCGTCGATTGAAAAAGAGAAAACTATTTACGTTGTCAGGGAACAATTATCAAGGGGCTAATCATTACGAGAAAGTTGGAAAATATGTACTAGAAATTAAGAATTACTTACATGAAATTTTTATTTTTTTATTTTTTTTTAATGCTTTTATTCTCCTCCACATTATAAATACAAAAATATTATAAACACACATTTACGGCTTGATCACATGATCGCCAGCCGGAAAGTCGGAAATAAATACAACAATTGTGAAAAAAAACATGAATATGATCAAGTGTATCGTAAAATTATAATAAATGATGATCTGGTGAGTATTGTAGTGAATAATATTATAATGTAGTGTACTGCTTTAGTAAGTAATGCCAGAAATATGAAAAACAACGAATCTTCCAATTACAACAAACGCAAAATAAAATAAAAAACAAACCCAAAAAAGCCTTCAAAGACTAGAACAAGAACAAAAATGAATGCTGACAGAACAAAATTGGAAAAAAATTATTATTATTGCAATCAAAAATCACATAGTAGCCTAAGTGCCCTGACAAAGTGATAATATCTACCAATTGAATTCTTGGGTAAGAACATATCTGTAGTACCATGCTTCTCTACAATAGGAGGCTAGTTTCTTCCAATCTTTTCCATTCATGTACATGGTAAACTCTTCCCTTGATTGTTCACATACACCAAACCATTTCTTTCTCCATTCATTCAAACAAGGGCATCGAGCAATGAAATGGAAAACATCCTCTACCTCCTTGAGATTACACATCGAGCAAATATAGTTCCCATTAGCTACCCATGGTTTATAATTCAAATGAATTAGCTCACACCTCGCCTTAAAAATCCACCTCATAACCCACATTTCGCTGTCGTTTGTGATGTATTTCCTCTCACTCAGCTCGAAGTTGAGTGTCTTATACCATGCATGAAATTGTCCCGCTCTTGCATCACTTATAAATTTATTCCTATGGAACTTCTGCAAAGCAGATAATATGTTCTTAAAGGACTCTCTCCACGTTGATACATTCTCCAATGAAAGACTCATATTCACGTTCACTCTATTACAAATAAATTTCCATTCCTTGAACCAAAAGCATTTATTTTTTATTACTTTATTAGCTAAAATTTTTGGTAATCTTTCATCTTTCATTTTCATAATTTGTAAAATATAATTAAAATGCAACCTGAGGCAGTATTCAAAGAGAGGCGTTAGTTCTGTCTCGATGAAGAGCATATAATTAGGTGTATTTATTGGTAGAGCAAATACTTTTTTAATGAAGAAGCGCTGTAGTTTTTCAACGTTGTCGTAGTGCTTACAACCCCATATTTGAGCTCCATAGCATAAGACAGCCCTAGCGCATGCTTTAAACAATTTACATTTAGAGGAGAAGTCGACCCCACTATCTTTCAACATTCTTCCCCATGCCAGATTCAAACCTAATTTTGCCTTGGAAAGTTTATCACTCAGATGTTTTTCAAAATTAAGGGTGGGAGTCAGAACTACACCTAAATATTTATATTCATTTACACACTCGATTTTCTCTCCCTTGTAGAACCATTCTTCGTACTTGCTCAATTTTCCTCCGTTTCTAAAGACCATTATCTTAGATTTATTTAGATTTACTTAGAACCTTCAAGTTCCACATTTCACAATATCGTTCCAAATTGTTAATCATATATTGGAGATCAGTTGGAGAGTCCGATAATATGGCAATATCATCCGCATAGAGCAACACTCGAATTTTCATACCTTCAATTAACAACCCTCCCCCCAACTCATCATGCAAGTCATTCATAAAAAGAGAAAAAAGCAATGGGCTCAATAAGCAACCCTGTCTCAAGCCTGACCTAGTGTTAAAACCTTGAGTCAACCCCTCAGAGCACCAGACGCCAGCTGTAGTACTTGTATTATCATTTATTGCTTTTATAATATTTAACATTTTGGTTGATAATCCTAAACAACTTAGTTTATAAAATAATGCATTTCTATCAATAGAATCGAAAGCGGCTGAATAATCGACGAAGAAGCAATACAATTTACCTCTCTTTTTAGCTAATTGTAGACTCGCAATAGATGTAAGTGAAAATATATTATCCATTGTTGAATAGCCTTTACGGAATCCAGCCTAAAATTCATTCAAAATTTTGTTTCCCTCCACCCATTGATTAAGTCTATTTAGTATTAAACCCGCGAAAATCTTAAAAAAAGTTGAAAGAAAACTAATTCCTCTGTAGTTGCTCACTTCAACTTCATCGCTAGCACCCTTCTTAAATAACGGAAAAATTATGGAGAACTTGAAACTACTTGGTACTCTACCTAATGTGAATATTTCATTGAATAACTCTAGTAGTTTGTCTAACATGACATCTGGAGCATTTTTATAATACTCGAACGGTATTTGATCTTTGCCTGGAGCTTTATTATCTTTAACGGATTTCAACACCTTTTTCAACTCTTCCTTATTAAAATCTAAGTCTAAGCTATTATTTACAATGTAATTCTCCGCATATGAACGAGGTAGCGCAAACAATTCAGGGTTAAGTAGTTCTCTGAAATATTTAACCCAAACCTGAGGACTTATTGAATTATCTACTATTCTAGGTCGTTGTTTTAATTTATTCATAGCTTTCCAAAAATCTTTGGGGTTTGAGGCTGAAGAGATAGTGTTTAAAAGCGCTTTCTGATAACTTAGTCGCTTCTCTTTACACAATTTTTTAAATTTATTTTTCTCGTCTATATACATTTTTCTCCCACAATCATTATTTATTCGCCTGTACAATTTCAAAAGAGATAACACTTTGTTTCGGACTCTCCAACAATCATTGTCGAACCATTCTTGCTTTCTTATGAACTTTGCTCGACCTTGACCGTTACCGAGAGATAGGCCTACTTCTCGAATTGTTTCAGTAAAAGTTTGACAAGCCAGCTCAACGTTGTCACCTATACAAAAATTATTTATCAACCTTCCTATCTTATCTCTGTATTTTTCCGCACTTTCTTTAACCCATGACAATTTCGGAAGCAACGGTAAACACTGATTATCCTTAATAACTGAGTTCTCTACATCTAATACAACCTCTATTGGCAAATGATCTGAGAACGGCTGTGGAATCACTTTAAAATCTACCACGTACTTGATGTAATCCATATAAATCGCTGCAATGTCATTGACAGAATTCCCCATACTACCCACAAAAGTCATTTCACCCTCCCGGTCCCCATCCATTCTTCCATTTAGTATAATATACCCCATATCAGAACACATATTTAAATATTTACGCCCTCTATTGTTGACTATAATGTCCTTAGAATTTCTTACTTTATTCAGCCTACCAATTGCGTGTGACTCAATATTAGACTTATATGAAATTTTTTGTTCTCTACCTATACGTACATTCTTATCACCTATTACTAAAAATACCTCATCCGTATTTTGCAATAAAAAATCATTCATTTTTAGAAATTCATTATCCCACTTATTGCAGTTGATATAAACAGGAAGTATGTTCAAATAATTAGCATTTTCTATTTCGATAAGAACAATATGATTACCATCTAAATTTTTAAAGTTTAATTTATTTTTGAAAGTTGAAACTTTTTTGATACCCAACACCATACCCCCACTAGCACGACCATAACGAGAGATCTTCTCTCCAAAGCACCATACTAGTTCAAAATCATGAAGATAACCATTAACATATTCTACATCCTCCGCTATTATATGTGTTTCTGAAAATAAAATAATATCATAATCCTTTATAAAATTCAAAAACTCATAATCTTTCACCTTTCCTTTCAGTCCGCAAACATTATAATATAGTATTTTAAGAAGATTTCTCTCACTTACAACGATAGACTGTTCGTCACACAACGGTTGAGTAGTGGGGATTTCCTATTCGACAGACGACTCCTCATTTAGACGAGATGCAAAATTCGCCAGGTCCACACGCAGCATCGACTTCAGCTTGGCTATTCCATCCTCCTTTCCTGACATCAATTTCTTGTCCGAAGACCAGTAAAAATTAACTCCTTGAATTTTTAGGAAATCGAAACCCAGCCGAACATCGACGTCTGGCAGCAATCTTGAAAGTTCTTTCTTTAGGGTCAATAGTTTACTGCGTTTCACCCTCACCTCACCAGCATAGTCTCTATGAACCACAATATTAGTATTTTTGAGTTTTTTAACATTTCCAAAAATTTTGTGAATGTCCTCATCCTTTGGAAAATGTGCAATAACTGTCTCTGTACCCTTCCCAAGAAAATGAGCACGATTTACGAAAATTTCGTCACTTATTCCCAGGATATTAGTACAAAAGTTTTTCACTTTAGCCACACAGTCCACACCCTGTATATTTTGTATTCCTTTAAAAATTAAATTATTCCTTCTTGACCGGCTTTCTAAATCAATCAGCTTGAGTTCAGTTTTTTCACATACCTTTTCCATCCTTGTAAGTTCTTCCCTTAGCAGATAGTTTTCCTTTTCTAAAGCACTCACTTTTTCTGAAAGTTTATTCATATCCTCCTTGGTTGCTACGTTGCTTAGCTTACTGTCGAGAATTTCGCTAAATGAAACCATCAATTGATTCAGTGTCATCTCTCCCACTTTTGTATCCATGGTCTGTATGTTACACTTTTTTAACTCACTGTTTTCACCAGGCGATCCTCTTAAACGTTTTTTATTCACAAAATTCAAATTACTCATGAATAACTTGACTAGACCGGACAAAACAGATAAGAAGCACTAGCGGAGAGAGAGACTCGAACACAACCGTTCGCCACTGAAGCCAAGCTCCGACTCCACATGAATTGTATACTGAAATATTTATTATTTCACAAACTGATTCCATTCACATTCTTTGCAATTTATTTTGTAATAATTGCACTGCAATACTATTATTGAAATGCACTACAATTATTATTGTTTACCTGGAATTGTGATTAGAATGGCTCTTGCCAAGTACTGAACTGTCAATCACGTTATCAACAGCTGATTAGCAACCCGGTGTCTGTAACCATTAGTTTTAAAAATTGTCTGTGATAACAAAATCTGCTCATTCCTGCCCTTTTATTTGCTATTTATTGTATTTTTATTTGTTTGCTCACTCATGTGACAAATTTATTTTTTGCTTGATTTAAATTTTTCTTTCTCTGCCTCACCTGTGTTGGTCTTTTTCCTCAAGTACATGGCAAATTCCTATTGGATAATTGCATTACTGAGGGTCCTTTCTTGTTTCTTATTGGCCAAATTAGGTCACGTGGGTTTTAGTTCTTCTAGAAAGTTCTAATTCCTGATTTCCTCCTTGAGGAATTTTACCTCGTGGCAGACGAGAACCTACCCTTGAACAAGAAGGATCACCAACCAGGATCCCCTAAATTTGAAAGCTTTAATAATTCTAAATGTCTTAAATGTAATTATTGTTTGAGTTCCTATTTTTGTTAATCAAGTCTTTGTTCTCCATGTAAATTCTTCTCACAATAGAAAAGTGCCTGTGATAAATTGGAAACCAGTGAAAGTCATCGCCAGAGCAAAGTGTCTGTGATTTAAGCTGAGCTCAGCGCTACGATATATATTGGTGAGCAATCAACAAGATTTTATTAAATTCTCCAAAAATTATCAACAGCGTCAATTCAAATTAATTTATTACTTGTGAATGAAGAACAAGGACTTTCCTTCAAATCACTGTGTGGACCTTAGGCCAAAGCCTAATTCAATTCTAAAAAAACTTTTTAACAGAAATTAACATTTTTGTTATCAATTTAAATTCAATTTATTATTATTCAATTATTGATCTTCGATTTCATACTTCTGAATTGGCTAATAAATCTCAGTCTTTCATTTTCTCTGTCATGTAACCCATGTCCAGAGGTATTTATTAAACATATAAAACTATTATTACAATATGTGAAGTTATACTACTATACTAATACTACTTTTCTAAACTATCATGAAGCATCCCACTATAGAGTCTATGTGTCGGGATGCATTTTGTCTAATATACAATATAAATCAAATATTCTACTTTACTTAAATATTCTTCTAGTGTATATACATATGTATTTTTTAAATTTCGGTTATTTGATGAAAATAAGTATAATGTTAGTACCTTACAAATATATGATACATATATATATATTGTTTACTATTTCATGATTATTTGGAAATTAATAAAATAAAATTTAATAAGCTGTATCGAAATATTTGTTGAACATTTTATGATAATAAAAATTATTTAAGTTTATTTACAACTTTTTAAATTAACCAATACATAATAATTGCTCGCTATCATTATTCCCAATGCTAATTAACATGGATTTTGTACTTTTCTTGAACTTTAGGATGCCCATTCCAATTATTTCAGCAGGCAATAAATTGAAGATTTTGCATCCTATGTATAGGGCAGACTTTTGACCAAAAGTTGTGTTCCTTCTAACTATGTACAGGTCTCTATCCCTAGATCTTGTATTGTGTGCATGATCTACGTTGCGTGTTAAATGCGGATTTGTTTTGATGAAAATGAGAACTGTATATATGTATAGTTGTCGCACACTTAGAACTTTATACTCTTTAAATAACTGCTCGGTTGGGTAAAGTCTGGGTCTATAACAGATTATTTTTAATAAAAGCTTCTGAACTTTTATGAGCGGATCTACATGATTGTGGTATGTACCTCCCCATACAAGTATTCCATACCTAACAATTGATTCAACCAGTGCATAATAAATTGTTCTCAGTTTATGGGCAGGCAAGATCTGACGTAGTTTCACAAATATATAAACAAGTTTCCTCAGTTTAGTGACAATATATGATACATGTTTGTCCCATCGAAAAAGGTCATCAACTACAATTCCTAGATATTTAATTTGATCTACTCTATCAATGATAGGACAGTTGCAGGGCAATATAGTCTGTGTGCAATTGTGTAGTTTAAGAGTATCTTGCTGAGGTTTTGTGCGCTTGTCAGTGAGAAAGCCAAAATTTAGTTTTTTCAATGTTTAGTGTGAGTAGATTTTTATTCAACCAAAGCATGACTTGACGCATCTGCGACTCTGCCAAATTAAACAAACTGTTCCAATCTTCTTCCTGAAACATTATGGCTGTATCATCAGCAAAGGCTACCATCTCTCCTTTTATATCTAGAGAGCACAATTCATTTGCAAATACTAAATATAGAATAGGTCCCAATACTGTTCCCTGTGGTACTCCATATTCAACAGTTGTTTCTTGGCTGATTTTATCACCAATCTTTACACTTTGTGCTCGTTCATGAAGGTAGGACTTGAACCATTCAAGTACTATACCCCTGATTCCAATACTCTCAAGCTTCTTACACAGCAACTCGTGTGAAACTGAGTCAAATGCTTTTGCTAGATCAAGAAAGACTGCCAGACACTTCTTATTACTGTCTAGACTATCGGTTACAAACTTTGACAGCCTGAAAATTGCATCCTCTGTACTTCTACCAACTCGAAACCCATACTGATTAGAAGATAAGAGCTCATTTCGTTCAAAAAATCAATTAATCGCTTTTTCATGAGTTTCTCCAGAATTTTTGAAATATTACTAACCAACGAAATAGGCCTATAATTACCAATAACTATCCTATCACCACTCTTGAACAGGGGCCTAACACATACTTTCTTCATCATACTTGGAAAAGTTCCTTGTTCAAAGCTCATATTGAATATAAACATTAGAGGTTTTGTAATGTAGTTCTTAATTATTTTAACTATTTTATTATCAATTCTATCAAGACCTGGTGAACTTGATGTGTGTGCCGATTATAGACAGGATTTCATGTTCATCAACTGGCGTCAGAAACATTGAAATGGCCGATCTATTAGCAGAAATGCAACTATTAACAATTTCTGGTAGAGTTTTATTCAAACTTTCCATTATAGACTCAGCCATCTTCCTCCCAACAGATGCAAAATGATTTTTGTGAACTCTAGCACATCATTGAAGTTATCTCTCATTGAAATGATGTTCCCATGTATATCAATTCTATCAATTTCAGGTTTTTTCTTTTGTATTGTATCAGTTGCTTCTCTAATTGTTGACCATGTTTTCTTAAGATCATTCCCTGCATCATCGATTTTCTGCTTGAAGTATTCTATTTTAGTTTTTTTAATCAATAAATTCAGGCAATTCCTATATCGACGATAATGCTCAGCTAATTCAAGATCATTATTGTTTATTTTTCTCCTTCTATTAAGTGAATCTCTTTGTTCAAACTGGTGTTACAATAATTTTTTCCCACTCAATTGTCGCCAGGTATTAGGTACTTTGACATACTGTCATTTATTATTTCAATTTCCACCCACATACTCGACAGGTGAATCAAACACCCAAGAGTCCCTGGGGAATATTTTCAATTTAATTATCTGGTGTATGGATAATACCCAATTTTCAATAAATCTTCTCTGCAATCAACTGATTGATCAAATCAATATATTAATCTCAGTGAATTTATGCTTGCTTGTTCTCTCAGTTGCCAACGACTCCATAAATTCTTGTGGAATTCCATTCAGCCGGAGAGCTCTTAATAAATTTAATATTACTTCAACCATAATTCAATATTTGAGGTATCTATCCTCGTTGAAATTAATTTATTATTTCGCGAGTTCCCGGGTGATTGAAATATATTCCTACTGTGGAGGCGTTGGGGATTTGAGAGACTATTTAAATTTAAGTAGTATTAGGTTCTACTGGGATCATCGGAGTCATCTGGATATCTGCTCCACGAACGTCTCCAAATCTTCAAATAATTCTTGGTCGGAAAGTGGTCAGGAATTCGCAAATAGAAAAACATTTGCGAATTTATTACTTGCCCATCATCCGACTGAGAATTGTTTTATTGTGTCAGCTGCTACGGAGGGAGTCGTCCTACGCCAACCAAGCCTACCGACGGCATCCGGCCAAATTAATGATTTTGATAGGTATATAAATTGATTTATCATTATGAATATATTTAATAATAAATATCAATCATTTTTTTTATAGTGAGATTTGAACAGGAATCATTTTTGTTGCTAAAATATTATCATAACCTACAAAGAAAATCGTAAACAAACCAATTCAGAAGACCCTAGCCTTGTAACCTAAAATGGCCGCAATGATTCGAGTTTGAACAGCAGATATCGTGAATTTTTTGTCTGAAACAATTTACATAGACTTATAACCTACATCTTAAACCTTCATCATTCATCATCACTCATTCATCCTTTGCTTAAAATACTTGGAAAACAAGTCGCAATTGTAAAGAAAGAATAAAGAAGAATTAATGAAACTTCGAAATTACAGGTTTCATTAGGGATTCCCAAAATAGTCAGCTACAACGTTTACATTCATTCAAAAAATACATTTTTTTTCAATTTTTCAAAAAAAAACTTGTTTAAATGTTATTCAGGTCATAAAGTAACGCAAAAATGCATTCCTAAAAGTTGTAGAGCAAGAGCATCAAAAATTGTGTTCAGAAAGTACAAAAAATTGATATTTGACCAATTTTTGGAGCTTTGACAATCACGTTTCCAAAAATAGAACAGGCTACAGGTGGTTTTTCTAATACTTTGATGTTACGTTACACATTTATAAAGTTTCAAATAGAGCCTATCTGGTATTTCGTAGTCTACTTGGATCACTTTCCATTAGAATACATACTTAACTGCTCTAAATTCAAATTATTTTCGATACCAAGTACGTTCAAGGACAATAGAATAAGGACACCCCTAACTCTCGTAAGAGTGAATGGATCCTGATAAACTATAGCTCATTTCTAAACATATGTTGAATTTGGTCAAAATTGAAGAATTTCATCACCTAGAGTTCTTTGTGCTCATTTCTATATACCGAGAAAAATGCGTTTTTTGTGTTCAAATGGAAGCCATTCTTGGAAGCCATTGATGGGAGAAAGTTGCATTTGGGCTCAAATTGCGGATCATAACGACCTCCAACATTTCCATCTAATAAACTTATGGAACATTCTATTCTAAGGGGAAGTACGTTTGATTTTGGAAACAAATCATTCTAATTTTTTCTCTTCATACTTTTTATGCATTTTTTCTATAAGGGAAAAGCACCAGTAGTGGCCACTTGAATGTTTTTTTTTCTTTAAAATACGAACTCAAAACCTTCAAATGAGTTCTAAACCTGCTAGAGACTTAGCTCATACTATTTAGTAGCTGAATAGTTCAAGTAGGAGCTCTTGGTACTTATGCTTGTACAGTCGCTTTTTACTTACCAGCTTTTACTTACCTTGGAGGCGCTTGTGGGCATTTAGACGAATCGTTAAGAAGTCACTTTTAAATTTAATGTCAGCTTGTTGCAACAGCTGTTGCAGTCATCTATTAATTTTCAAGTGAAATTTCAAACAAGTGAAGTACTGAGAGTAAAGGGGGTCTTAAACGAGACGTGTAGCAAGCCGCTTCTTACTGGCGGCTAACTAGCTACACGGCTCGTTTAAACACCAACAAGCCAGGTTATAGGACAGTAACAAGTCTCAGGTAAGTAACAAGCCCCGGGACAGCTACATTCTGAACGTGTTCTCAGTAGAAAGTGACTGAGTGTGGGAGGACACGTGAGCTCCTAGTGACAAGTTTTGAAACCTTTCTACTACATTGCTCCTAGAGAAAAGCTTTGAAACCTATTTAAGTACTACAGCCATCGACTACGGTATCTGAAGCATAGCAATATTATACATATAGCATTGGTCTGCACACAAATTCCGTTCAATTAGACAGAATTTATATTATAATTAGGACAGCATAAAAAATCGTGGTGTGTGAAATAGGGGTTGGAATGGCGCTTATTCCTTGCTGTCAGTAAATAAATGTGTTTCATTATTCAATTTCTCTAGATAATTTTTTCCATTGATAAACGAATTGAAGACATCATCACAATTATAAATTTATTGAATATCAGTTAGGTTACACTAAGGGTTGAGTTGAACAATATTAGTGAGTTACAAATGCGACGTTTTATAAAAAATTAACGAATTCTTGAGCAATAAAATACATTTAATGTGTTGTTGAACAATTTTATGAGCAGGGCAAATGTCCACCTCCTCTGGGAGCTCACCTTGTTTTATTACTTTCCTAATCTTACATCTAGTCATGAAAGGAATTGGAGTGGTCAATTGTTGTTAGGTCCATATTCAAATTCAAGTACTGTTGTGGTGAAACTTGTTCCAAAAGTTCTTCCAGCTTCTGTACCAGTTGAGTGAAAGTTGGTCTTTCCTTTGGCTTTGTTGTCCAGCACGCCAGCATTATATCGTACCTGACAAAAGTGATTATAAGTGATTATCTGAAGCTATTTCAACCTTTCATCTTCCACTTTTTATCATCAAACATGTATACGGTTATTATATGATTGGGTAAAAGTTAAGATCTTTCTTACTGAATTACTTTAAATTATGTACGGATTTATTGAATATCAAGATATACCGGTTTCGGCTGATACACTACATGGTAGTTGCATGATTTATCAAGACCAAAGTCAACAATAGACAAGCCCCTCATCGATCATTAGCGGTAAGTTATACATGAATTAAAAAATAGCGGCTCAAACAGCAGAAATGAAAAAATAAAACATTGATGTGTTTGTTGTATGCTCCGACATTTTGTAAGGTTTCAAGGTTTATGTTGGCCACTAACTGGGAATAACAGGGTAGGGGCTAGCCCAGGCCAACAGCACACTTTCACATTGATGGTGACACAATTACCAATAACGGTCTTCGGGCCCGCTTTTATAGTTGTGAATATTTACTGCGTTCAACTTTAATTTCATTCTACCAGAGATTGATAATGGCTTATAACAACTAAAACAGTACATCGATATTTAATAAATATGCTATTATGAAAATGTCTAGTCTAAAGTTATCAAAATATAACCTCCACAACTACACAAAAGCACCATTATTATTCAAGTCATGTCAAATTTATTTTTTTTCTGTTGCCGTACTTGATTTAAGCCTATACAGAGTAATTAAGAAGTAATGAGTCCTATTGTAAAAATGGATTTCAAAGATAAACATTCTACTGAATGAATGAATGAATGAATGATTTTATTTCCCAAAAATAAGCAAAACAAAACATAATAATACAATCACTTACAGCAAAGACAAACAATTAATGAGATATATAAACAGAGCAAAAAATATAAAATACATAATATAAATGCTTATCTATGCAAACAAGTAAACTAACGTAACTAAAAGGAAATATTAATACCTGCATAGGTGATGAACCTGTGCGCAGATATAAGTCAGAAAATGTAGAAATCAATATTAAGTAAAAATGATGTTGGGAAAAATAAATGGAAAGAGAACTAAGAATTGAATGTTAAAGAGTATGAATAGAAAGGAAAAGAAGAGAAAGAAAAAACTAAGAATGAAGAGACACGTTAATCAAGAGCATAGAAATGTTCATGTTTTAATATTGAATCTAATAAATAAGCTTTTACTTTAATTATTAGAAAAAGTATATTATTTCGATGTTCTAATAGAAGATACGAAAGGAGGACATAATATATTAATTTAGTACCTAACGTTATTGAAATAGTTTCTCATCAAGCTTGTAATCTATTATGTGTTTATCTATAATTTTGCTCAAATTATAAGTAGTTGCAATACTCAGTACATCACCAGGAAGAAAATTGACTAATTTATTTGCCACAAATACAAATTGTCTACAGCATACATCGAGAACAGTACGGTCAAAATGATAGGTTATACTACATGGTCTTAAATTATATTGAGTCACACGGGGATGGAATATGTTTTTATTTTTCATGATATAAAGGATGAGGCTTTTTGAATACAGCTGTCTAACGGTTAAAACTTTGAAATCGGTAAATAGATCGTTAGTTGGGTACAGTCTGGGTTTGGAAGATATAGCTTTAATTAAAAATTTCTGTGTAATGAACAATTTATTGAAATGGACATTTCTGGCTCCCCCCCAGGCAATGATTCCATACTGCAGGACCGATTGGCCATAAGCAAAGTATACCAATCGAGCAATATCTCTATCTCTCAGCATGCCGATATTGTAGAACTTGTAAATCAAAAATCTTAACCTGCGACATAAGTTGTTAATATGTAATAATAAGTAATATGTAATAATAAGTTGTTTATATTTAGGTCCCCAAGAATTATAATATTTCTATGATCTCTAAAAAAGTGTAAGCAATTATTGAAGCTATTTAGAAAGCGTTCCATGTCAGAAGATGGGGATCTGTATAGTGCGAAAATAGTTATATCCACATTCTTCAGAGGCTGAGATATATTTAGCATAATGCTATTGCATTCATCCATACTGTAATTTACTCTGGTGACGTTTAATGAATCTTTGAAAAATATACAAATACCATCACATTTATTCAACTTAATAGACTGATTGAGTACGCAATATCCATCAATAGAGAAATCGAAATAGTTATCATCTGTAATCCATGTCTCCGTGAGAACAATAACATGGAAAGCAGTTTTGCTATTTTGAATTAAGTAAGCAAATTCGTCAAAATTCCTTCTAATACTACGAATATTCAACTGTAGTATATTAATACCACTTATGTATGATTTTTTTGTATATGCCTTAGGGTCAAATGTAGTGATGTCATCAACCAGTAACGTATCGTAACATTCTTCTGTGATTTCATGATCAAAATCATTAAGAATAGCCATAGAAAGCAGTAAAGTATGAATTAAAAGAGAAGAAAAATGAAAGAGAAAGAATGAATTGATTATTTGACAATCAGCGAAAGTGTGGGTTGAAAGGGAAGATTAGGAGAATAGGAGATAAGAGATAAGAGATAATAGTGGGTTTGACACCGGACTGTCGTGCTGAAGTTAGATAACTCCGTTTAAGTTAGGATTGGAAACAGTAACAAAATATAATACGTCAATTCATAATATGTGAATGAGTTCAGTGTAAGGTACGTTAAAAAAATTTAAAAAAAAAACAAAGTATATAGTTATAAATTTTTGGAAATTAGATTTAGATTCTTTCATTTATGTACTTATGCCAGGAAAAGAAAATGCAAGTGTAATAAAAATTAGTTAGTCTACTACGGTATCTTACGTCTCTGACGAATCACTTAATGATAAGTAATTCAAAAATGTGATTACATAAGAAAAAAAGGGGGAAATATATAGTGAGATATAAAAAACAAATTTAGAAATAATTAATAAAAGAAAAAAATGGAAAAAACTCGATTAATCAAAAAATATAGAAGTAAATTGACCGTTGACAGGTGAATCTATTGGGCTAATCAGTTCGAATGATAAGATTTAGTCAATCCTTCTACCTATTGGAGAGGCTTAGAAAGTAAAGTTTTTCCTTCTTATCATTAACCACTGATAAAATATAGTAGAAGAACAAAAAATTGTAAATCCAATGTTAGAGAAAAATCACAAATTTCATAGAAAATTTCACATATGAGATCATATACATGTGTAGTTTATATAAATAAAATGCACAAACAAGATGAAACTTTAGCAAATCAAGACTGGATTTAGAAAATTAGAAAAGATCATTCATTTTAGAGGGGGAAAATTCAGATCCATTTCATTTTTTATGACGAATGTTTTTCCATCCGCTTCCTTCCGAATCTTTATTGAGCCGACCTGGTCGACCCAAACCTCCTTGATTTTGCCGTCTCTCTTCAGCTGACGAGCCAAGCCGAGTAGCTTCCTTCTGCCAGACGTGAGGCTGCGGTTGTAGACGGGTTCCTGTCCACTAAATCCGCCAATCTGGTGTCTTCTCAGCGGCCTCATTTTTCTTCTCAGCTCCATCATAAGATCAGCATGATGACTTTTCATGAACTTCACGATGATGCTGGGGGGAGTCGGCTTGACGATGACATACGGCCACCATGTCTTGCGATATTTCCAGGCCAATTGTCTTTCCCACCTCGGCTAGCGTATCCATCACATGCTCGTTCTCCACCTCTGGCACGCCGTGGATTTCGAGTGCGCAGCGCCGTGAATACTGCTCCGTAAAGTCAAGTCTTTCTAATGCTGATTGAAGTTTTCCATCTGCTGATTGCAGTTTTTCTTCAGCTGTTTGAAGGCGACGCTTGGCACTCTCGACTTCGTTCGTGAGCGATTCAATCTGGGTCTGCTGACGATCAATAATTTCACTCTTACTTGTGATGATATCCGTCAACTCATTCAACTTATCTCTTCCGGAAATGACAAGATTTTTCAACTCAAGCAAACAATCAACTACTTTGTTCTGCTTACTGTCGGAGTCACTCTTCAAATCGTCCATCAGTTTCTCAATTAATTTAACAGAGATTGAATTATCACTCATATTTGACGGGTTACTCACTTCAGAAGTTTTATCTCTCACAATTGAAGGATTGTTCTTAACAGGCGTAGAGTCAGAAGTGCGTCTTGACAAACGATGTGTATCAAGACAAGTCGGGCAAGTCCAAGTTTTTTTAATGAAAGACATATCAGCTTCTTTTATGTTGACACATTTAGGATGGTAGATTGATTTACAGTCATTGCAAAGAAGCTTAGGATTTGAAGCGGCACGACTCACCGGTAGATTACACTTCCCGCAAGAACTCATTTTTATTTAAATGTTCAAAACGAAAATGATATAGAAAAAGTTCAAAATGAAAGAAAAATTCACTGTAAGCAATCGAAAACTACAAATATGAAACTTTAAAAAGTTCGATTTAAATACTAAAAGATTTATTCAAAACACGAACAGTCCGGAAGGAAATAGGTTAAGCTCTAATCATAGCGATAAGAACGGACGGAACAGAAAAACAACCGATCGGTTCGCTCTCCCAACTGATACTGTAATGTAATATTTATGTTGACCTAATTTTATATCACTTACAGTTCCTTGCCACATGAGGATGGCTGTTCCATTCTGTAGCCTTGTTTCAGAAGACGGAAAATTTGACTGGTTGGCACTGAAGGATAAGGATTCCCACCAAGTGTAACAATTTCCCACAAGAGAACACCAAAAGACCACCTGAAACACATAATCCCTTCTATTGAATCATTCCCAAACAAAATTGGTCTTTTGATACAAATGTTCAATTTCTCAGCAAACACAAAGGACTAAGTGCGTGAGTTCCTAAGATAGACTTTTAAATAATGTAATCTGAGAGGAATAATTTATCAGGTTTACTCGGAGCATTTGCAAGCATAGCCTACATATGCTTTGAAATCTTATCATAGTTTAAAATAACACAATATTGAATTTTTACTAAATATCAGCCGAGTAAAAAGTTTATGTTTGTAACCAAAAGTTTTCCTATTACAATATTACTGACATGATTTTAATGTGTATAGTTGGATGTACACGTAGCTCTTTCTCTACCATTCTGGTATAGCCTGCCACTGGCGTGCGCACGGGGGTCACCAGGGGTACCGTGGTACCCCCATTGGCCCTTCAATTTTTTTTTAATAAACCAGAAAAAAATTTGCTTATCATTGCCAATATTACTCTTATTATTATAAAATATATTTAAACTTATTTAAAAGAATTAAATTAATAAAATTATCGCTTATATGTGATGTAAAAATATCGTGACCAGTTGCTTGTTGGAGCGTGACTTTTCTAAACTAAGCAGTTTAAAATCTAAATTAACATTAACTCATTAAACATTTCGATTTGGACATCACTTTGTAGATTCATTTAATGAATTTCTCAAAAGTTGACTGTGGATTTTTTATGTGTTTTATTATAGATGATAAGATTGAACCTATTCGTTATTGAAATCTGAAGTTTGTTTCCCCCCCCCCTATTTACCTGGGGGTACCAGCAGTAACGTAGCCAGCCAGACGGGGTTCCTGAGGGCCCGGACAAACCGAAATTTTTGGCATGTTTATGTAGTTTATACAGAGTCTTCCATAAGAGTTCACCAAACTTTTCAGACTGATTACCTACATGAATAATTTAAAAAAAAATGATATTGTACCTCATAAAATGAATGAAATTTCTCCAAATTTGAAATTTATGAATTAATAGGAGCTCTATCACTCTTTAAGGTTATTGAAATTATAAATTCTAATAGAAAATCAGCAGGGAAATCTGAAGGAATAATTAAGACCTTTGTTATTTTATTTATTATTGATATAATGAGTGAAGTATCCTATAAACCTGCTTGAACGGATATTGCTAGTGACTTCATTGTAAACTGACCAAGTTGTGTCCAAAAAAGGCAGATTTTTAAGGGTTAAACTGCATTTGTTTGAAACTGCATTTTCAATTACTGTGAGTTATCTCAAAAACTAGAGCTCTACAACGCTATCTTGTAATAAAACAAGGCTTCCCCAACTGATCAAGTAGTTTTTACTACAGTGACTATACAGGGTGTTCCAGAGGTAGTGTCAAGCATTAAAGTGGATTGTTCCTTGGTAAAAAACATACCCAAATATAATTTTAATTTCCCACAATAAGAAATAATAAAGAATATCGTTCAATAATTAAATATCACGTTTATATCCCTTCAAAGTTGAAATTGTAGGGGTTTAGCTTATTTTGCTAGTTATCTCAATAACCATCAAAGTTACTAACTTCTAACTGATTTCATTCGATTTCACAGCTAATTTTACGTAATAATTGACCACTATAGTACCCTCTCAAGGCCGCTACAAAATTATGAAATTGAAAACTTACCTGAAAATGAGAAGACAAAAATGGCGGCTGTGTGAGTAATTGAGGACTTTCGGACATTTTGAAAATGGTATTTGAGTATGTTTTTTACCAAGGATCAACACCCTAAAATGCTCGACACTACTGAAACACCCTGTATAAGTCTTATATAGTCACTGTAGTATTTACGAAGCTAAATTGCTGAGGGTAGAACTACATAAAGTGAATAATCTGAAAAATACATACAAAAAATATATCAGCAGAACAAGTTATGCTCAAAACATTCTAATTGATGCGGTTTGAACTGTATAAAGTGAATCTGTATTAATTATTTCTCTTTGATAAAGAATGCTTTACAATGATATTTTGGACACAAACTAAACAGATAGCATTAAAATAATACTGTTGAGGGATATGATTCAACCCTCAAAGTGAAGTCCGTAGTATTCAATACAAATAATAGATTGCTCTAAAACGGTATTTTGTACTGTAAGATTTTAAAAAATTTACGGTGGACCCCCTATGCTGTTGGGGGGTAATCTACCAACCACAACACCCCGGAAACGAATCCTGGCTACGCCAGGGTAAAATCCCCTCAGACTTCACTGCCTGGTACCCCCATTAATCAAGGTCTGCGCACGCCTATGTAAGCCTGCCCAAGCAAATAAGACATTTCGGCTAGATGGGATAATGACTTCAGCTCGGTCGATATTGAATCTGTAGATTAGAATTTTTTCTACCATTTAAAATCAAACTTATAAGTTTTAAACCAATATTGATGGAGTTTGAGTAATTTGCTCATCTTACCAAAATGTATTCTTTGCTGGACAGACTAATTGATATGCTGTGATTGTTACAGTACATCAACAAGTATTATTCTGTAACTTCACACTCTTGTTAGGCATCATTACTTCTCGAAATACAAAAAATACACGTTACATATAAAACATCCCATTATGCAATGTGTGGGCTACTTCCTACTTGAGCCATCATATCAAGAACTTGCCATTCAGCAAAAAAAGTTGAAGTCGTAGGACCCAACTGGAAACTTACTGATATGATCAAAAATGAACCTTAAATATCGTAGTCAATACGTCAAAAGGAATCCTGTGTGTGAGTATAAGACATCTTAAAACCTGTAGTAATTACAAAGAACATCCTTGTTTTCCCAGGATTGTAGCCGAGCCGTGAGTGGTACAAAAACAATGTATAAGATTTTTTCTGTAGGTGTAAAGAATGAGCTTAAGTAATTTCAGTAGATCCTAACATCCCCAACAAACCCTGAAATTGCATATTAGAGCATAAAAAAGTATCACGATTGAATAAATTCCTAGATTTTTGTTTTTGAGACTTCAAAGGAGAGTAATATTCACATCGTGAGTCCTTAGTTAAAAAATAATCACAATGAAACTAATTATAAAAGATCAATTCCCATAATGATTGAGCTAGTTACGTAGATTGTATCTCATTATCTTGGAAGATTTAGGGAGGGGTCTAGTATATTTCCATTATTGCAAAAATGTTGTTTGAAATCTTGCAACAACGTTGATAAGTCAATTTTCATATAAATTTGACTCTATATTTCTGACAAATCTTTTAAAAATCGTATAAATAATCTGCGTGTGAAAATCACGTTATTATCTTTGTGAAATTACGTACTCTTTCTAAAGCGATGATTACGGCTAAACATTATTGACATTCTTTTTAAAATAAAGAAATGTCATCACTCCAGGACAGTATAACACCAGATCGACTTCACACGTGTAGCCTACCTACCTGAAACCTTCTTAATGTAAACCGACCATGCCAATATGCATATAAATTACTACGAAATTAATGCAAAATGTCATCACTGACACGCTTCGAAAATAATCGTTCTTGAATAATGCATATTCAATGAGTTATGAACAATTTGTACGGGGTTGAAGTATATCAGACAGCGTGTATTATTGGATAGCAAGGTAGGATGAATTATAAATTAATAGGGTGCGTATTTTAGAACAATCGTAAATGACTTATTTATATGATGAGTCTCATCGTCGTTCAGTCGAGCCGCATGTTTTGAAACATTTGGAATTTCAATTACAGTACATTCTCCATCAGCTTTAATTCTAATTAAATTCCTCTAAATTATATTGTTTGCTGGCAAAATTTTCCAGCATTGAAATTGAGTTGAAATTTTCGGAAATTTCAAAGTTCAGTTGTAAATTATCATATTACTGTATTTTCAAGAAAACCAATATTCATGCATTTATTATAGTCTGTATCACCCTAAAATCTTGTCATTATTGTATATTATATACCAGTACAATTAATTATTGGAAATAATTCTGAACAAATAAATTATATATGAACAGTATGTTATATTTAAAAAATGAATTGAATTGAATTGAATTTGTTTTATTGGCAGAAAAAATATAACAATCTTAGAATACAAAATAAAATTAATAATATACTGACAATGACAATGAAAATATTCAAGCAACATAATACAATTAAATGCTAATTGAGTATTTGCATCTCGAGGTACTAGACCTGTTTGAGATGGTAATATATATTACAAAATTAGCGCTTAAAGGTAGTTACTGAAGCCGACAGTCGCTGATAAAATGACACATATGACATAATCTGGTCGATGATTCAACAGTTTTAGCTTTGAAGTACATAATTATAATGAAAAGTTCAATAGATAATCAAAGAAGTACAATATGATTATATACAAAGCTTACTATGCTACATGAGAACTCTGAAAAAGTTATCTATATTCTCACAATCCATTAAAAATCTTTTAACCTCTCTCAAAAATCTTGATCGTAGCTTACATTGTCTTATCTCCAAGGGCAGTGGGTTGTAAAACTTTGGAGCTAAATAAAAAAAATATTTCATGAAGTGATTTTTATTTGGTTTGGGTATATAGACTTCGAATTTATTTCTCAAATTATTCTTTTTCAAGTTGAAATACTCATTGCCATTAACGCTTCTATCGAAGAAGTTCCTGAGTACTTTGTAGACAAATAAATTTTTCAAGGGAAGTATAGCTAATTCTCTAAAGAGAGGAGCTGTGTGTTCCAACTTTGTCTTGAAGAAGATAATGCGAATGAAGGATTTCTGTAAAACAACTATCGGCCTCAGGGTTACAGTGTATGCTCCTCCCCACAACGCCAAACCATATTCAAGTTTAGAATTTATCAATGTATAGTACACAGACTTCAATAGAACAGAGTTACACACTGATCTTAAAAGATAGAATACTCTCATGTATTTCATGAGCTTTTGCTTTAAATAGTTTAGATGTTTTTCCCATGTAACTTTATTATCAAGTACCAACCCCAAGTATTTGATCTCTTCGACTTGTTCAAGTTGGGGGCAAGCACAGGTTGTGGTTTCGGTGCAAGATAGACAGACTATAATACCTCAATGGTGTTGGAAAACTGATATCTCTTGAAATACTAAAGATCATGAATTTTGTTTTGGGACTCATTATCATGAAATTGCTAGTGAACCACCATCTCAGTCCCATTAAGTCATGCTGCATGTCGGAGTATAATCTATCTAGTGTTCTGGCCCGGTAGAAATAAGCGGTAAAAAGAGCAGTGTCATCTGCAAAGGCAGTAAGTTCCCCCTTGAATGACCCATTGCATAGTTCATTTACATAGATGAGAAACAATGGCTCCGATAGGACGGACCCTTGAGGAATACCGAATTCGAATGTTCCTTCACTACTGAGACATTGATTAACTTTAGTCTGTTGTGTTCTTCCGGACAAGTATGGACGGAACCAGCTGAGTGCGACACCTCTAACTCCCGCATTTCCCATTCTTGATAACAGAAGAGCATGGTCGACAGTGTCATAAGCTTTCATAATATCTACGAATATTCCAGCACACTTGTCTCCATCATTAAGTGTCCCAAATACTTTAATCGTCAATTCAAGTAACGCTTTTTCTGTATTTAAACCCACTCTGAACCCATACTGGTTTTTGCTGAAAAAATTGTGTTTCGACAAAAAGTGAATCAAGCGGGCCTTAACAACTTTTTCTAAAATTTTTGAAAACAGAGACAAAAGGGCGATTTGGCGATAATTTGTGGGGTCATTCTTGTCAGACTTCTTGTATAAAGATTTTATAATAGTTTTTTTTAATGTCTTAGGAAACACGCCAGAACTGAGACTCAAGTTAATTAGGTATCTCGGAAACCTTCAGTTTTTCGATAAAAATGCATATAACCAATCTTGTAGGGATTTTTGAGCTCTACAATTTTCATCATAACATCTAAAAACATAACTTGAACAGTAAACAAGTTATTCGCGGAAAACTGATTTTCGTGATCTTTGACCTCGAATAAAAAAGTTAGCGGACATGATACAGGTGTCGACTTTTGAATCCTTATTTAGAATGGCATTATAGTGAATTGTGCCAATTTTCAGCTTAGCCGCTCTCATTGGGAGGTTAAATCCTAAAATGCCTGGACTATGGTCGAATCCAGGAGCTTTCGATTGCTGAGCGAATTTACTATATTACTAATCTCATAGAATGATGTTGGATGGAAGAAAATACTATCATTTATTAAAGTTTTTTGGAAAATTTCGGCGTTTATGTTATTATTCTAGGGTTGAAACGAGGTATTCAATATTATCTCGTGTCTAAGGCCTCCTGCTATTGTACAAAAAAAATTATTGAATATGTTGGATGTCAATGCTGGATCGTCTACAATTGTTCCATCATTTCGTCTTCGAAATATTCTGGTTGCTATTTTTCTCATTCCCTATTATATGATTTATAGTCTGCCATTGTTTTTTTTTTGCATTCATTTTATTATTCTCAAACAATCTTCTATAGTAAGAGTTTTTTGTTTGTTCAATCTGAAATTGTGAAACTTTTTTAAAAACATTAGGACTATATTCCGATTTAATTTCTAAATTTCCAGAATGCCTCAAACATTTTTTGTAAAGATAATTTTTTCTTTCTATTTGGTTCAAGAGGATGTCGTTCATCCAAGGTTTCAATTTTGGTTTGAATTTTGGTTTTGGAATATTCTGAGCTGATTCCATACATGAGAAAAGTTTATTCAAGAAATTTTCGAACCCCATAGAAACATCACCCTCATAAACGATATTCCAATCAGTTTCTCGGAGTAGACGAGAGAGAAAGGTCAAGTTATATGATTAGTTTTCAGTTTTGTTTGTTTTAGGTTTTCGTAATATGTATTTTAAACATGCAGAAGTCATTCTATGATCGGTGATATTACTATCTACTATAAAGCAGTTTATTCCATAGTAAGATCCTATTTTGGCTCCGTGAAGTTGTAGTGCACATGTCCAAAAAGATTTGAGAAAAATCATCAGTAATCTATGATTTTTGCACAATCATAATGTGCAAAAAATAATTTTGTTCTATCACCGTTTTTTATTTAAACGCATTTGAAGTTGCGGTCAAGGTCAAAAACCAATGTTATTTGCCCTATGCTGGAAGCGTGGAGTTGTAGTGCACATGTCCAAAAAAATCTGAGAAAATTCATGAATAATCTTCGATTTTTGTGTCGTCAGGTGATGCAAAATTTTTTTTTTTTTATCACCATTTTTTTTTTAAAGCATTTCAAATTGCGGTTAAGGTCATGCGTGAAAAATGTGGAACAACAATAAATAAGCACAAACGCGTTTATTTTCGCGTAATTTTGAGTGGCAAATCAGTTATTAATAACAAATACTATTTAACTTAATCATAAATGAATTTTTTACAAGCACAGTTTGAACAAAAAAACTTTTTTTCTTCATGATGAGTCATACAAATATAGGGAATTCGACTAAAAATCTCCTATAAAATCTGAATGCATGGGTTTTTGGGTTATTTTCCGTAATAGATATATCGAGTATAACATCTCCAACCACGAATGATCACGAACTAGTTTTGCACAAACACAGTTTTCACGAAAAAAAAAATTATTTGAAAACCACATTCTTTCTATCTCTGTAAAAATCACATAAGTTTTTTACAGTTGATTCTTTGAGGTTTTCTCCTCACAGAAGAGATCTATAGTTGACTTTGGAGAGAATTATAGCTTACTGTTCACAAAGAAATGGGATTAAGTAACTATTATCAGTTTTTCCCGTTTCAATAAGTTGAAATATTTATTTGCTTACAGTCACCATAATGTCTCTACCACAATTGTTAATCACGACTTCTTCCCTGCTTGGATTGTGCCTGAAGAATCAACTGGGAGGTTTCGCCCCCAATCTAGATCCGTTGGATTTTGTAGATGAGAAGGGCCACCATGTGCAGGACGCATGCATTGAAACACGTGCGCCAGGGTGTGAAGCACCCTTAGCAATCCAACGGTTTGCTGACTTTCTTTTGAGAGTGTACAAGTTAGCTGAGTCCCTGAGAATCATGTTCAACCTCATCAAGTACGAAACATTCCAAGGTGTACAGTAATCTCTTAGCCTCTCCTAGATTTTTCCTATCAATAGATAATTTGAATGAGTTGCATTGATCATTCGAATATTCTTGATAGACAGCTCACTTATAAAAATTAATAAAATTGTATGAGTTCGTTGTTTCTTAATTAATACAATATTCTCACACTTATGAGAAATTGTTGCACTATCCATACATAATACTGTTTTCCAAATAATATATGATACCTATATACATTGTCGGTATTTATCACAAACTATAAATAATATTAAAATAGCAATTTGATTCGTAGCATTAACTGATTCAAATTGAGCTTTGAAATTATACACATTGTTAAAGTTGACTATGTACAATTGAATACTTTTCGATTCATCGATTCTCCTAGTAGATTCAGTCAAGATTTTTTTACATTTATGCAGTTACTAGCCGGCAGGCACAATTCGCTCGCCTTCTCCGCATAGCCAGGGGGCTCCGCCCCCTGGACCCCCGCCAGTATCGGCAGTGTAAGTGAGTCAAACAGGCTCACTTCGCTCGCCTGCAAAACCTCTGCCAGTGTCAGCTCGCTTCGCTCGCCTGCAAATTCCGTTCAGAAGGGGTTCAAAATTTATTGAACACAGCATTTATTGACCTAATCTAGACATGTTTACCAAATTTCAACATTTTCTGCCGATTTGTTCTCGGAAAATCTAATAAAAATTCCGAAAAATAGTAAAACGCTAATATTGAGCGTAACCTTGGGAAGTATATCGGACATTCTTTGAAACTTGATTCAATATCTTCTGAATTAGTTCATCTATAATCTCGCTAAGCCATTGAATTTACAGTAAGGACTGGTCGTATCAAGGCGGAAGATATGCAACCCGCAATACATCTACAATTTTGAAAAACTTATTACTGGCGTAATCTTGAACGGATTTCAAAAATATTTTAACACAACATTTCTAGACCTTATCTAAAACTGCCCACCAATTATCAACATTTTTCGCCACACTGGTATGAAATGGACTGTTTTACATGCTTTATACGGAGGCCAAAAACGCTTGTTTTCAGGCGAGGTCGCCAGCAACTCGCCGGGAAAATGCGTTTTTCGGCCCTAGGGCGGTAAAATAACCTTGAATGTCAGCTGACTGAAGGTTGTTGTCGATTTAAGGGTTAGTCGATCAATAGGTAGCATTCCGGTTTGATTGCATTAAATGTCAGCTGTTTTAGGAGTCAATGTCGACTTATTAGTATTTCGAAGTAAAGGTAGTCTCTCATCTGTTATTTTGATTGTCAAGATCCCTTGTCAAGAGAACTGAACGTTGAAAGTTTTCAAATTAATCAGTAGTTGAATAATAAAGGAAAACATGCTTCAATAACTAATACTCCAACTTTGATAAGATTAAAAATGTTTGTATTGATTAACTGTTGAATAATGATGAACGTGAAATCCATGTTTGAACAAAATTATTGTTGTCAGACTCTGTGTTACTTCGTCTAGCTGGTAAGCCAGCGCCATCTAGCGGCTGATAATGCAACTAGACAAAGCTTCGCTGTTAGCCAATATCTGTCGAAAATCAACAACTTTGAATTGATATTGTACAATTTAGGATGATTGTACAAAAATTATCTTGGGCTTAAACGTTTCTGAACTAATAAAATCGAATACACTGATAGTTATAAAGTAATATTCAGTCACTAAATCAATAAACTTTTGACGCAAAGTTCCAATAGCAAGCAGATGGCACCTACTCCAAATTCAGCATAGGGGAAGATAGCATAATAAGGCTACTGGTCTAGCTGTTCTTGGAACTGATTAACTCATAATTTATTTTGTTTTGTTTTCATTGATGTTGTGTGCCGAAAAATAAAGTTCGACACCAAGGGTCGAAAATGTAATATTCCATCTCTCAATCTTTTCTAGTCCTCGGCCTACGGCCTCGGACTTGAAAACCGATTTCGAGCCGGAAAACGCACATTTTCGGCCCTAGGTACGAAATATACTATTCTACCGATTGGTTCTCGAAAAAATTGAGAAAACGCCGAAAGTCTATAGAAAAACTCAAATATTGGGCGTATCCCTGAAAAGTTTTTAAAATCCGTTCTTAGCGCGCGTCTAAACGTCCAACTGAACATGCCTGCCAAATTTGAACGCATTCGGTTCGGTGGATTTTTAGTTCTGGTGATGAATGAATGAATGAATGAATCAGTCAGTCAGTGCTATTTCGCTTATATAGATATAAATAATCATTGAAGTTCTGTACATACCTAACATTACATAACATTACATTACATAATACCATTGTTGAAATATATCAAGTATTTACAAGCTCTTCGAATTGATTGGTTCAGAAAACGTTGTACAACTATATTTGCTTTGCTCAACATGGATATAAATATAAATACATTTTCAATTCAATGATTTTCCAGTGATTGATTGTTAGAGTTCCAGTTCAAGAGTTATAAACATTTTACTCATTCATGTAAATTTAAATACTTTATATTCTTATTTCTCAGTGATTAATTGTCTGAGTTTCAGTTCAAGATTTATAAACTTTCTATTCATTCATATAAATTTATGTATGTTACATCCTCATTTTTCAGTGATTGAATATTGAAGTTTCAGTTCAAAAATTTCATACATTTTATAAATTTATATAAATTTTACTATTTTACATTCTACATTCTATTTTAAAATTCTACATTCTTATATGTGACATTATATCCAACTATGTGAATAGTACATATTATTATCTATCCACATGATATTGTAATTACATTTCTTTTTATAAACTGTTCACATTTATCTGAAACTCTACATATAATAATTACAGTCAAGTCTTTCCATGGTCAATATTAGGAGAAATTAATATAGACATTATAAATATTAATGAGAAATTATAAGATGTTTGAAGTAAATATTAAATTCCTAGAATAAGTTGATTCAATTAACGTTTCGTGACTACAGTATGTACATTGTCATCATGACTTTCTACAATCCACTGATTGTTGAGTTCTGAACTCACTGTTTATAAACATGAATATTTTTTAAACTTGTTAAACATTAAGTTTTTTAAACTTGTTATTGAAACATTCAATAGTGATAAAAAATATTGACACCCTTTCTGAATCTTTTTCTCCATTTATAAACTTTTCCTAGCTTTTCGAATTCTGGCGTGATTGGGGGCGGCTTCGGCTCGGTCAGTGTTGGTTCGGGGACTGTGAGTACTGATTGAAAATTTATGGCTTTTGGGTCGGTATTGGCCGGGCTGGAGTCGTTTTCCCGTCTTGCCGGGATGTCTTCTTTGCTTGGACGGACTGTATAGTTGAGTGAACATGAAACTGGCAACCAGCTGGTAGGCCTAGGCCCTTCATGGGCTGTTGATCCATTGAGACAGACAGACTTCACCGAAAAAGAGAAATGATATAGAAGTGTTGAGGAGGTTGGAGAGGAGTATAAGGAATGCCTAGAGAGCAGTCAAGGCGTCATGATAGGAAGCTCCTGGAAAAGGTTTAGGAAAACATTTAAAAGATACGACAGATTGTGTAAATGAATGCGTGACACCGGTTGATTTTTTCAAGTATTTATAACAAAGGAATATATACTATAGAGCTATGTTGAACCTTTCATGGAGACAAAAATTCCCTCAAAAATAATACATGAAAGAAAGGAGCTTAATTGTGAGAAATAATAGAAGAATTCCTAGAAACTTCTAAGAATTTGAATTCAGAAGACTGGAGGTGTCATATCTCACATTCAATCGCATTCACATTCTCCAACACTACTCCGTTTTGTATTTTCATTAACGTTCTTGATGTTGAACAACATCAACTTTGGCAGTGCCGGACTGACTAGGATTTAGGCCGTCGGCTATTCGCTATGAGCATCTACCGTGCTGCGCTCTGGTGGATTATCGTGTGTACTTTTCTATGCGTTTTAGCATACAAAGCATAGCGCTAAATGGGAAAAACGCATTTATAATTAGAATGGTATTATTTGCTGCTTCATGCATTTCTCAGTAATTAGAACATGATATTTAGGATAGGAATGTTAGTTATTGATAGTATTATAGCTCATTATATTAAAAAAATCCTAGTTTTCAAGTATTTGAGAGCAGAGACAACCGCAAACAGATGTATTTGAGAGTCGACAAAAACTTTGAGATAACAGCTGATAAGTTATCTTACATGAAAATGTAAAATTGGTGCAAGCTCACATTTATTTGAAAAATTGAATGATATGAATATTCCTTATTAAAACATAATTAATAGAGTTTTTGCGTTGATAGTAACAGCTTATTAGATTAACTAACATAAATACTATTCATGTACATTACCTCATGTACAGGTTAGAATGGAGCACTCCATGGTCCTACTTGATCGATAAATTCTTTTGCACGTAGACAAAACAATTAGGTTAGCTTCACCTATCAATATTTATTCAATGCAGTGAACCATTATTTTTATTGATGAAACTTATGTATGGCAACTGGAAAAGTGTAGAACTTGAAATTTCCATTGCGTGTTTTATTTTTACAATCCAGAACACAACAAATTCTCCAGGATTTAGAATTCTCCAGGATTTTAAATTATTTTAGGTTTAGCCCTATCTCCTCCAATGTTAATTCACTTAATTTTTCGCCAAAATGATCCGCCAATAGCGCCTTGATCGCCAAAAATATCCTTTCCACCCACTTGCACACAGCGAATACTCGCTCAAGGGCCCCCCCTAAAGAGAGGGATTGTGGTTGGGGGAGGGGAGTTTTTTAAAACTATTTTCAATATTGAGCGAGGGGGGGGGGTGAGAGGGAGTTGTCCCAATTTTCTCAAATACGTTGAAATTTTATTAAACAGTTCATATACCATTATTGTATTAATTCATTTTTGTGTAATATTTACGTAGACTTTGGCAGTAGAGAAAAATACGACAAACCACAATAGGCTACCAGCAGCATAGGCCTAATTGCACTCACTTGTACTATTGTTATAATTGTGCTATATATTCATTTTGTCAACTATTACAGAACGTATAGGTACCTAGTTCTATAACAGAGGTGATCTACCTCTTCTCATTTAGGACGTCAATATTCGAAGGGCACGCAAAATACTGAGGGATTGGAGATATGGAATACTCTCCGGAAGTGGAATGTTATCCTTCACTGAAAACTACGAAGTTATTGTACAAGTGATTATCTTTAATCAAACCATTATCGTATTGATGTTGATAATGGCATGAAAAGTATTTAACAGTAGAATAGTCTATGCTTTCTGAGCTGAATTGCTGACCAGATGCGTACTTAGCCTTTCTGGGTATTTTTTATATTTTTATACTTCTAAGAAATCAGATACGATTTTTTAGATGAGGGAGTAAGAAGAGTTATGAATTTAAGAGGGTAGTTAACCTGAGAAATGTCATTCTAAAAACAGTTTTTTGGTCTTTGAACTAAAATACTGTATATTGATAAAAATAATAAAATTGGCTTTATTTGGATAGTAGTAGTTGTATTTCCTCAAACAGATGAACTTCTCCCCCTTATAAGATGTGTAATGTACAACATGTAAGCTGTGAAATGCATTTAATTGTAGAAACAAGTGAGATTTTCTTGATCGGTTGATCACTTTTATAGGACTCTATTCATCCCCCTGATATAGAAAAGAGGGTCCGGGGGCCTTCCCCCGGGAAATTTTAGTAAAATTAGGCCATTGAAAACAGCATTCAGAGTAGTTTAAGATCCTGCATTATAAATAGATCAAATCACAAATGAGAGAAATTCTTTCTCACCACTTTTATTGAAACTAATTCTTATTTATTCCTTCAAACCTCCACTTATATGAGTATTTATAAATAAATTATTTCACCAACTAAGCGTATGCTAAGCTGTGAATATATATTTATAATACTTATTTTAATGATCTAGCATCATGGATATCTTACATAAGTTATATATTAGGGAAGTTGGATACACTATTCATACGGCACTCAAAAGGTGTTTCTCATGAACAAAGATCGCCATAAGGACATCAAATAAGTATTTCCCCCGTCAGGGGAAAACTTTTTTCAAGAACAATGTAGGCGTACTCTAGGACAGTGGTCACCAAATGGCGGACGGCCATTATCGAATATCGGCCATATCGAATGGCCAGCCAGTTGGTCGGGGATGTCATACCCGATCTCAACGAAAAAACTTATAAATCTTATAAGAAAAATCCTTAAGAAACCCTCTCAAGTCTAAATGAAATTGAATTATTAAAGAACAAACAGAACCAGAGCTTGATTTCAGGGGGGGGGCGCTAGGACTAGCGCTCCTATACCTTTTTTCCCAAGAACTCCCTTTTTCCTGAGCAGCGTCATTCTTTAATTCTTCAATTGTATTATTAGTTTTATGAAAAACTGCTACAAAATATTGCTCAGATTTGCTAAAAACGCTTCAATTTAAGTGTGATTTTTTTTTTAAATTTCGGGGGGAGGGCCTCCGGACTCCCCTCCCCCTGGTGAGCCCACCGCTCGCATGCCTCTTTTTTCTAGGAATCAAGCACTTAATCAATAACATGATATCAAACTTCAATATATTTGAATAACATTAAAATGAAAAAAATACTGAGTAATAACCACCCAAAATATTTGAATAATATTATTAAAATTAATAGTTAAAATTAACTATCAATTTAAAAAAAAAAATTACCGGGAGAGTACCCTCCCCCACTAATGGTTTCCTCTGAATGGACCGCGAAAGCTCGCCTAGACTTTGAAACGGACTTTCATGAAACTCAATTGGTGACCACTGCTCTAGGACTACATTTTTTAAAGTTTTTAGCCTTATAAGAAATTTGAACTGAAATTTCCACGATCAATCATTCTACCAATGCACTAGTTCAGTACAACATTTCTATCAGCAACTCACCTATTTATTCATTTTTCACAGTGATATAATGAAATCACTTTATTGAAAATTGGAAAACAAGCTACGCCCAAACTAGTTATCTCTCGGATTTTGGAAGAAGTTGATGTAGTCCAGATGTGATTATTGTATAACCTTTCTTGAATACTTAATTTATGGTCCAGGAATGATATTGAAAAGTGAATTTAGAGTGTTAAGAGTGATGGAGAGACAAATGGAATCGTTGAAAAAGCAATAAAAACTTGAAGAATATAGAATTTGTTTGAAAAAAAACAAGCCATGAAATAAAGCCACATAGCAAAATATCAGTATGATTATAGTCTACACACTTCGAATGCTCTATTGATAACTAGATTAGAATGCAGGGCCCCCGGGGTCCCGGAGAATTATATTTGGAGAATTACGTGATTACGTGAGAGTAGATTACGTGAAGAAGAGTCTCAGAATTTAAGAGGCCCCTTTAAGCTGACTTGGGATGAGGGGCCCTCCAATCTGATCAGGGGCCCTCATGTCTAATCAGTGGCCATGAAATTCTGGAAAAATTCGTAGTATTTTCATAGTATTTATAAGGAAATGATTCACTTTTTATTAGATTTTTTAAATTTCAATAAAAGATTATCCATTTCTTTGGAGCCGATTATTTATTTTTTGCTGAGTGAATCTTGGGCCCTTCCGGGCCCCCAGGGCCCAGGGCCGACGGCGATCGCCGACTAGCCGACCTGGCCAGTCCGGCACTGAACTTTGGTAACTCATAGTTTTTTTGGTAACTCATGTAAAAAAAGATGCACTTGGATATTATAAAAGTAATTTTCTTCGATAAAACTGTGCTGTGCAAAAATAGTTTGTGATCATTTGTGGTTGAAGATGTTTTATTCAATACATCTGTTATGACAAATAACCCAAACACCCATACATTCAGATTTTATAGGAGTTTTTTAGTCGAATTCCCTATATATGTCTATGACTCCCTATTAAGAAGAAAACTTTTTTCGTGAAAACTGTGCTTGTGCAAAAATAGTTTGTGATCACTTGTGGTTAGGGATGTTATACTTGATACATTAATCACAGAAAATAACCCAAACAGCCATGCATTCAGATTTTATAGGAGTTATTTAATCGAATTCCCTATCTTTGTATGACTCCCCATGAAGAAGAAATTTTTTTTCGTGAAAACTGTGCTTGAGCAAAAGTACTTCGTTATCATTCGTGGTTAGGGATGTTATACTTGATACATCTATCACGGAAAATTACCCATACACCCATACATTCAGATTTTATAGGAGTTTTTTAGTCGAATTCCCTATATTTCTATGACTCCCTATCAAGAAGAATTTTTTTCGTGAAAACGGTGCTTGTGCAAAAATAGTTCGTGATCATTTGTGGTTAGGGATGTTATACTTGATACATTAATCACAGAAAATAACCCAAACACCCATGCATTCACATTTTATAGGGGTTTTTTAGTCGATTTCCCCATATTTCTATGACTCCCTATTAAGAAGAAAATTTTTTTCGTGAAAACTGTGCTTGTGCAAAAATAGTTTGTGATCATTTGTGGTTAGGGATGTTATACTTGATACATTCATTACGGTAAATAATCCAAAAACCCATGAATTCACATTTTATAGGGGTTTTTTAGTCGAATTCCCTATATTTCTATGACTCCCTATTAAGAAGAAAATTTTTTTAGTGAAAACTGTGCTTGTGCAAATGTAGTTCATGATCATTTGTGGTTAGAGATTTTATACTCGATACATCTGTCACGAAAAATAACCCAAACACAAATGCATTCATATTATTTATAGGGGTTTTTTAGTCGATTTCCCCATATTTCTATGACTCCCTATTAAGAAGAAAATTTTTTTCGTGAAAACTGTGCTTGTGCAAAAATAGTTCTTGATATTTTGTGGTTAGAGATGTTATACTCGATACACCTATCACGAAAAAACCCAAACCCTGATGCATTTTGATTTAATAGCGGTTTTTTCATCCGAATTCCCTATATTTGTATTAGTCCCCAAGAAGAAGAAACTTTTTCGTGAAAACTGTACTTGTGCAAAATCAATTTGTGATCAATTTCGATCGGTTATGTCATAACTAATACATTTCTTAGAGAAAGTAACCTAAACATCGATGCATTTACATTTTTTGGGTTGTTTTTAGTGGAATTCTCTATATTTGTATGACTTATCATGAAGAAAAATGTTTTTTTGTTCAAACTGTGCTTGTAAAAAAATTCATTAGTGATAAATTTCAATAGTATATGTTATTAATAACTGATTTGCCACTCAAAATTACGCGAAAATAAACGCGTTTGTGCTTATTTCTTGTTGTTCCACATTTTTCACACATGACCTTGACCGCAATGCGAAATGCTTTAAAAAAAATGGTGATAAAACAAAAAAAATTTTTTGCATTACCTGACAACGCAAAAATAGAAGATTATTCTTGAATTTTCTCAGATTTTTTTGGACATGTGCACTACAACTTCACGCTTCCAGCATAGGGCAAATAACATTGGTTTTTGACCTTGACCGCAACTTCAAATGCGTTTGAAGAAAAAACGGTGATAAAACAATAGTATATTTCGTACCTAGGGCCGAAAATGTGCGTTTACCGGCTCGAAATCGGTTTTCAAGTCCGAGGCTGTAGGCCAAATATTACATTTTCGACCCGTAGTGTCGAACTTTATTTTTTGGCACACAACATCAATGCAAAGAAAACAAAATAAAAAATTAGTTAATCAGTTCCAAGAACAGCTAGACCAGTAACCTTATTATGCTATCTTCGCCTATACTGAATTTGGAGTAGGTATCATCTGCTTGCTATTGAAACTTCACGTCAATAGTTTATTGATTTACTGACTGAATATTACTTTATAACTATCAGTGTATTCGATTTTCTTAGTCCAGAAACGTTTAAGCTCAAGATAATTTTTGTACAATCATCCTAAATTGTACAATATCAATAAGAAGTTGTTGATTTTCGACAGATATTGGCTAACAGAGAAGCTTAGTCTAGTTGCATCATCACCCGCTAGATGGTGCTGGCAAACCTGCTAGACAAAGTAACACAAAGTCTGACAACAATAATATTGTTCAAACATGGATTTCACGTTCATCATTATTCAACAGTTAATCAATACAAACATTTTTTATCTTATCAAAGTTGAAGTATTAGTTATTGAAGCAGTTTTCCTTTATTATTCAACTACTGATTAATGTGAAAACTTTCAACTTTTAGTTCTCTTGACAAGGAATCTTACCAATCAAAATAAGAGATGAGAGACTACCTTTACATCGAAATACAGATATGTTGACATTGACTCCCAAAACAGCTGACATTTAATGCAATCAAACCGGGATGCTACCTATTGATCGACTAACCCTTACATCGACAACGACCTTCAGTCAGCTGACATTCAAGGTTATTTTACCACCCTAGGGCCAAAAAACGCATTTTCCCGGTGAGTTGCTGGCGACCTCGCCTGAAAACGAGCGTTTTTGGCCTCTGTATAAAGCATGTAAAACAGTCCATTTCATACCAGTGTGGCGAAAAATTATTTTTCCTCCACCTACTATCTAAATTCACATTTCTCTCCCTGGAATCGAATACTAAAGTGCTTCATTCTCTCCCTTGGGAGAAAAAGAAGATTGAAATTCCCTTGGGAATAAAGTAAGCCCATTTAAATAACATGGGAAGCATCTCTATGATATTTTGTGTCTACATTTGGAACTTAGGCGTTTTCTTTTATTTTTGTAGCTTATAGATTAAAAGATTGTTTTCACTACTATTATACATGTCTAATGTAACGTTAATTAAAATGAAGTCTATTATAGTAAATTTGAAATGATTCAGTTGATTGCTTGAATATCTTCTTCTTTTTATTAGGTTTTAGTTCTACATATTAGCCTAATCAAAAATTGAAATAGAAGTTTCATTGCTCAATCTAGTTTCTCATAACTTTTTTTTATTATCAGTGTCATTACTTGAAAACTGGAAGCAATATCAACTTATTTGCTTCCCTTTCATTGTTACTATATAAGTTAACTTGCCAGTCATTCCATTCGCCATTCTTTTATTTCACCAGTTTTGTTTAGTTTGTAGTTACAAAAATTATAAATTGGGAAGTAGCAGCTACCTACCGTACTTCCTAGTTTTGAGATTCCAGATTGAACCAAGTTGGATTTATTTTACAGCTGATTTCTTTTATATGAATATCTTGCCGAGTTTAATAAAGATCGGTTAAAAGAATTTGAAGATGAAAATTATTTTGTAAAAAATGCAGAAAGGTGGATATCTGGTGAACAAATCACTTTTTTAAAGAAGATTAATCGTGATTTTTTCTTTATTTTGAGCCATAGAATGTATTCCCAGAGTTTAGAACTTTAATTTTGGGACACTCTATATATTCCTATCAATAGCTAATTAATGTAGGTGGAGGAAAAATGTTGTGTGCATCACGGGACTAAAGTACTTTTTCTCCCTCAGGGAGGAAAAGTTGCCCTTTAGTCCCTAGATGCACAAATAACTATTTTTGCACATTATGTTTGTGCAAAAACCATAGATTACTGATGATTTTTTCCAAATCTTTTTGGGCATGTGCACTACAACTTCACGGAGCCTCCTATTTTATGTCTTGTGAAAATGTGATCAATACATCTATTGGCGTTATTAAATGATGTGTGACAAGAGCCACGACTTGATATAATAATTTTATAATCGTCCGAGTTCGGTTTTAACAGATCTATATTGAGGTCACCGGCTACGATAAGGTTTGCACTTTTAATAGATTCAAGAAAACGATTTAATTCTTCGTTGAAAGAATTTATCGTAAACTCCTTTAATCTGTAGATAGCAACAATATACAGATATACTATCACTAGATAATGATTCGATAACATAGACTATTATTCCGCCAGCTCTTATTCTATTGTTGCATTTCGAATAAATAACGTAGTTGGGGATTTCGTATGAGTCCAATTCATTACTGTCTATCCATATTTCACTCAAGATCACAATGTCGGATAGGTACCTTCTCTAAATTCTGCATGTTAATTAGGAATAGATCAATGTTCTTTCTCAAACTTCTAATATTTTGATGAATCAGTACCAAATTATCTGCATAATTATTGAATATACATTTAGTAAGAGTCTTGTTCATTGTGATTGTGAAGTTGTTATCTGTATTGGCTGCTTGGAGGGCGATAACTCTTTACCGGCATTCTTCAGCTTTAGAGCGCTCACCTGATCAAGCGTTGTAAAAGCAACCACTTTGGCTCCATCTTGCGCACGCGTCAGCACCTTCCCGTTTCGCACCCACACGTATCGAAGGAGATTATCTTTCTTCATTATCTTCAGCTCGTTGAAAACCTTGCGTCGCGCAACGCTTAGGCTTTCATTGGTATAAACAGCCTCGGCCGTTCGATCCATGATACCAATGTCCTTCGTATTGAAATTTCGTTTCACTCTTCTTTGTTGGAGTAGGTTATCTTTCACTGATCTTCTAACAAACTTGACGATAATTCCCCTAGTACGAACCTCGACTTTATTCGGAGAACCAAGGCGATGACATGCGACAATATCCTGTTCTTCCACCGGAACACCCAGTCCATAACCAACGTTTATCACAATCTGTATGATGTCTTCATATTAATCCTCGGGAATTCCATTTATCTCGATGCTATTTGCCCGCGAATACTGTTCCAGGTCTTCTAAATGAGTCTCGAGGTCGTTGCATTTCTTCTTTAGATCTTTCTTCTTAGATTAGTTTTCCATCATCAGATTATCGTAATTCGCTTTATATTCATTGATTATAGTTTGGTCAGCAATCATTCCTTTCAGCTCCTCAATATTCTTAAGACATGACTCCACTGATTCCCCAAGTCTCTATCTAAAACCTTGATTTGATTTTTGTTTTCTTCTCTCATTTCCTGTAGTAGCTTGTAAACGTCTTTCAGATCTATTTCATCCTTGTTTAGTAATGATTCCAGCTGCATGCTTTTCCTTCTGTTCTTCTTACACAGGTCGCAGCGCCAAATTTCGTTGTTGCTAAAGATAAATTCAATATCTTCCTTAGACATTTGTACACAACCTCCATGGAAAAGTTTATTGCACTCACTGCACTGTATTTTTGCCTGACGACTGCCTACCACTTTGGAACATACATTACATTTATCACTCATTTATTACATTTATTGTAATACTGTATGAAGGAAAAAACAGAATTTGAATACTTTTTTCACCAATTCCAAAGCACGAATATAATTGTGAAAAACACGGCTTTTTGCTATCACCGAGTTGAGATAAGAGCGGCCGGCCTCAGTTCCTTCTGCCTCGAGCGCTCGATCCTTACTGAAATCCATTAATTTCTTAGAATGCAAATCAATTCTCTCTTTCGCTTCCCGCTCTTCCTCTATTCATCTTTTATCTACGAATTTTTAAATCATTTTCCTTATAATATACAGGAAAACCAGGTGCTATTTGGAAAATTATACATTATAGCCTAAAGTATTCGCAACGTAGAGGATTTTCAATCTCCAATTGACTAGAACCCAGTTTTACAAGTTGACTAATGTTTATATTATAAATGGAAAATATTTATGAATAATGGATGAGAGATTTATTACCGTGAGGTATAGGCTATAGGGATAGAAATAACAGATTGGGTAGTATGAGGAAAAAATGTATCCTTTGTTATTCAGTGCTCTTCAAATATGAAATCTCCATATCGACTGACAGGGGAAGAGAGATCAGTATCGAGTATTTATAGATATCAGGGCGATTCCATAAAACAGCAAAAAGTACTGACACGTCACTCTGTGTTGTGTAGACTTGATGCAGAAATGATTCGATCGCCATCCACTTGACAGGTAGCCTTTCTGATCCTTTTTTCGAATAGAAGTTCTGTTCATAAATATCTCTACTCAGGCCAAAGTCGGATATTTTTAATGTTAAATCCGAACATATGAGGACGTTTCTTGCAGCTAGATCACGATGGACTACTTTGTTATTCGCCAAGTATTCCTGAAATAGAAATAACAATATTAGATGAGGTTGATACTAACGTTTTTCTAACAAGAATGAGAAGCGAACAACGAGACAATTACTCTATAGCTGTAATTTCAGTGTGATTCGATGAATCATAATTCCAAATTGCATCATTATTCTATTAAAAAAATTTACCCATGATTTTATTATATAATAATGATATATTACTTATACTATACCAATCATTACAATATAAGTTACCATGAAACAAATTGTAAGTGAGATATAGTTTTATGGATAAACCATTGGAATTTCAAAGAATTAATAAGTACAGTACAATTTAATCATAACAATAAGTACAATACTATTTAGTAGAGTACCGGTACAATAAAGCTTTTGTTTAAACAGATTATTTAGCAATTTGTTAAAAGTTTGCATAGCAAACACTTGCTAAGAGTATAAGGACTTGAATATTGTTTTCAATAGATTCTCATAAAAATTGAATTCTATTGAGATTCAACATTTAATTATCGTTGTTCTAAAGCAAAAATGTGTGCTTTAGATTCTGTGATCAATTGCATGGAGGAAAATAATTTTCTTCCGAAATCTTTGACCTTGTCAATATTGTGTATTGTAATAATGTACTATACCCTATTCACGATCACTTGAGACGAAATAAAGAAACTTTTTGCATGTACAGGTAGCTATTTTTGTTTGAGCTTGAGGAAAAGCCAAGAACTGTGATTGGCTACAGCTGTTCGACTGCGGCCGACCGTCGTATGAATTAATACCTCCCTTTACCCGCACACACGCGCAAAAAGTTTGTTCATTTCGTCTCAAGGGTTTCGATCGTGGATAGGGTATAGTGTATTGTAATAAACAATATTATACTCGTATTTATATAGCAATACCAGTACACTAGAAGGCTCCAGACAATACCGCTTTACTACAAGTCTACACAAGAGAGTCAAAACTAATTGTTTTTAAAAGTAGGTTATGCATTCTGAAGGTCAAAATTCATCAAATTTCGACCATCTTCGTCTTTGCTTCTTACCATCCCAATCGCTATTTGTCTCGTAAATGATAACAAATCCAGTTCAGATACACTTGCGGCTGCTTGCCATAATTTACCTAAAAAAACATTAAGGAATAAAATCAATAAGAATTTAGTCATTTTCAGCAACATTAACCAAACATATAAATTATTTATTCAAGGTACAGTAGAAAATAATAGTTTTTGCAAAACGATTATGATTGGAATACAGAGAGTGATATTGAAAAAAATAAAGGCTCTTGGAGAATGAACACCTTTCCATGATTCCTTAACAGACTGTAACATTCCTTCGTAATACTGATATTCTGAATTTTGCAACCATTATGTTCCATACTATTTTATATAAAGATGAAACATTACATTTTATGGTTGAGGAATGCGAGGAAGTATCAGCCCGACAAGGTGTTTCTCCATCAACCTATCTGAAGTTATACTCTTTCTAAGCAGGGTACGTCATAGTGACACCCAGACGTCAGCCAAAACTACAATGAAGGTTCTTAGATGAAAAATGAGGCTACTATGAGCGGTGAGTAGTTTGTAGTTTATCCTACAAAAATTTATGACAATGCTTCAAACTTAGATAAGGCTTCAATAAATTTGACTTTGAAAGAGAAAATAGAATTTTTTCCAGTATACAGTACATGATTGCCTATATGGATGATAATAGTGACAGTGATATTTCTAAAGGAGGCAGATATTTGAATGTTTGGATACAGTAGAGGATGTTTATTAGGAGAATAAATTTTTTGAAGATTCGAATACTGTAATGATATATTTTCAGTCATTTAAATTCAATTGATCTCCTGGCCAAGGTAATTATATCTTGTTTGCGTTTGCGGTCCCGGGAATAAGAGCTTCATTCCCGATATTTAATTATTCGAACAGAAAGTTTTCATCCTAATGTCTTCCTGATAAAATATTTTATATCAAGATTCGTTTGAAATAAATCAATTCAATAGAGCAACGCAAATTGATTGCTGAGCAACGCTGCTCGGGTGACCTTATTTCTTGTCAAATGAACTAGATGTAAAGTAATTAATGAACATTATAATAATTATTGTACATATAAAAATAATGTATATAAATGTATATTATTGATGTTATATTATATTGATGTATATTACAATCATCTATATCTATAAAAACGAAATGGCACTGACTGACTGACTGATTCATTCATTCATCACCAGAACTAAAAATTCACTGAACTGAATGCGTTCAAAGTTGGCAGGCATGTTCAGTTGGACGTTTAGACACCCGCTAAGAACGGATTTTAGGAACTTTTCAAGGATACGCCAAATATTCAAGCTTTTCTATAGTTTTTTGGCGTTTTCTCAATTTTTTCGAGAACCAATCGGTAGAAAATGTTGATATTTGGTAGGTAGGTTCAGATAAGGTCTAGAAATGTTGTTTTAAGATATTTTTGAATTCCGTTCAAGATTACGCCAGTAATAAGGTTTTTCAAAATTGTAGATGTATTGCGGGTTGCATATCTTCCGCCTTGGTACGACCAATCCTTAATGTAAATTCAATGGTTCAGCGAGATTTTAGATAAACTAATTTGGAAGATATTGAATCAAGTTTCAAACTATATCCGTTATAGTTCCCAAGGTTACGCTCAATATGAGCGTTTTACTATTTTTCGGAATTTTCAGAGTTTTACTTGGATTTTTCTAGAATAAATTGGTAGAAAATGTCGTAATTTGGTGAACAGGTCTAGATTAGGTCTAGGAATGCAATAAGTTTTCAATGAGTGTTCAATAAGTTTTGAATCCCTTCTGAATTGTATTTGCAGGCGAGCAAAGCGAGCCTTTTTGTCTCAGCTCACACTGACAGAGGTTATGCAGGCGAGCGAAGCGAACCTGTTTGACTCACTGACACTGCTGATACTGTCGGGGGTCCAGGCTAGGCGGAGAAGGCGAGTGAAGCGAGCCTGCCGGCTAGTATACATTATAAAGTAAGCTATAAATGAATTGTTATCATTCGACTTCTAATATAATTGATTCCCAGCAAAATAATCCTATTTTTTAGACCAAGCTCGTTTAAAAACTTGTGACAATGTCTAGCATGCAAATATACTTTTAACAATAGATACTTATTTGTTGACTCACTGTTGTCCATTTCGTATGTTTTGTTCATAACAACCGGGAATCCTAGTAGTGTTTCATATTTACCACTGATATCATCATTTTGACTTTCTGAAAAATGCAAGTTAAAACAATATCATATTGAATGTCTATTTTAAAAACAGGTAGGTAGAAAAAATTTGAAATTTAGAGAGAACAATTATTATCTATTTTTGGGACATAGAGAATTTATAGAAGTTATACCAAGGGATGAAGTTGAAGTGCAGAAAAAATATCGCATTCATTTGATGGCTGTGAAGAAAATTATGCTGAAAATACAAAATTGAGAATAGTTCTTACCATAACTACCTGATCTCATCAATTCAGCATACATTACACGATCTGACTCTGTTAATCCATCGCTTCTAGGCAGATTAACTCTTGATATGATTTTGTATGCCTGAAAAAGAACATTATTATTATAATTTGAACTCACTCCCTGATATATTCTATTAGGCTATTATATGAATGATGATTAATAAATCATCAAATGGAAATCTATGACATGTATTCAATTGAAATAATTGAGTGATAGATTATTAGAAATAATTAGGAGACTAGAGGTCTGGTCTGTGATACGGGTAGAGAATTTTCCATACCATCAAACAACAAAAAAATTATCAGGAAATACATGCTACAGCATGATCAGACTGAGAGTACAGTCAGGAAATACATGCTACAGCATGATCAGACTGAGTATACAGTCAGGAAATACATGCTATAGCATGATCAGACTGAGTATACAGTTTCTATACTATTCGTATATACTATTAGCCGGCTAACCTGTTAACCAAATATCAACGTTTTCTACCAATCGATTCTCAAGAAATCTAAGAAAAACTCCAAAAAATAGTAAAACGCTAATATTGACCGTAACCTTGAAAAGTATATCGGACATAGTTTGAAACTTGATTCAATATCTTTCAAATTAGTTCATCTGTAATCTCGCTGAACCATTGAATTTACAGTAAGGATTGATCGTATCAAAACGGAACATATGCAACCCGCAATACATATACAATTTTGAAAAACTTATTACTGGCGTGATATTGAACAGATTTGAAAAATATAATAACACAACATTTATAGACCTCATTTGAACCTGCCCATTAATTATCAGCATTTTCTACCGATTGGTTCTCAAAAAGCTAAAGAAAACGCCAAAAAACTATAGAAAAACTTAAATATTTGGTGTATTCTTATGAAGTTTTCAAAATCCTTTCTTAGTACGTGTCTAACGGTCCAACTGAACACGCCTGCCAAATTTGAACGCGTTTGGTTCGGTAGTTTTTTAGTTCTGCTGATGAGTGAGTGAGTGAATGAATGAATGAGTGCCATTTCGCTTTAATAGATATAGATTACTTCACCACTCAATAATTACTCATACCAGTATATGAGAAGAACAATCTGTAATGGCACCAATGATTTCTGACTGCAATGTTTCACAGCTTGAAAATCAAGAAAAAGTTTTTAATTTAGATTAAACAACCGTATCATGATAAACAAGCAAAAATCTGATAGAAAACGGCAATATGGGATAATTGAATACCATATTCATTCCCAACAATCCCCTTATCCTGGAAAATAATAAGAATGCAACTTTTATGGCTAATATTCCATGGTTCTTCTAAAAGCTAATATTCTTCAAAAGAATCATGAAAAGAAGAAATTTAAAAATTTGGCTTGGGTACAATGAAGGATGAAATTTGAAATATTGAACCTGAATTTGGATCCATAGAAATTTTTATGTTACAAAATGCAAGAGCAAACTGAAATTTCCATGTAATTCGAGAACTCTGTTATTCATTTTTCTTTTGAAAATTGGATTTAAAAGTAGGCTAACAGGCTAAAATAAGAAATCAATTCGAAAAAGTTATTTTTATACTCAAGTTTTTAATACCAATTCAATTCTCTATTCCGGGTAAAATATAGGAAGACAAAATATTGTAGGTAGGATTAATTCCATCAGTATTCTAAATATTAGAGCTCGATGCCTCGATCAGCTGTTTTTCGCTCTCTGTGCTATCTGTTGATACTTGTAGCCCAGGCAAATTAGACTTCTAGCACCTAAAAAATGATGGATGGCTGGAAATGATCTTAAACCACTGTGGGCATCCCAAATTAATATGAGTTTGCGACGCTTTCTGAGTGGCGCGTAATACAGGGTGGCAAAATAACCACGGAAAATTTGTTCATTCTCTAGTTTTTTGCAACTCACGTCAAAACCAAGCGTCGGACAGAAAAATTTGTAATTACAATGTTTTAGTAAATAAAATTCTTGAGCGATTGATATCAAATCCAACCCTCTGTGATAAGCGACAACCGAGTTATGAATTTTCTCAAATGCTGTATTTTTTGAGATAAATTGGAATTAGACAATTTTCAATTTTTGATTGTTTATATCTTCTGTACGTTTCATTAGAAACGTGAAATTCAAAATTCCTTTGGGGATAATTTTATCCTGTACAATTCAAGACCAAGTAGAACTTTCTATCTTGTATATTTTTTGGGCTAGAGCTCTCAACATATTTCCTTGTACAACAAAAAATACAATATTTTCAACTGACTAAAATAAATCTCTATATCCTTGTATTGGAGTTTTCTACCAGAATATTTTTTGTTAGAACATATTCCACTATAATACCTACCATACCGTCTCAATTCAGGCTATTTCCAGTTAGAAGGACTCTTAAAGTATAATAAATTAATTCAAATTATTGATGAATAAAATCAAATTATTTATTATTGTACTCTAGCACAAAAAATATACAAGATAGAAAGTTCTACTTGGTCTTGAATTGTACAGGATAAAATTATCCCCAAAGTGATTTTGAATTTCACATTTCTAATGAAACTTACAGAAGATATAAACAATCAAAAATTGAAAATTGTCTAATTTCAATTTCTCTCATATTAAACTATTTGGGAAGCCCTTATTTTATTCTAATTTGCCTGGGCTATTGATAGAATCTTAAATTCCAAATTTTCCAGTCTCACACGGTAGGTATCACGAACAGGTTTTAGCCAAAAACCAGCTATACTCCGTCCACTGAGTGTTCGGACCTAAGCTCCTCCTTCGAGGTTCTGACGTCATGATCCGACCAGCTCACAAGCGGTCGTAATTGCCAGGAACGTAGAATTTTCTAATCGATATTAGAACTTCAATATCGAATTTTTGAGTGGCCTTAGAAATATTGATGTTTTATGGTTGTACGGCAAAATTTATATCTTTCTAACATGAGAACGATCATTATCAATATCACTTGATAAAATTATAGTTGATTGAACATAATATTCCATAATAATATTTTTGTTATTATTATTTTGACTGCTGAGTACAAGCCGGGAATTTCAAACTCATTCAACTACACTCTACTGCAAATTCGAGTAGGTCTTTAGAACCTAATTTAAAGTTAACATTCGCAATAAATTAATCTCATTACTGTATGTACTTCAAGTAAACACTACCGTACTACAAATAATTCAAGTATATAACCTAATTTATATGAAGTTCAAATTATATGCAAGAAATTAATATAATTACTGTAGGTAATTTGAATTCAATAAAACCAATCTTATTTGAAGAATTATGCTGTTTTTTGAAGGTGGAACAAAGAACACAACATAAACGCCAAAAAATCTTCCATGAGAGGTTTGAATTATGTGTATCAGCTGAAACAGTGCAAATACATAAATTTTGATAGATTCTCTGAAAAGTGAAATTCTTGCGTTTCCCAGATTTTCACAGCATGACTGTGACCTAAAAAGTAACAGATGCAGCATGATGACAAAACTTGCCATTGGCTAAAGCCGCCTGCGACGGGGGAGGAGCTTAGGTCCGAACACTCCGTGGACATAGTACCGTATAGTTATGACGTTTCTGGAGCCCACTAAAAAAGTTGTAAATATTAAATTACATAAAGTGTCAGCTCATCAAGAACTATTTTTGTGGGCTCCAGAAACGTCATAATCCTATCAATCTACTATTTACTGCTCATCTGGCTTATGATACCCACCGTGTATTCTAGTATCCGTGGGTACAAGGTAATGCTGCAGAGCAGCCCTGGTATAGTCTGTCCAAGCGAAGAAAACCCTCTGGAAAGATGAGAAAATGACCTCAGCTCGGTCAATATTGGTTCAAAAATTATTGATTTGGTCTTAATCATAGGAAACATTCTGATCTACAATTTGACTGTACAAAATTTTTTGACCGAGCTGGAGTCATATTCTCAACTTGCTAGAGGGTCTTCTTTGCTTGGAGAGACTATACCTTCAAGTAAAAGTAAAAAACAGCTATATATAGAACAGTATTCTCGAAATCAGTAGACGAACTGGAATGGTGTGGGAGGTCAGAGTCAAACATCGAAACATGTCTAGATGTTTTCAATGATTTCAACAACCAATTAAAGTTTTTCACCTTTCCAATTAACTTAACGCGCATTCCAAACCTAATGTGTGCATCACTTTAGACTTGTGGGTGAGCAAAAAATTGAGAAAATAAAGCTACAGTACATTGTGTCAAATTCAAATGAGCCAACTCATTGAAGGTCTAGGTCTTCGTAACAAATGGATAGATCAATAAAAATGAATGGGATATGAAAGGTTGACAATAATATATACTCGTACCTTGGACGATGTTGTCAAGCCCCTTCTCTGATAAATTGGAAGACTCAATTTGAAAAAGCTAAAGGCACACGTGGACATTGACCTTAACAATTTACCCCATTCATCCTTTATCCACTTTATTGATAAAACGGAAAAGCTTAGCCTATAACTGAGACTTCAAAACCGTCGCTGGTTCAGGTGGCTAACAAGTCAGGTGGGAGGTGGCAAACAGTAATAAGGTGATGAAGTGTTTTCAGGACGTAAAATCAAGTGCTTTATTATCAATAATTGGATGACCTGACGCAAGAAGTTCTGCAGGTCACCGAGCGCGCAGAATTCGATAATGAGCAGGGGCCGACTGGCAGAGGCGCGCGTGCAACAGCCCAGCATCGAAGCAATGTTTCGGTGGCGTCCGACGCTCTTCAAAATTGCGATCTCCTTTGTCAGCTGTCGCAACTCCTCACCCGATGCATTATCTGGTAAGAGAGCGTTATTTCATTAGTCCTCCGGCATCATCAGATAGGGTATCAAAACACTGTCACTTGATTAGAGTCGCTAGATCTGGTGACAGTGTTATTTCATTAGTATTATTGGGTCCTCGCGCATCATCGGATAGGGTATCCAAACACTATCACGTGATTGGAGCCTCTATATCCAAAGGATAAAGAATAAAACTATTATAACCGAAAATAAAAAATAACTTTAGAACACTCACAATGGGAGTGAAAAGTTGATGACATGCGAGAATAAAACAATTAAGAAAGAACATAACAATATTTAGAGCAAGAGGAATAGCAACTTTCCAAATCGCCTCAAGTAGAAATTTTATAAGTTGAGTTGAACAAAGTTTCATGTAGATTCTTAGTAGTTACCGTATTTGAAATTGAATATTTTTTTAAACCAACGTTTTGAGAAACGAAATATTTCTCATATTTTTTATATGGATTGAATTTATAAAGATATTCTGCCACCAATTTTATGACCATCATAATAATATGTCTAAGACTAAAAATAGACTATGTCTATGAATTTGAATGAATATACCTGTAGGATTCACGTTCTAGGGGCTCAGAAACGTGGAAAAAATGTATTACATTATACATGTATATTTGCGATCATCAGGGCAAGACCAATGGTGATTTCTTGATTGAAATGCTCTGAAATGTAATTCTCTAACTCCAAAGAGATATGAATCGTATTGCATACCTAATACAGTATTGTAAATCAGTATTTCAAATCGAAGGAAATTCAATTCTGATAGAAAATTGTTTCATTAAACCTCCCCAAAACTCCAAAATTCAGCCCATCTACTTTCTCATGAAATTGGTTCATTATATTATATATATTCTTCCATTGTTTTTATTGTTTTTAATGGTAGTGAATGCGATTGTTTACAGGATTGCATTCTCATTGTTGTTTTGTTTTGCGGATGATTCTTGAGGGTACAAGATGGAGTTGATGAAGTTAATTCTGTAGCGCTTTTTTATGTGTTATTTGTAAATTATCGTGAATTATTGATCGTTAAGGTAAAGGGTGAAAGGATGACAACTGACGGAAAGATATAGATTTTTTCAAACTTCCTAATCATAAAATGCTTGTGTTTCTAATTTTACAATCTGAAAGAATAACTCATGGAGATGACACTTTGCATGCATGGTATCTTCAAAGAGTGATTGATGGAGCGGTAAGGTCGAATATTTTCATATCTTCAATTATTGTTGAAATTTCTCTTTTCCATTGCAAAGATCAACGAAACCTGAGCAGAGTATTTTACTTAAAAACGTTTTTGTCATATTCAGTAAAAGTGACCACTTCAATAAGGGCACAAAGCTCCTTTCATTCACAGATGAAATACTTGCTGAGTTATGATGGATTTATGCACATGTACTTGTATACTGTATAGTGTATACGTTCAAAATAGTTTTGCTCAATGCCAACAACTTGAGCTTTCTATTTAGAGGAAATTTTCCTTTATTTGATGTGTATAACTAGGACTTCTCTAATATGTCAGCAAACAGCCCTGGTCATTGACCTTAGATGTTATGAGTGTTACATTGAAGGGACACAATGTAAAAGTTGTTCTCAGAATTACTTACTCCAAATAAGGCCCCGTGAGAAGTGGACCAGTAAGCTCAGGGTGAGGATTTGAGTGGGGTCAAGTCGAGTAAATCAGGAGAGAGTGGAACAATTTATGTGGGAAGAAGAGCAAAGCATTTTTACAGCATTTTATGTGAAAGCACGTCAGTTAATGTTGATTCAAGACAGAGTGGTCTATTCCTCGGGGATTCTGTCAATCTCTCTCTCTTCACTGAGTGTCCCTTGACTTTTTCAATCAATCTTGTTTCAATAAACAATTGTCTTTCTAGTCTATCAACAATATTACAAATTGCAAAGTGACCACTGAATAGGATGGATTTTCATAGGAATTTAGTAGAAATAGTAAACAACACAGAAACATTACTGGATTCAAATCTAGAAATTTTCGTACTGTAGTGCAGAAATTTCGCAGATATTTTTTACTGGTTGAGAAAATTTTGTGAAAAATGAAATTGCAAATGAAGAATTTGAATTTGAGTGTGGTTTATTTGTCTATAAAGCTGAAGTGTAGGGATGAGGAACCCTTCAGAATGAAAAAGGGAATACTTCAAAGCCTGAAATATAGAGACGAAAATTTTTATTATAGTGTTAGTTCAAATATTGAATAAAACTCCAATGGGACGGACGGAAAAGCCGGCGGCTGACTTCACAAACTCGTCAAAAGTGTTCATTCCTATATTCTGTCCAAGCAAAGAAGACCCTCTGGCAAGTTGAGGAAATGACTCTAGCTCGGTCAATATTGGTTTAAAAATCATCTATTGGGTCTCAAATTGTAGATCGGAATGTTTCCGAAAATTGAGACCAGATCAATAATTTTTGAACCAATATTGACCGAGCTGGAGTCATTTTCTCATCTTGCCAGAGGGTCTTCTTTTCTTAAACAGAATGCTTCCAGCACTTCTCTTCAGCACACAGTTACCCATATGGAACAACGATACAGAAAGAAATAAAACATTGGCTCCAGAGCTCTGAAAATAAGGAAAAACTGGTGTAGTTATATGCTATTTCCCCGCATACGGATCAGTAGTCAATGTGAGGGAATAATATTACTCCATTTATTATTTGTTTTTTACAACGTTTTATTCAACTTGCTTCGGGTCTTGTCTGTCGGTAACGCAATTTTCACCCACTTCCCGACAAGCTAGACTTTAAATTTTAAATAGAGTAAAACCTGATGAGAATGCAACCTTCAATTGTTTTATTATTATTCATTTTGAATTTTGATGCATTTCCACAAAACAAAATTTGATATAATATATTGGAGCATTTTGATATGTAGGAGGTAAATGATATTCATTTTAAATGCACGTGGAAATGTTACATTGTAGCTTTCTTATCACAGGACGATCAATTCTATTGAAATACTTTAGAGCCTTTTCAAAGGAACATCAAGTGGAAATGACAAATCTGAAGGATACAAACGACATGCGGATTGTGTACAAGTGCATAACAATTGTGTTGATTCGTTTCGTTTTAATGCTATTCCCTCACTTTCAAATGAATTGAGTTCTTATTACATGGTACATTTTTGCATTTCTCAATTTCAAAAGAGTTGTTTTCGTCATTCTCATACAGACTCTAATAGTCCAGTAATTGAAGCATTATAGAGTGCATGAAATATGCGCCAATTTTTCACCTCGGAGATTTGTTTAGACAAGATAGGAGAGAGCCTAGACATGAGCCTACTATGCAAACAGAAGCCTAATAAAATCAAGACTAATATCTAGAGGTACAAAAATGAAAATATACCAGACACTGATAAGACCGGTTTTAACATATGGTTGTGAAGGTTGAGAGCTAGGTTCTTAGCTCTCAAAACACGAATGCATCAAGGATTTTTGAGAGGAAAGTTTTGAAGAGAATTCATGTCCCGATATGTGAGGATTAGATTAGATTAGATTAGATTTCTTTATTCATATAGACAATAACAATACATTCACGCTTCAATTCTAGATTGCTTAAATAAAGTACGTAATAATATAAAGGAGAAAGTGTATTTCTATTATACAGAAATGAATATACAGTAGCTATTACTTCTATATAAACGTCACGAGCTGAAAACATAGTAACATTATTCAACAAACACGGATACACATGAACGCGAAATTATAGAAATTTTATAAAAATATATTTAATTGGCAATCTTTTAGATTACGACTGGATAATTGTCTAGATGAAAAGGCGAAGTTTGGACATAAAGATGTCCATTCTTGGGAAAGGACAACAAAGATGTCCTTTCCATTAACACTTGGCCTTAAAAGTTAAAAACATAATGTTTACACTGCTTATAAATGATGTAAAAAATGTTGGTAATTTCAATTGGAATTTTAAAAGCAGATTAAGATTAATGGAACTTTTCTATAAAGATTCAGGAAAAAAAGATTAAAATAATAATCTTTTATTGACATTTTTATCAAGGCGTCTTTCTCCATTATTGAATTAGAAGGCTTCCGTGCTTTGCTACAGGGTCTCGAATAGACCTTTGATGTGGATGTGAAGCTTTTTCAAATATAACAAGATTCATTATTTTGAAAAAATAGTTTTTTGCGGGTTTATGAGACAGAGAAGGGGTTCTAAAAATGACAGAAGACTTTCATAGGTTATACGAGTATAATAATTATAATATTTGAAAAATGGTTGGCCTGCGGTCTACAGTGAATTGGTGAAAAATATGCTGTGCGATAAATAGTCATTTGTGAAGGTTTTTCGATTGTTTCAGTGATGTTTTTTCTTAAGGAATTGTTGTTTGAAACTTCTGTTACGAGTACGTTATTGAAAATAGTTCTATCCAAGCTTCAGTAACGGTGGTAAGCAATTTTTCAATGCATTGAACTGCCAGTAGGAAGTCAGAATACCAAGACATTTGCAGAGATAAGAAAGGATTGCAACTTAATCTTGTGAGTAAAATTTCCCTCATTGAAAAAACTCCCTTCTGGATTAGATTTACACGGAGTAAGGCCGTTATCTAAATGATAAGAAAGTTTTTGGTTTGGCCCGGCTTATCGTCTTGTTCCACCGTGACTTATAATCTACGTTCTTTATTGTTTTGTATCTGCATCGGCGTCGTTTGTTTTCATCTATTCCTCCACTAGAATAATAAAGTCGATTAAAGTACAATTGAAGTACAAAATATCCTTCTTAAGATGGAGATGGAAAGTCTGAGAGAAATGTTAACAACATTTAAAACAGAATTAGCACAAGAGCTCAGTGATGAATTTAATAAGAAATTCAGCATTTTCTCAGAAAGAATTACGGGTGAAATGAAAAGTCACTTTGACAGTATGAATGAGATTGTGACTGAGCAGAAGGAGAAAATCCGTCAACTGGAGAGAGAATTGAAGAGAAAAAATTTGATGATTTATGGTGTTGAAGATGCAGGTGATGAAAACACGGAATCCGTCGTTCTTAACCTGATAAGAGGAAAACTGGAAATTGATATCAATGATTTTTAAATTGATTTCGCAAGAAGAATTCGGTCGAAACCCAAAAATAACAATGAACACAAAATATAATTGGGCAGCCCAGCTGAAGCTGCTTCTTGAAATTGTCAACAGAGGAGAGCTGATTTGCAGTACAGTAGTAGATGAGTGGAAGAGAAACAGAGATTCTATTCTTCAATCATATGCAATGGAATTGAAAAATCGAGACCTTGAAAGATACAATGGATCTGAGTCGGTTATCTTCAAAGTTCCTAGGGAAATTTCAGACAGAGAAGCTGAGTACTTTGGTCTGTTGGTCTGCACTGGTCTTTTCATTGTGTTAGGCTCATGGTTCAGTTGCGGCTTGCTACCAGGCGACAGGTCAACATCACCATCAAGAGGAACATTCATAAACTGAAGGTGGATCAGCTGTGTGCCATCTGCAACCTGCAGTGCCCAGAATCTTTGCAGCACGTGCTTTTCGAGTGTCCACAATACAGCGCACCCCGTTTATGGCTGATGAGGAGTGTCCCACGCGTTGCAAGTGCTACTGTCAGTGATTTGAGTTTGCTAGCAGAAAGAGACATTGAAAAATTTCATATCTTTGTCAGTCAATGTCTCATGATTCGATCTTTCTGTTTAAATGAATAACCCAAAAGGACCAACTTATCAAGATGAAATGAAGCCAATAATGTAAATATGAGCTATTTTTCAAGTGAAGAAATAATTTTTTGCTATACTTTGTTTTGGAAGCAATAAATATTTTATTCTATTCCATTGTGAGTAATATAGAATTCACAAAAAAAATTGAAAAAATATTCATTTCTCATGCATTTATATGATAGGGAGAATCATCACTTACTGTGCTGGGCTGATCATAGACATTATTCCAATGAAAGATAACTTTATATTATTCCGACTGTAATTGTTAGGAGGAAAGGCCCTAATGTACCAGCTGTGATGACTACTAGTGAGTTTGTTTTAATTTGCTGAAAAATTTTCAAGTGAATCCATAATATTGAAATCCTATGGTTTATCTTGTTAATTTCTGGAACTTAAAAGTGGACTTTTATCAAGATTCAAAATTGTTTGTGATAAAATATTTTTGGAAGTGAGAAATTATAATATTGAGTGAAAGTGGACATTGTGGATAGACATATAACCTACATCTTAAACCTTCATCAACACTCATTCATCCTTTGCTTAAAATACTTAGAAACCAAGTCGCAATTGTAAAGAAAGAACAGCGTAACTGGTAAGCCGTAACTGGATATTTTTTACCAATGAATGAATAAGACGGTACTCGATTAAACTAATTATCAAACTAATAATAGAGGGTTGATAACATTAGTTCACTTTTAGATGGCTAGCAATCGGTTTATGAACTTCTCAATGGGTTAGAAATTCTCTGAGATTTTCACTAAAAAGAAAAATCAATATCTTGCCGAAAACAAAGATGAAAAATTATCGATCTCAATTCTAGATTTGAATAATAAAATTTGAACTCACCTCTGAGTGTTTTGACAGCAATCTCGGTTGGTGGACCAGCTCCATTGGTCATAAGTCCTTTGTGCACAACTCCAAAAGCACCAGTGCCCAGAACGTGAGAGATGAGAATCCGATCTCTAGCTATTTCGAACTCGTCTTCAACGATGTTTTTGTGGCTTGTCCACTCGCCACATCCCGAATCATTTTTCTCCAAATTCTAGGATTATGAAGAATATGTCAAAATATTTCGTGTTTATACGAGTATTCAACTCGTAAACAGAGTGTTTTAGCAAGAATGTGCAATAGGTACTTCTCAGGCTCACACCAAGTAGAGAAAAATGTTCCATGGGACATACTCCCAAAAACGCTTTGCTACCGATGAAATTGGCAGAGAATTTACGTTTTTAAATATATCGATTCTCATAATTGTTTAAGGCTTCATTCCGGTTTAAAAATTATCAACTCCTATGGAAAATTAGCTGAGAAATTCAATGAAACCAGCAAAAAGGTTTCAACTTCTTCAACAATTAATTTTCTCAGCTGACACGACAGAGGTTTTGCTGACGAGCAAAGCAAGCCTGTTTAACTCAAGGACACTGCTGATAATGTCGGGGGTCCAGGGGACGGAACCCCCTGGCTAGGCGGAGAAGGCTAGCGAAGCGAGCCTGCCGGCTAGTTAGATGGATATAAAATAATTAATTTGTTTTTCTATGGAAGTTGTGAAGGATAAAAGTTTTATGGAAGAATTAAGAAGATGAGTAACAAAAATTATGTAAATTTTACTCAAATCTCAGAAATCGCATTCGAAAATTTTAATATGCGTGCACTGATTTTTCACTAATGCAATGTTCTTTTGCATTTTGCCTTCTTTTAATTGCGATTTTTGAGATTTTGGTAGGATTTACATAATTACCGTCACTCATGTTTTCTTCAGAATTTTATCCTCAATCACTAACACCAATTATTATTATTAATAAACACTTATTTAGAAAAAAACGCTTTCTAATCCGACTAAAAAGAAGAAAATACATTTTATGAAAGTTTCCATTCTGTAGCTTGTTGGTAAGTGGGTGAAAATTGCATTAAAAAATTTGTACCTGGCAGACAAGGCCCAAATCAAGTTGGAAAAACTTTGTAAAATGTCAGTTTTCCACCATTCTTATCTCGGTAGCAAAGCGTTTTTTGGGGTATGTCCCATGGAACTTTATCCTCTACTCGGTGTAAGGATCCATCCTGAGAAGTATTGCGCATTCCTCCTGAATACAATACAATACATACAATAATAAAAATATCTACTTATTATCTGATTATTAGGTTCAATCAATCGTGGCTGATCTAAAAACGTAGGATCATAATAATTTCACGTGCATGTTTTCGACATATCTAGCTCCCTCACACTGAGCTATAACTTGTATTGCTTTCAGCCTTGACTGACATTTAATAATATTAGAAGCTTCAGCTATTCAATATTCGATTTCAATATGCACAAGTCTGGATTTTCCAATATTTGCTCTCTCATATATTGGCAGTTAATAATAACGTTGATTTCCAGCATAGCTGCAAGCTACAAGCTAAACCTGCCCTGAAATAGGAGTTAGGTAGGTAGTTAGGAGTTCCACAACCAACATCATGCTCTTCTTTGACAAATCTCTCATGGCATCAAGGCCTGAAAATGAAGTCACGTTGTACAGTAAGATTTCTAAGAAACCCAATCATTTAAAAAGTGTTGTTGTATTGAATTCAGCAATTCATTCTTCGAGCATTTAGAAGGAATTGGAAGCAGTGAAAATTCAATTCATGACTTATTGATGTGAAAATTTTAAATAATAGAAAAATGACCAATAAAAAACTGGGAGAGAGGTGTACATTCTGTGACTGCAGTTTCTTAGATTTCCAAGTGCAATGCGAATGATACAGTATTTGAAAAGTATCTGCGATGATAGAAGAGCACAGTCTCCACAGTTCAACCTTCGTGAAAGCTATATTGAAGAGAACAACTTTATGAGCCTGGAAATTATTTCTTGTACACGTTGATACTATAAAAGCCCTGGATTGGTTGTCTTCTCAAACTACAAACTTTATGAAAGAATATACCGTAATTAAATGATATGTTAAATTTCATGATAAAAATGTTTAAATATGTATAGATTGTCGAATATGAAGTCTGAAAAAATTTGAAGGGAAAAATATACTTGCAAACAAACAGGGCCGGATTTGAGAGTATGCCGCCTATAGGCTAAATGTTAATTTGCCGCCTCCTTGAGACTTATACGTTATACTTTGCTTATTCCGACTCGTTATGGGTTAAGAGGGATACGTGGGTAAGCGGCAGTCAGAGCCAAATCAGTAGTAAGATAGTAAGATATATTTATATAGATGGGCATGTAGCAAAAAATATCCCGTGGACTTTATAGTACGGTGCAATTAGTTAAAAAAAGACCGAACCTCAACATCAAAAGAGGAAGGACGATTCCTATACTTCTTGTTCTATACAACCATAGCCTCCTTCAACATCTATTAAAGGAAGCTTTGATACAACATTTTATTGTTCTGTAAAACCTTACACCCCTTCCCTCTCGGCGAAATTCATTTCTCTTTAATTTGAGACCAGATTCACACTTCTATGTTCAGTGGTTCATGTGCTACACCGATTTAAAAAAAAAACCTTACAACCCCAAAACCCCCAAAATTACATTTCATCATACAAAAGGGCTGTATAGAACAAGTTGGCATAGGAATCGATTTTTCTCTTTGGATGTTGAGGTTCGAGTCTAATTGCACCGTACTATTAGTGTATTCAGAGACCAAACCGATTATATGCACTAAAATAATAGGCTACTACGTTCTAATAATTACTAGTAGGTCATGTTTTTCAAAGTGAATTCAGAAATCGTAGAGAAAATTTAATTTATTTTTTGAAACTATTTTATAAATTTTGATTTTTTCCAATTTGCCGCCTCGAAAATTTGCCGCTCTAGGCTGCAGCCTACTTAGCCTATTTAGAAATACGGCCCTGCAAACAAACACACCTTGAAGTATTGAGTTCGTTTTTTCTTCTGCTTGCGCCTGGACTGGTATCTGCATATAAAAACAAATACTACTGCCGTTGAAAGAGTTACAAAGACGCAAAACGCCGTGATAGACCAAAGTAAAACACCTGGCTGAGCCCGAGAAGCTGCAATAAAAAGCAAATGAAAGCAATCACTTCTAACAAGACTTGTGACAGGGTTAACGAGATGTGTTGTTGAAATTGACAAACCCACTGAAGATGCATTTTTCACAAGAAAACATGCGTTTACAATACACTTTACATTGTTAGGGCGTGTCTTCTTCGAACAACATTGTTACAATGTAAATTGAATTGTTTTATACTGATGCATGATTCCTTAGCTTGTGCAAACTATAGATACTGTATGTACGTATGTCAATGGCTCAACAGCGGGACAGCCTATGAAGGGCCTAGGCCTACCAGCGGGTTGCCAGTTTCATATTCACTCCACTATACAACAGATGTGAATAATCATCAACCAGGGCCCTGGCTTATAAAGATTTACAGCTTGTTTTTCTGATGAAAAACAAGTAATCGGGATTGTAGATTCACCAATAAAACGTTCGATTTACAATGTTCCAAATTTTGGAGAAAAACAGCTGTTGCCCAGGTTGCCCTAATATTGCAGACGTTGAAAGTACTTCAATGGCCGACTATTACAATTTGATTTGTAGGTTATGATATTATTTTAGGGACAATAATTATTTCTATTCAAATTTCAGAATGGAAATAGTAATCGATATTTATATTCTTAATAATATATCAATTTATTCATCAAATCATTGCATTGGAAGCAAAGTTTTGGGTTGTCCATGTCATAGCAACTAGCAAGCTGAGGTTGTAAAATTTCCGAATTATGGGAAACGTTTATGAGACAGAAATACCAATAATATTCACGAATTATGAGTAATGTGGATTGTAAAATGTTCATAAGCCAGGGCCCAGGATATAAGTAACGGGTGATTAGCACGTTGATCCTCTCAACCATAAGCTAGCTTCTGTAGCCAAGTGACGGCGAAGAACACCTCTGAGCAACATCCAGTTAATTAGTTGGAGTGTAGGGCTAATGCCAAAATTAGTCGGGAAACGACGGGACTATCTTTACTGTCAAGCCAATCTCCCAAAGGAGGGACGCTAGGTACTTTATCTATAAAATCAAAATCTCATTCAAAAACTTCCATTTGAAATAAAAGTCATATAAAAAGAGTAATAAGTTATAAGTCACATTAAAAGAGTTAGTCCATCAGTTATAAAGCATTGAATGATAACTATAGTCTCTTCAAGGAAAGAAGACATTCTGGCAAGATGGGAGAATGGATTCACCTCAGTCAACATTGGTTCGAAAACTATAAATTTGGTTTCAAATTATAGAGAACACTCTGCTCTACGATTTAAGCATTCACATTAATCCAGTATCCTTTAGTTATGGAAATAGTGTCATCCAGTTCGCAATCTATAGTTTTATAGGTAATCCACTCATACTACCACCAATTAATACTACTATTCAAAAAGATTTTTCAAAAAGATCAAATATAAATTACATAGCTTTATATTTCATGATTTACTATTATAGCTAGTGTACTAATTTCAAAATTATAATGTAGCACAAGTGAAACAAAAAATACAATGTATCTAATGAATGTGAACAAAGCTTTTTCAATAATTTCATCAAAATTATGGAAGAAGACACTATGGATATCATTTATTATCAAGTTACAACATATAGGTACTTAGTGGAAGGTTCAACAGGATTACTCCCAGAACTGGCCCTTTACCAATTTATCATAAAAAGTCCAAATATTTAGATTATATTATGCGCTTTTTTAGTTCATTTCATTTGACTTCATATGTTTCTGTGTTTTCCACCTATCCTTTTATTACTGAAATCTCGAATAAATAGAGAATACAATGCAAATATGATACAATAAAATATTGTATAAAGTAATTTATTATGATCGTATGTAGACGTGAATGCAAATTTATTAAATATACAATTAATAACATAATGTTTTTAAACACTGTATTCCTTTACCTAGACTTTCGATCCCAAAATAAGTTTATAATTTATTGATATCAATTCAGTATTGACTATATGATGAAAAAGGATTTTCCATTCAATACAATAAAAATGCCTTACTATAAGTTGAATAGTTCTGTGGGGTTGGTTGAATGGTAGGAATACAGGATTCTTTTTCTATTTTCGCTTCTTTAGATCTGCCACCCTCCGAGACAGCAATCAATGAGATCATCATCCTAGGTGCAGCCTTCAAGTTACGAAATACAGCACTAATGAGACTCTGCAACACACACACAAAGAAAGACACTATGGTTCAGTCCTATATCTGGGGAGAAATTTTTTCGTTCCTACTTTATGAGCATATTTAACCTTTGAAGCATATTATAGGACATGGTTTAGTTTTATAGTTAACATTCAACTTTATTATAAAACTTTAACAATCTGTATTCTATAGTAAAATCAGGCACCTGCTGGAAACCCTTAAGGAGTGGGATAACTTTTGTAGGTAATGACTTTTTTAAATCATAGAATTGAAATGAAAAATAGTGAGATTGTAACCGATGAACCCTTTAATGAATAATCATAATAGCTATTTATGTATTAAGAGCGTAAAGCGCGACTTTATCGCGCGACGCGATAGCGGAGCGTGATAATTTTGCAAGAGCAATAAAGAAGCTTTACATGCGAATTACATACAAAATTTTTTCTACAACTGCACATTATAATAACCTGTTGAACTAATTTGATTTGTCAAATAGCCTACTGTAAACTGTTATTAAATTTCTCTGGTGATAATTGGAATAATAAAATGAATCCATCCAGATAAACTTGAAAATTATAATTAATTTTCAATTATCATTATATATGTTTTAATTATACGGAAGAGAAAGACAATTTTATGAACTCCAAAAAAATTAGTCAGGAATCAGATTTGAACCTGCTAATATCGCATCACAAGGTGAGGAACGCCGCTTTAACCACCTCGGCCATTCAGCTTTTACAGAAGAGGGCGGAAATTTAGCTACATGAATTTGCATCTTTTTTGTTTCACTGACTGAAGCTTATCACAACACAGCTGATTAGCAAGCGTAAAGTACATCTCCTGCTCATGCGCAGTTGCTTAGCGAGCGTAAAGTAATTCAACTGCGCATGCGCAGATGGTTAGCGAGCGAAAAAGTAGATTCTCCTCGGAAATGGGCTATTTTACGATGAGAATTCAGTATGAAAATCTTGTTTTACGCGCAGTTGTAGAAAAATTATGTTATTATCTTTCACTTAAACAACAGTACTATATCAACGATTTTGTTGCTTGTTGGACACGTTTCGTGGCACTGAGCCATATCTTCAGCGTACAAGGAGTATCTAGATGTACCTTGAATTAAGATATAAATATTTCCATATGGTAACAGGTTAATATCTTTATCTCCACTAGAAACCGAGTTACGTTTTTTTCAAAAAAGAGGTTGATTTTCAAGGAAAACGATAATCTGGATATTTTCAGTTTTCATTCGATTGGATTTTTTTAATATTTCATTTGAATTATTATAAAACTCAAAATTCCTCTAGGGATATTTTTGTCCTCTACAATTTGAGACCGAATAGAACGTTCTCCCTTGTATAAATTTTGATCTAGAGCAGTGAAAAGACATCCTTGTTTAAAAAAAAACCCTATTTTTGGGTGAAATGGTAAAAACATTATACGTGCTTGTATTGAGATTTTATTTGATAATAGCGTCTTCCAGATTATTTTCTAACAAAAACGTAAATTACCCAAATTCTCGTTTTCCTCAAAAATTAAGCTCTTTTTTGAAAAATCGTAACTCGGTATCTAGTGGAAAAGAGATATGATAAAGAGATGATCGTGTTACCATTCTCTTGGAAATTTTATTTACTAAAAAAAGATACATTAATTTTTTGTCCGACGCTTTGTTTTGATGATATTACAAGAAAACCAATAATGAGCAAAAATTTCCCAATATAGCGGCCAACATTCCGACACAAGTTGAGGGTGGGAAATTTTACACGTTGAATAGGAAGGTATCAGCTACCATTTCCACCGCATGAAACATTTTTGTTGCAATTAAATCCCCCTCAAACCCTAAAATGAAACACCATGAAGTTGAAACACCATCGGGCCTCTCCACCAAATAAAGGCATACGATACTAATAATCTAGCCCATTCGTCCTTCTTGTATGAACTAGCTGTAGTTTCTCCATTAAATTTGAAAGATTAGATGACTTTTAACGAACAATTGAAAAAATGGACATTAGACGTAGACAAAATAATACTGTATTGTGTAGGCCTATTATGATTGAATCGACTCCTGCTTCATAACAATGAGCGTCATTCACAACAGACCTTGTCGAAATTCTACTTTATCCGTCAATCAAAGCTGTTCCTCGATGAATAAAAACCATTTTTAAGAGAAGAAATCTACCCTAAAAAAGAAGAGAAATATCCTATCGAATTTTGTGCAATAATTAATAGTAATAGGAAATATTAAGTTTGATGATTTACTATAACCTTGTTTTGGACTGTCGTAAAAATTGGTAGAGGAACAGTTTTGGGCATTTGCCTGTTACATTCGCCTATATGTATATAATTATTACAAGCCGGCAGGCTCGCTTCGCTCGCCTTCTCCGACAGTATAGGCAGTGTAAGTGAAGGGATTAGAAATTTATTGAACACAGCATTCCCAGACCTAATTTGGACCTGCACTTAATTTCAACATTTTCTGCCAATTTGTTCTAGATAAATCTAAGAAAAACTCCGAAAAACAGTAAAACGCTAATAATAAGCGTAACCTTGGAAAGTATATTGGACATAGTTTAAAACTTTATTCAATATCTTGCAAATTAGTTCATCTATAATCTCGCTGAACCATTGAATTTATAGTTTGGATTTGTCGTATCAAGGTGGAAGATATGCAACCCGCAATACATCTACAATTTTGAAAAACTTATTACTTGCTTAATCTTGAACGGATTTCAAAAATACGTATTTTAACACAACATTTCTAGACCTCATCTGAACCTGCCCACCAAATATCAACATTTTCTACCAATTGGTTTTCGATGAAATAAGAAAATGCCGAAAACCTATAGAAAAACTCAAATATTTGGCGTACCCTTGGGAAGTTCCAAAAACCCGTTGTTAGTAGGCGTCTAGAGGTCCAACTGAACATGTCTGCCAAATTTGAATGCATTCAGTTCGGTAGATTTTTAGTTCTGCTGATGAATCAGTGCCATTTCGCTTTTATATAATATATTATATAGATTGAATGAATGAATATTGTTGTAAGAATGAAATGAGCTTCCGTGCGAGAATGTTTTCTGAATGGCAACATCTAAGCTTAACATTTCAAGTACGAGCATATTATCCAAAAAAGCCTGTTAAACCCGTCTATATGTTCAAAGGCTGTCTGTCCTGGCAGGTAGCAGGTAACCATATCAGCCCAGGTAATATAATCATATTAATGAAAGCCCGAATATCACACTCTTCACATTTCAAGCGAATGTTTTAGCTATATAGCCTGTTGTAGTGAGCCTCTTTTTTCGCTGCTACCGTATTCTAATTTCAAAATGTTGATGAATGTAGGTTTCAGAAAACACATGATTCTGACCACGTTTTCACTGATATCACATAACCAGTCAGACATTTGCTATTCCACTGTGTTTCCCCTTCTGACTTTGATTCCCCTTCTCAGTCAGAATTAAGGAAACATTTCTGATTCCTCTTTCCCTTTCTAGACTGTAGGTATATTCTCTCCATTTCTAACCACGATGCAATCTTCATCCCTCACTAATTTATTGCTTGACTCTGTATGATTGATTGCTTGAGTTCTGTATGAAGCTTTATTATGGCATTATTGGAAAGGTAGCCTACTCGTTTTCAAATTAAGTGACTTCTCCTTGTTCTATTCAATCGCTGATGGCTGAGCGGTATCCTATCATGGTGCGCTTATTTTTCTCTTCATAAGTTGACTTATCTTCCCCCTTAATAATAATGAATCTCTATCGACAGAATCCATCTTGTATTCCAAAAAGTATTGCATGTCTGGCAGCTCAATGATAGCGGTCGATGGTTGATATGTGATTGTGATGTGAAGTCACAAACACTATGGACTGCATTCGGATGAGTGACCAGCAAACGGTGAGTGTAACTAAGGAGAGTGGAACCTACCCTTACGGGTATCTCCCCACCACGAAAGCCATAGGAATATTTTTTATTGCAAATTGCAATTATCGAAAACTTCTATAATGTGGAGATTATCTTCACAAATTTTAATTAAGATGATATGCTGTTGAGGTGGAATTTCTATTATTTACCGATATCTACAAAATAATAATTTCACTCAGAGGGGTTTTCAACAAACAAGTGGCTTTTTTTCTTAGACAGCTGACTGTTCAATCAATAAAAATGAGGAATTGGCACCTATCTATCCAGTATGTCTTGCCGAATCACTATAGAGACATAGAATTATGTCTAAAAACATGTGCAACTTACATAAATGTTTCATAAAAAGAATATTGTTCTACAAGGACAAAGTAACATTGATTCAATTCCTATTTTAATAAATGACATTAGGCATGGTTTTATTCCAATATTGTAGTGCACATTATTTTAAGTTGCTATCGTATACTGTATGAAATCTCTATTATATAAAAGCGAAATGGCACTGATTCATTCATTCATCACCGGAACTAAAACTCCACCAGACCGAATGCGTTCAAATTTGGCAGGCATGTTCAGTTGGACGTTTAGACGTGTGCTAAGAACGGATTTTAAAAACTTTTCAAGGATACGCCAAATATTGGAGTTTTTCTATAGTTTTTCGGCGTTTTCTTCATTTTTCCGAGAACCAATCGGTAGAAAATGTTCATATTTGGTGGGCAGGTTCAGATAAGGTCTAGAAATGTTGTGTTGAAATATTTTTGAAACTCGCATTTTGCTCGGCAGGAGGCCATGCCCCCTGCACCCCCAGTTGGGGGGTAGGTTAGTTGATTTTTGGGTTGTGCCAGTGGGATGGGTTGTTCGAATTTGTCATCTTTTTCAGGCTCTCCATATCAAAACCCCCAATTGGTCAATTATTAGACTGTTGTAGGAGTAGGGCGAATAATGTAAAGGGTTAAGTAATAATATATTGATACATTATAGTTCAAATTAGTTTTAAGTGGTTCAATGGAGTTTGATGAAGTTCAATGGATTTTTATAGAGTTCAATGGACTTTTTTGTAGTTCAATTCACTTTAAAGGAGTTCAATATAGTTTGATGGGGATAAAAGTTGGAATCGCTTGTAACTTATAGCCTAGAAGTGGTCTAGGATGCAACAGTTATATTTGTTCAGTGTCAATGTAGTAACCAAAATCATCAACTACTATGTAAAATCAGCTCAGTAATTCAATGGAACCGGTTGTAAGTTTGAGAATTCAATGGTTATTTGATATATTGATGAAAATATCTTGAAGTTTGCTTTCGACTTTTAGGGTGCCTGATGGCATTTGACTTCAGTTGATGGGAATGGAGTTGAAAGTTAATAAAATTTAATAAGTTCAATTGAGATCTAGGGAAATTTATTTACTACGCCAATGAAATTTGTAAAAATGGAGATCAATAAAGTCAATACATTTTTTTTTCAATTTAATGAAGTTTGATGTTGTCTGATGCAGTTTAATAGAGTCCAATAGAGTTCTAGGGAATGGATTTTTTCCAATGGAATAATGATGCTTGATGTTTATTTAAATAATCAATGAAGCTCAAAATAGTTCAATAAGGAATTTGATGGGGTTCAATAGAGTGGAATTTAGTGGAATGTAATTTAATGAAGTTTGAAGAAGTTAGTGGTGTTCAATGGCGATCAATGGAGTATGAAAACTTCACTTCAATTGAATGGGATCTAGTTAGATCTACTAGAGTTCTGGGAAATTGTATCTTTCGAATGGAATAATGTGGCATAATGTTTATTTCAGTAATAAATTAATGAAGTGCAAACAATTGAGGATTTGATGGAGTTCAATGCAGTGTTATGGCGTTTAATAAAGTCCAATAGAGTTCTAGGAAATTGAGTTTTTTCTTTTCCAATTGAGTTTTCCCAATAAAGTGACTATTAGTAGTATTCAATAATAAATCGATTTCAAATGAATTCAATGGCATTCAACGGCATTCAATGAAGTTGTATGAACTCCATAAAGCTGAATCGCGTTCAATGGTGCTTGATGGAGGTTCGCTGATGGTTTGATTGAGGTTAATGGAGTTCAATAGAGTCCTATAGTGATGGTTCTAGGAAATTGTGTAAAAATTGTGTCAATTGAGTATATGGCATTCGATGGAGCTCTGAGTATATTGAGTATAAGGAGCTTTGGGTAAGTCAATAGAGTATATGGCGTTCAATGGAGCTTGATCTCACCAGGTACTGTCCCGACTCAGCATGGAGTTGTTACCTGATAGCTCGCTACGCTCGCTCAGAAGGGGGCTGCGCCCCCCAAGCTTGTCTTTAGTGGGTGGGATGTAATTGGCATGCTCGCTTCGCTCGCACATAAATCGCTTTGCTTTTGATTTCCAACCCCTGAAATACTATTTCTCATGTTTTTGTGTTTTTACAATAATTTTTGCATCTTTAGTGTCTTGGGGTTGATTTTGGAAGGATGGTCTTATGGAGTTTTTAAATAGTTTTTCAAGCTCTTCAAGTTCAATGAATTATTTTCCTTGGAAATTTCATTTTTCACCCCTGAAGAATTGATTATAGAATTTTCACTTTTTCAAACCCCAAATTTCACCCCTCAAATAACCCCCAAAACAAAAATAAATAGATGAAACTGAGTTGTAATGATGGAAATCAAGTTTTTGGGCTCTAGTAACATAATCCAGCTGCCAAAACCAGTACAAAATTATCAACAATCCCTCAAAATTGAGCCCTCAATTTCTGTTGGGAGCCCAAAAATGAAAAAATTTCCTCTGCCCCCCCCCCCTTCATACAAACCCGGTAGAATTTTTTTTTTTTTTTTGTTAGAATCGAGCTACTTCTGAGCGCTAGTTACAAAATCAGCATGGCGATGCAATGGGGATTACTCGATTAGTCCAGTGCTCGATTAGTCCAGTCCCTATCCTACATTAAGAAACTGAAAAACTGGACTAATCGAGGCACCTGGACTAATCGAAGCCCTGCGTCTCGATTAATACAGGGCCTCGATTAGTACAGTTGGCGTACTGAATTCGTACCAGGTGATGAATCCACTATATGCGTTGACAAGGAATTGACTATAACTAGACGGCGTCAAAGTGGCCGTCTAACAAATTTCAAATAAAACCAAGGCGGCGCGGCGCGATCTTTGAATTAGGTTGCAAATGACAATAGCTCGGTTTCCATTATACAACCATGTTGTATTTATTTATAATGTAATATTCTGAATAATTCACCGGTATCTTTCAACTTATTGAATCTTATTATCTTTGTTTAATCTATTAAATTAGGCTACCCTATTAGAAATTCGAGATTTAATATTGTTTAATTCATGGAAGGACAGTTTGATTAATTAATATTAATATTTTTATGATTTACAGCAATATTTGAAATCTGTATTGGTAATTATTCAGAAGCTGAATTATTGTATTCATGTAACTAAAAATCTAATGAGCCAAAAAACCTTTAAATTTGGCTCTCTATATGTGACTTTATTTACCATAACATTTTGTATTGAAATTTTAATACAATTTTAATATTATCAACAGTCTTGAGGGTGGCCGTGGATGAGTGGGTTAAGTGCTAGATTTAAAGCCTCCACATAAGGCTAATTTCAAAACAAAGAAATATTTACGAATCCACTAAAATATTTTTGGATTGGAAGTATTCAAATTATACATCGTGAAAGCGTATATCATTGTCAAGAATATACGCTTTTATAAAATAAAATTGTTAACTAGTAAAGATCTGAAACCTATCTGTAATGATATGTGTTTGAAGGAACTCTTCATAAACCCAATTCTGCGTTCAGAAATGCGAAAATATCAATAAATAATCAGTTATCAGTTCAATAATAGAAAATAAATGAGCAGTCCAAATTCAGTTTATTATCTAGGTAGATCACTCCGAACTTTTTGAGTTTTCATTGCATTAAGATATAAAATCCGAAAAATATGAATAACTGTTTTATTTGTTGTCAGATTGATTTGAATTTTTATGGGGAGGACACTAATATAGAGAGGAATGTTCCTGTTTTTTTGTAGAATTTTTCCAAGGCTCCTTCCCCCCAGATCCAAAAAACCGATCGAGCGATTTCAGTCATTTAAAATTTCCCGGCTTAGAAAGACTTGGCACGAAGGCATGCGATTGGTTGATAATTGCACGCGGAAGAAAAAAATACATTCTTAAAAGTTGAGAGAATGACTCCAACTTGGTCAATATTGATTCAAAAATTATAAATTTGGTCTCAAATTGTAGATTAGAATGTTTTCTACAATTTGAAATTCGATTTTTGATTTTTGAAGCAATATTGACCGAGCTGGAGGCATTTTCCCATCTTGCGAGAATGTCTTCTTTGCTTCTTCTCTGTGTGAATTGTTGTCTTAGATCAAACGATCAAAGCCTTTTGAAGTTCCAAGAAACCTACACTTGTATGCGCATGTCTGTCCAAGCAAAGCAGACCGTGTGGCAAGATGGGAAAGTGACTCCAGCTCGGTCAATATTGGTTCAAAAAATATTAATTTTGTCTCAAATTGTAGATCAGAATGTTTTCTACGATTGAGACTAGATCAATAATTTTTGAACCAATATTGACCGAGCAGAAGTCCTTTTCTCGTCTTGACAGGGGGTCTTCTTTGCTTAGACAGACTATTATATAGGCTACATCATCATTCTATAGTATTATTGCTGATAGTGATGTAAAGTCTCTCCAAGCAAAGAAGGCATTCTGGCGAGATGGGAAAATAGCCTCCGCTTGGACAATATCGGTTAAAAATCATAGATTTGGTCTCAAATTGTAGGAAACATTCTGATCTTCAATTTAAGACAAAAATTTTACTTTTTGAGCGAATATTGACCAACCTGGAGTCATTTCCCCATCTAGCCAGAATGTATTTCTTCCTTGCACAGACTACAGTAAATAGCGAGAAATTACTACAATGATCATCAGCAGACTCTATAAATGAGTACAATTTCGCTTTCATTAAATTAGATTAATTACTCATATCGGTCTCTTTGAGCCGCGTATCGACAGTCCGAGGCATGCGCTACACATGCCTCGGACTGTCGATACCGGGTTTGCTAGCAGCGAGGCAAACGCTGCACACAATTCGCAGCGTGCCTGTTGCCTCGCAACGCACAACAAACAATTCTACAAACTAACCTCAAAATTGTACCCCATTCCTATGCATTTTTGTGATTAAGAATTCTATTTGGGTGCAGAAGGTTCTAATAGGCAATAATAAGCATTGCCTTGAATTTTTATCTACTAATTGAGCACAAACTAACCTCCAAAGTCAGAATTATCAATTGTCAGAGCTTAGTTGCTTTGTCTCCCGCTTGATGGCGCTAGTCAATTTGTTCGCGTGCTCGCATTTTTGGTTACAAAAAATGCAGATTTTTTATTATAATTATTTTCATTATAATCATAATTGTATATAGTACTATATACTATACTATAATTATAATTATTTTTGATTATTGCAGATTATATTCACACATATGCCTCAGCCATGAGTTTATACTTTTTTTGCGTCACCAGACTGTACTGCGAGGCATTCGTGGCGCATGCCTCGGACTGTCGATACGCGGCTTTATCCTGTTGGTCAAGTGCAAGGCAGGACTTAGTCCTAACTTCGCCGTTTCAATGCTGTAACGAAGTAGTCATATTTTGTTATCTATAATTAATGTACATGGATAAAGTTATTCTATTCACCTTCTCTCATTTTACTCTCTCTTTAACCTCTCTCGTTTTATTCTCTTTATCCTTCTCTCTCATTCTTTTCAATCATTTCACTGCCTCATTCACTTTTCAATCCACTTTTTCCTTTCTTTTTTCTCATTTTACTATTCTCTCTATCTCTTATCTCATTTACCCTCTTTATCCTGTGCTTTCTCTTCCTTCTCTCATTTTACTCTCCCTTCTCTCTACTTCTCTCTATCTTTTCTCAAGTTTCTCATCTAGTAATACACCAAGATATATTATAGTCAGATTGCATAACTATTTGACAATCACAATTTATCTGATTGCACGCATACCGGGTAACTATGAAATTCAAGTGAAATTGACAAGATGTGGTTAAATTGAAGAGCAAATCTTTTGTTTTTGAAACATGAGGGATTTACGTAATTACAACGTGCCATTGAAGGTCATACAGTTCAATATCATTATCGCTTCCATTATGTTAAATTTTTGATGAAACACTTATTGTATAAAATATAAAACTTGATTTCTTAATTTTCTTTTCATTTCCTCTTTTATCAGTTATGTAGTCTTTTTTTCTGGGACTGATGCTCGCATAGGCTCCTAGGCCTGTGCGGGGCTAATGGGAGATGGCGAATGGTTTTTGGGCAGTCAAGACCGACGGCTTTACGTCTCCTTTAATAGACGGGGTGCCGTATCTATGTGATAGTACTGCGTTCGAAAATATTGTTCCCTGGTCAAGGATCGAACTTGGGTCCTCTTGCTTATCAGAACTCGGACCAGAGTTTTTTCCCTTTGCACCTTTTTTCTCCACAAATTCAATTTTGTTAGTATTAATATATTATGACATTTATATAAATATAAATGACATTTATTTATATCTATGGTATTTATAGTATTATTATTATTATCATCCATGCTAGCTATTATGTCATGAATAAATTCAAACTACAAAATCAAGTTGTCACATTTAATTTTGGCTATTAATGATTATTTTATAGAATTAAGTTTATTCTGAGCTATATTCTGCAAGTCTTATGAAGTGCATAAAATGATGTTTTATGAATAATCATTTTTTTTTGAAAAATGACAATAAAATTTAATTGGATATGGGTATGTATTATTACGGTATGTAACTGTATTCATCATTCCTCAAACTAAGCATAATCAGAATACAATTCATTCAGTCAACTAACTATATAGTGATAACGAGAAGCAAAGATATTATTATTTCCTTCTTCATGGCCATTCTCGCAAATATGAAGAGAAGTTACTGGGTGTTTTTGAAGTAAGTTATATACATATACAAGTTCTTTATTGAACAATGAATGTAACTCATTAGGCTACTCAACAATGAATGTAAGTCGCTATAAATGGAAGACAAATCGCTATAAATCGCTATAACATTAGAAAGACACTGATTTTTCAATTCATAACTTAATAGCTAATTCAATTAACACTACTACCAATTTATATACAACATTCTTAATTTTTCAACAATTTATGTATACTATTGCATCTTATCAAGATAATGTAGGCTATATTGAAAGTATTCAACATTTTTCAAGATCATTTAGAGGCGCCCATAACCAGATGAGATAAGGAAGCACCCTGAATGCTCTCTTAAGCTTAAAGGAATTCATTATAGTCAGCCAGCATTTTTAAGAAATGAACTATACAAGAATGAATACGGTACTTGTGGTAGGTATTTAGTAGTAACTTAGCCTACATACAATGATTCTTAGCACGGGAGTAGTGAATAATACAGGACTAATAGCAAATATAATTTTAGATTTCAAGTACCTAGCTGAACATTCATATTATAGGCTAACTTTTGCTCTCTTCAAAATGAACTGTGGAGCCAAAATTTGCTTCTTCAATACTCTTGCCTTGCCTGTTACGGAGATTTACTTACTCCTTTGGTCTTCCACATGGATCAGTGTCTGAGGAGTCGTCCTTACCGTATAGTGGTGAATTTTCTATAATTTTACTTATTTATTGCAAAAGAAATAATTTTAAAATTTTGAACTTTGATGGCATCTCCCACATAGAATTTTCTCGGGAGTGCCTCTTATTCTCAGTAAATTTGGAAATCATATCTAAACTATATTTTTTAGAGTACCTCATTGTATACATTTCGTGGAGGTTTAATGTTTTCTTTGTTCTAGTTTGCTTACTGAGAAATAAAAATTTATTATTATTCATTTATTTTTCCCGTGGCTATTTTCCTACCGGTAACCCCCTCCCCGTCCTCCAATTTATGAAATTGAGAATGCAATTTATACGGAATTGATCATACATTCCTATTATACAAGAGTTTTTACAAGAGCACATTCATTTAGCCTATATTCCAAGTAAGCCTACTTGTTGTGAAATCCAAAGGTTTTGACTTAGATTTTCAAAGACTGAATTAATCTACCCCTTTTTGGTACGTATCAGCTCTAAAAGAATAGATCAAAATTCAACGTGTGACCTCAAATTTTCCAAGTAATTTTATTGACTATAATCTTTAACTGAATATTTTTTCCATAAATAAACAATATCAATCGAAAAATCAAAAACAAAAAATTACCAAAATTCAAGGGATTTTTCAATTTTTAAGGGTGAAGCCGTACCCTAGGACGGCAGAAAACTTCAATTTCGGATTCAGCGCACTGGAATATAGTCATAATATAAAACAGTCGAAAAAAAAACTTTCGCACCACTTGTCTGACAAAACTACTATTATTTTACTGGGCTATCATAGCGTCAGAGTTTTACTGGAAACCTGACGTCAGAGTTTGCAAGCTACTTGAACTGATCAATAACTTTTGCCGTTGGCGATTATGGCAGCGTCTCTAGTGTAACGCTGAGAGAGTGATATAGTTGATTCCACATATTATAACCGGTTTAGCGGGTCGCATGAATTGGCTAAACTGGACTAACCGAGCGCCTTGCACATCCTACCTAATTAACCAACTTTACTGTACTAATCGAACCTCTAGACAAATTGAAATACACTGCCTCGATTAGTACAGGAAAAACTGGACTAATCGAACCACTCTCATAAAACAACTTATATATTTGAAAAACTGGACTAATCGAGCACTGGACTAATCGAACCCTACCCGTTGTGGGGGTGTTTGTCTAAAAACATGAAATGATACACATCATTGTCTCAGGCTTGTTGAGCTGATCACAATGATATACATGATAACATACTTTGATCCAAAACTGAGCCATCCAGAGCCAATAAACGCATAAAAATGTAAGGTCCAATAAGTCAGTTAAAATGCAAGATAGGGGCTTGTAAATCCTGAAAGTCTCTATCAAAGATAGATACTTTACTAGACCTTCTTTTTGTGCTGAATCCAATGGTGGGTCTCAATTCTACGCGTATGTCAAAATACCCCTATTTTGGGCCCCCCAAAGTTTGGCAAAAAAACCCTCACCCCAGGCCCCCTCTGGAATTCAAAAAAGGTTGTAATGATGGAAATCAGCTCTGTGGGCTCTAGTCACATGATCCCGCAGCCAAAAACCGCACTAAATTATCAACAATCCCTCAAAATTGAGCCCTCAATTCCTGTAATGGGCCCAAAAATAACAAAAAATGAAAAAGTGCCCCCCTGGGCCCCCTGCAAAGCCGGTAGAATTTTTTGTTGAAACCGAGCTATTTTTGCGCGCTGGTTACAAAAATAAGGATGACGTTGCAATAAACAGTCAGACAAAAAAGTTGGAAAATTTGGGGGGGGGCAAAACCCCCCTCTGGGGGGGAATTTTTCAAGTTTTCAGATTTTTCTGGTTATGTTCTCGACTTCCAAAGATGTATAATACATATCTACCAGATATCGGCAAGTGGTCAATAATATTGATTAGTCAGTCAGTCAGTTTGTGGCTTTATAGTATAAGGAGGTTGGAGGAGGTTGATTTGTTCAAGAGTAAGCCAGTAATCACTTTTTCAAAATTGTAAATGTATTGCGGGTTGCATATCTTCTGCCTTGATATCAATCCTTACCAATCCTTGCTGTAAATTCAATGGTTCAGCCAGATTATAGATGTACTAATTTAGAAGATATTGAATCAAGTTTCAAACCCTCAAAATTTTACTATTTTTCAGAATTTTCTGAGTTTTCCTTAGATTCTTCGAGAACCAATTGACAGAAAATGTTGAAATTTGGTAATAATGATAATATTTGTGTAACCTGGCTGGCTCAGGTCTGGTGTCAGAGTTTTCAGGTCGCTCCTGATCGACGGCTGAACATGTCCATCCAAAACACGGGAAAGTTGGTAAAAATGCTATGTTCAATAAATTTCGAATCCTCTCTGAACGGAATTTGCAGATGAGCGAAGCGAGCCTGTTTGACTCACTCACACAGCCTCTACTGTCGGGGGTCTAGGGGGGCGGAGCCCCCTGGCTAGGTGGAGAAGGCGAGCGAAGCGAGCCTGCCAGCTAGTAAATTAATAATTCAATACCTGCACTATCTTTTGATTAGTGAATGTGGTGAGAATTTTCAGTTTCAATGAAAAATTAGTTTTCGCCACACTGGTATGAAATGGACTGTTTTACATGCTTTATATGGAGGCTGAAAACGCTCATTTTCAGGCGAGGTCGCCAGCAACTCGCCGGGAAAATGCGTTTTTTGGCCCTAGGGCGGTAAAATAACCTTGAATGTTAGCTGACTGAAGTCGTTGTCGATGTAAGGGTTAGTCGATCAATAGGTAGCATCCCGGTTTGATTGCATTAAATGTCAGCTGTTTTGGGAGTCAATGTCGACATATTGGTATTTTGATGTAAAGGTAGTCTCTCATCTGTTATTTTGATTGGTAAGATTCCTTGTCAAGAGAACTGAACGTTGAAAGTTTTCACATTAATCAGTAGTTGAATAATAAAGAAAAACTGCTTTAATAACTAATACTTCAACTTTGATAAGATTAAAAATGTTTGTATTGATTAACTGTTGAATAATGATGAACGTGAAATCCATGTTTGAACAAAATTATTGTTGTCAGACTCTGTGTTACTTCGTCTAGCAGGTAAGCCAGCGCCATCTAGCGGGTGATAATGCAACTAGACTTCTCTGTTAGCCAATATCTGTCGAAAATCAACAACTTTGAATTGATATTGTACAATTTAGGATGATCGTACAAAAATTATCTTGAGCTTAAACGTTTCTGGACTAAGAAAATCGAATACACTGATAGTTATAAAGTAATATTCAGTCAGTAAATCAATAAGCTATTGACGCGAAGTTTCAATAGCAAGCAGATCGTACCTATTCCAAATTCAGTATAGGTTAAGATAGCATAATAAGGTTACTGGTCTAGCTGTTATTGGAACTGATTAACTAATTTTTTATTTTTTTCTCTTTGCATTGATGTTGTGTGCCAAAAAATAAAGTTCGACACCACGGGTCGAAAATGTAATATTCCGTCTCTCAAACTTTTCTAGTCCTTGGCCTACGGCCTCGGACTTGAAAACCGATTTCGAGCCGGTAAACGCACATTTTTGGCCCTAGGTACGAATTATACTATTCTATAAAAAGCTTTCATGCTAAACATTTCCCGTTTCGGAATCTCCCTTTCAAAGCGTTGATAACTTTCTTTACTCATAACGAGAATTTTTCATTTCAGTAAATGTCGTCATCCACATCTTTATTCTTCATTCTTTCTTTACAATTGCGACTTGGTTTCCGTTATATAGTTATTTGTGCATCTAGGGACTAAAGGGCAACTTTTTCTCCCTGAGGGGAAACTGTTGTTGCCCGAGGCGTAGCCGAGGGTGACAATTTCCCTGAGGGAGAAAAAGTACTTTAGTCCCGTGATGCACACAACATTTTTCCTCCACCTACATTAATTAGCTATTGATAGGAATATATAGAGTGTCCCAAAATTAAAGTGCCAAACTCTGGGAATACATTCTATGGCTCAAAATAAAGAAAAAATCACGATTAATCTTCTTTAAAAAAGCGATTTGTTCACCAGATATCCGCCTTTCTGCATTTTTTACAAAAAAATTTCATCTTCAAATTCTTTTAACCGATCTTTATTAAACTCAGCAAGTATATTCATATAAAAGAAATCAGCTGTAAAATGAATCCAACTTGGTTCAATCTGAAATCTCAACACTAGGAAGTACGGTAGGTAGCTGCTACTTCCCAATTTATAATTTTTGTAACTACAAACTAAACAAAACTGGTGAAATAAAAGAATGATGAATGGAATGACTGGCAAGTTAACTTATATAGTAACAATAAAAGGGAAGCAAATAAGTTGATATTGCTTCCAGTTTTTAAGTAATGATACTGATAATAAAAAAGTTATGAGAAACTAGATTGAGCAATGAAACTTCTATTTCAATTTTTGATTAGGCTAATATGTAGAACTAAAACCTAATAAAAAGAAGAAGATATTCAAGCAATCAACTGAATCATTTCAAATTTACTATAATAGACTTCATTTTAATTAACGTTACATTAGAAATGTATAAAAGTAGTGAAAACAATCTTTTAATCTATAAGCTACAAAAATAAAGAAAACAAAAGCATCAATAAAATTTATTTATTTCTAACAGATATCAGGCTACTAGCTTTCAGCAAGTACATACCGTATATTACAAATGTTTAATTGTAAATTCAACTTTCAGAGACAGTTACAATGTTTGAAGGCCTATTTCGTCCACAACACAACAGTAACCGATCGTGAAAACCTGTTCATTAGGACAATTAAAATCCACATAACATAATATTTCGTGTTGATACAACTCATACAACATAATAAAGGCTATCTAATGGAGGATATTTGTTTAAATTTATGTTGAAAAGTCCGGTTTCCAATTGAAAAACTTCAAAACTAACGATTTTACTGACCTCAACTACCATATAAGTTGAGGTTAACTATACTTCCAAACCTCAAAACCAAAAGTCTAATTCAACAAAGACATTCTTTTATCATTGTTCCAGTATAATATGACAGTGGACTATTGATAATTAGTCGAAATTAAAACGATAAACACACTAATATAATAATAAACTTAAATTATAACACAAAGATCTCAAAGTACAATAAACCATTGTAGGAACGAATCATTGAATTCGATTCTAATTCTAATAATCGATTCGATAGTCGATATTCGATAGTGATCGAGAATTCTAGCTTTTAAATCATGAAGATTGTTTTTACTTTGGTACTATACTTCCATATGTATACATTTTTACATTTCTATAAATTTATGAATAATATACAAGTATTTAACTTTCTTCCATCATGATCCATTGTTTTATAAATATTCCTTCAAAATATCAGCGTAACCAACCTTTCTTCCAAACTGTGCACTCTATACTGTTTACTGTTCTACAGTTCACGCCTAAGTTCCAAATTTAGACACAAAATATCATAGAGATGCTTCCCATGTTATTTAAATGGGGCTACTTTATTCCCTAGGGAATTTTAATCTTCTTTTTCTCCCGAGGGAGAGAATGAAGCGCTTTAGTATTCGATTCCGGGGAGTGAAATGCGACTTTAGATAGTAGGTGGAGGAAAAAGTATTTTAAGCAAAGGATGAATGATGATGATGAAGGTTTAAGATGTAGGTTATATGTTTCTTCACTTCTCTTATCGTAACACTTCACTCAAAAATTTTTCGTCCAAGAAAATTTTACAAAAAATGTAGAATTTGGAATAAAAGGATATCTATCAGTAAATGAAGAAAACATTTGAATGGAAGCGAACATGTCTGGCTGCAGACATTGACTGGAACTGAAAGTTTCACTTCGTAAAAGCACCTTATTCATCCATTTGTACAAGCATAAATCATTCTAAATATAATATAGATATAATGTACATACTATCAAAGAATATGGAGAGATATATATACTTTATATTCACTGATACTAAGGTTGAGTGGCAGAAAGGACTTCCTAGTCCTAACTCCGCCTAATAAAGGACATTTTCATTTCATTCCATTCCAGGATACTATGTTGGTATAAATTTATGTGTTTATATGAACTCAATAGCTAATGCCGAGTTTTTCCAAGCACACTCAAACTTGAGAGACTCTCATGCCCGGTTTTTCCAAGCACACTCAAGTTTATTACACTATACTACATTTCCTATACTTATCATAGAAAATGTCAGCCCTTCATCAAAATTTGAGGGTCCCTCAAGTTTGAGTGTGTTTGGAAAAACCGGGCATTATTCTTTTCCAAGCTTGAAGATTTTCAAGCTTGAACTTTTGCCAGCATGCTTCGATTATAATAACGACACAGGAATGAAAAAGTGAAACAATAAATTAGAGAAGATGCAAGTAGCATAAAACTCACTCCATTGACAGTGGCGTTGAAGTGGAAGATGCGAGCGGATTTGGGTTTATAGTGAGTTATGGACAGCAGATAGAAGTCGGGTACCGCCTGCGGCCTTTGCCACGATATCACTACGTCACACAGTTTCTCTCCCTCGACACTTGCTGTTGCTTCTGCGCTCAGTTCTTCTGGTTTTTGGGGTGCTGAAATCAGTCCCATTTTAATTAGCTCAATAGCGCTACAAATCTAAGAATACAATTTAAAGTTTATTAAGAGTTCAATATCTGGTACCGAGCTGCGCTCTGAGCTGTCTGCGACAGAACTGTTGAATTACATAAATGTTTTATTGTAGAAATAAATTCAAAATTGATACCCTCTCACAATTTTTTGATATGAACATGTGTTGTAGACTTGAATGTAACTCCTTCTACTACCGCTAGATAGCGATTGTCAGTAACGGTAACAGCCCTTAAAAGCAGAACTTGAGAATATTCCTAAAGGAATATTTAATTCTTTTATTAATCCTGCCAGAGAGTTTTCCCGGACATGAGAACTGGTGCAATCTTATTTTACCATCACGGTTGTATTACATTTCAAATTTCGAAGAAATCGTTAGAGCCGTGTTTCTACATACATACATACATACAATAAACATACATACATACATACAAAAATTACTCGCTTAATAAAGGATAATTTACTTCGTCTATATCTAGTACCGAGCTCCGCTCTGAAGCTGCGACCGAACTGTTGAATAACATAAATGTGTTATTTTAAAAAATAAATTAAAAATTGATCACCTCTCGCAATTTTTTGACATGAACATGTGTTGTAGACTCGAATGTAAATCCATTTACTCTTAGAGTTGGTCACCTAATGATAACAGCCGTTATGCGCATTACTGAAGAAATATTATTAATTCTTTTGAATCCTGCCAGAGAGCTTTCCCAGACATAAGACCTGGTGCAATCTTATTTTTCCATCACGGTTATATTACATTTCAAATTTCGAGGAAATCGTTAGAGCCGTTTTCTAGATCCGTGGTTCCACAAACATACATACATACATACATACATACATACATACATGCATACATACAGAAATTGCTCGCTTAATATATTAGGATAAATGGATGAACATAGGAAGACTAAGTTTCAATTTCAGAGCTTTGAGACCTTCTGAATGAATCATTGAAAAGAAAATACACTTCTCAAAATAGCTTCCATAAAGTGGCCTCTTTGATAAAAACTCAGTAAGGGAAAAATCCTGAAAATGTCAGTAATTCATGTTGCAGGAAACCCTTTGTTTCGTGAAGCAGGAGGTAGTGAGATTTAAAATTGCTATGAAAGACTGATTCATAAAAAAAAGAAATGATGAAGGTATTGAATGTTGATGAAGATTGTGAAATTTCAAGTTAAAAGCAGACGTGCTTTCAAAAAGAATCGTTTAGTCAGAACAAAAGTTAGAGAAGTTAACTTCAGCTGAAAAACGATTTAGTTACTGAAAAAGTTATTTAGTTACTAGGAGGAAAAATGGCATATTCCACGGTAAATAGAGCATATTTTCAATCCTGACTTTATTCACCGTAACATTCTGTAGTCAACTAATAGCGCCAAATTTGAATTCAAAGGTATCATATTGATGACAGACTATAGAGACGATCAACTGATGTTAATCAAGTTGAGCAAATGAGTAAAGTATTTGTTCTGAAATCTTGGAGGTTTTTTTTTATACAAAATGGTTTATATTGTTCAGAACCAAATTGCAGAACCAAACTATAAATATTTCAATTATAATTCTAAAACTAAAAAGATACAAATTTGTCAAATTTCCTGCAGGTGTATCCAGATCTTGACTTCAAAATTTGACTTCAAAATTGCCAGACTTGAAAGCAAATGGAAACTCAATGCTATTCGAGTTGAATATTATTTTTCTTATAATTATCTTTACTTTCAGTCATAATCATAATATGTTCGACTGCCAAGTTGAAGGAATTCAAATTTGACGCTATTAGTTGCCCACAGAGTGGTGGATGCTGCGTTCATCTTATATAGAGCCAAATAGAGCTTTGGTTATTCGACCCATTATAAATCTTGTCTCGAGAATTTCGATACTATAATCAGCTGGGTGTACTCCCAAAGAGTTGAATACAATAGATGGACTATTCATTCATTATCGAGATATGATGGAAAATCATAAAAAATAAAGTGGCGGATTACAGGAAAATGAGAATTCGGCGTTTCGCCAATGACATTTTCTGTTTGTTTTAGCTCGAAGAACATCGTGGTGGTACTCAAATCAGTTCTTTCTGGAACACTTTGTATAGTGGAAACCTGTAGGATACAGAGAGGAAGTGCGCAGTCAGGCAGAGGATAGTTGGGGATAAAAAAGTATTCAGATCTCAAAGTGAAGTGATCAACAGAACAAGACGAGTTGCTCGTTTGAATTCAAACGGACCGAAACTCTCTCCCAGGTTGGTGGGTCAATAATTCAAGTTGAGTTGTTACGTTAAATTGATAGGAAATAGTATATTTCGTACCTAGTGCCGAAAATGTGCGTTTACCGGCTCAAAATCGGTTTTCAAGTCCGAGGCCGTAGGCCAAGGACTAGAAAAGATTGAGAGACGGAATATTACATTTTCGACCCGTGGTGTCGAACTTTATTTTTCGGCACACAACATCAATGCGAAGAAAACAAAATAAAAAATTAGTTAATCAGTTCCAAGAACAGCTAGACCAGTAACCTTATTATACTATCTTCGCCTATACTGAATTTGGAGTAGGTACCATCTGCTTGCTATTGAAACTTATCGTCAATAGTTTATTGATTTACTGACTGAATATTACTTAATAACTATCAGTGTATTCGATTTTCCTAGTCCAGAAACGTTTAAGCCCAAGATAATTTTCGTACGATCATCCTAAATTGTACAATATCAATTCAAAGTTGTTGATTTTCGACAGATATTGGCTAACAGAGAAGTCTAGTTGCATTATCACCCGCTAGATGGCGCTGGCTGAGTCAAGGATTGCAAGTTGAGTGGTAATTTATTGTGTAACTTTGCTTCTAAATAGGTTGGTATTTTTTCGTACATCTTCAATCTGTGTTGTTGCATGGCTAGTCTATTTTTCCCCCTTGTGTTGTAGTTATGTGAATCAGCATGTCTTTCAAATGTGGAGATGTTTCCATGTGTGAAAATCAACAGTTTGTATATGTAAACAGACGGGAGTGTTAGAATTTCAAGTCTACAAAAGCCTCTCTACAAGAATCATTGAATTTGAGTCCAGCCAAGTAACAAATTGCTCTTTTTTGAAGCCTGACTATTTTTTGGAAGTGAATATTAGCACAACCACCCCACAACTCTATACCATATGACACATGTGAATAAAATAACGCAAATAAACCATTTTAGTGCGTTTCATTTGAAAAAAAATGCACTATTGGTCTTGATCGGATAATCGCAAATATATGATGCGATATATTTTTTACACGTTTCCGAGCCCCCAGAATACGAATCTGATGTCCGTTCAAATTCATATATCTATATATGTACAGATTCTTGTTAACACGATAACTCCCGAAGGGCTTGTCGGAGAGCGACCAAATTTTGCACAAAAATCATTAGTGCTAATATCTCGGTCGAGTTCGTTAACCAGCCAAATTGGTCCAAGGGTAGGAAGTGAGTTTAGGGGATGAAAATTTTAAAAAATCATTACAAATCGACCAATAACTTGATCGTATTGAAAATTGGTGTGTATAATACCCTTATTATGCCCTACCATTTGAGCCATCAACAGAAAAAAATCCAATAAAAAATGGCAGAGAAAATGGCGAATAATATGCCGAAAATTGTGTTTTTATGGGTTTTTCGGGAACGGCACCTTTGAATTCATACCCTGAATAGCTCATTATAAGTCATATGATTTGAACCATCATAGAATTGCATTTGAAATGCACTCTTTCCGACCGCCAGCTGCCGGAGCAAATCTTGTTTGACACTGATACGGGTACTAATCTCACCATATTTCTCAAAACAAACAGCCCCTTACTTACAAAATTAATCAGTTTTTCAATGTGCAAATCCTATGAAAATTTTGAATCTATCTCTAGACCAAGCAAATTAACAGAATCTGTATTTTCTACAGGATCACAACCAATGTATAATTTGGGTTCTATATGATTATGCCTGAGGCTGAAATTTATAAGTCGACTTTTCTTTGAATTTACTGAGAGGGAAATAAAATAAAAATATTGAGCTAAACTGTTGGATAGTAGATTACATTTTTTCTCAAGTTCTTCTAAATTGCAATCGGAAAAAATTAAAGAGGTGTCATCTGCATATAATGTAAGTTTATTTTGTGGAGCTGCAAAAGAAATATCATTAATATACAGAATAAAGATAAGAGGTCCCAAAATAGGACCTTGAGGCACTCCTGATGTGATTTTAACTAGATCTGATGCTGCTATACCATGATCATTATGGATGGCAACAAACTGATAACAATCAGTAAGATATGACTCTACCAATTTATTTTCTTTACCGCATATCCCTAGACTTACTAACTTCTTCAGAAGTAACTTGTGATTCATGCAGTCGAAAGCTTTGGGAACATCAAGCATAACACCTATTGTGTAGTTACCGCCTTCTAGATCGTGTATCACAACTTAAAAAAATTCTATAAGTGCGGTACTGGTCGACCCATCCTTCACAAAGCCATGTTGATGTGAAGATATGAGATCATGTTCCTTCAAGTATGCTACTAGTCTTATAAGAATAATTGTTTCAAATATTTTCGAGAGAGCTATCAATATTGATATGGGTCTATAATTGTTTATGCCAGATTTGTCACCATTCTTAAAAAGTGGAAGAACTTTTGCTATTTTCAAAAGATCTGGGAAAATTCCATATTCACACATAGAATTAATTATGCAAACCAGTGGATGAACTATCGCTCTCCTGCAATGCTTTCAAATCTTAATAGAAACATCATCATAGCCTACAATAGATTTTGTCTTGAGATCTTTTATTATTTCTAATATTTCATCTTCATTGGTGGGATGTAAAACAAATTTATTTGGTGATGTCTCTGACTTATTATCTTCAAGTTCTTCACCTGATAACTCATAAGATCCCTTCAAGACAGCACCAGCTCTTTCAGCCACGGATGCCAAAAAATGTATTGAAAGTAGAAGCAATCTCTAGATGGTTAGTGATATGTTTATTTTCAATATTGAGTGCTATATCTACATAATTATTTCTATTGGAATCTTTCCCTCTAAGGGCCGGTTTCTCCAAATACGTTTAAATTTTAGTTTAAACTATCAGTTGTCAGTGTATGGTCCAGTGGCGATCGGTGCTGTAGAAAGTTAGTGAAGCACTAAGTTTTATAGTGGGAGGAGGGAGGTGTGTTGGTTGGATGGTTGGTTGTGGTTTGTGGGTAATTTCCCCTAAATATGACTGTGTGAAGTGTGATAATAATATGTGTAATTTTCCGTTTTACACATTATTTTTTTATTGACGCATAATCTCACAGTAGACTAACAAAAGATTCGATCCTAAACTTGACATGACATAAAAACTCTGCATTACAATTCATTATTATCAAGAGGTATTTCCAAGAAATATAATAAAAAAACACTCACCAAATTTGATCAAGTATGTAGTCATGTCTTTTCAATTTAGTTACGTATTTACTTATACACTTAACAAAATATCAACTCATTCTTATAATAATATATTATTCGATTTACAACCGTTGCAACAGATAATAGATAAACAAACTTCATCACAGCATTACAAACGTACAGACGACAGACGTAAAGTTTGAAAATTGCTAATGCCAACTGAACTGAACTTGGACAGAAATGAGAACTGTTTCAGATGTTTGTGCTCATCGTGATTTTAAATTTTTTGGTATATGAATTCATCTTTATTGTTAGAATAAATTATTCATTTAGACATTGTCTGTTAGTGAATATTATTATTTAAAAAAAATAAGTTGGCTTTGCGCTGTCAATTTGTCAGGTTGGCAATGGTCGGAAACTGAAATTACATTTGGCCAAGATCGGCTATCTTTGTAGCCAGGCCCTGCTAGCTTCTTTCGCAGCTTTATTGCAATGCTAAACCACTAACACCCCCCCCCCAACCTTTGTTCCCCAAACCGTAGCAAGAGCATATGAAGCAGGTCGAGCTCCGCTTCCTTCCACCTTTCAACCAATCAGCAGCTAGGCGGTGAGCGGTGAGGCGCTGACATTCAAATCAAAGCAGTCGATAATCATTGATATTAAGCATTTATACTTGAGTAATATTCCAATAATTGATATTATACTATTAATAATAATTATTTTATCACAATTTTTAATAATAATTCGCACGACTTAAATTAATTTTTCGAGGGGGTTTTCGTTACTGAAGCAGTGCTTCACTTGCTTCATATGACCGCTCGCCACTGGCTTTTATTAACTTGTGTTTCAATTGAGCCAGCTGATGGTTTAATCCAGAATTCAGATTAACTTTTTTGGAGAAACCGGCCCTAAATTGATTTATTAGCTTCCAACTTGATTTAGATTTGTTTGTTGCATTCTTTATTTTGTTATTATTTTTTTTAATGGGTTGGGCTTTGTAACCCTTAGCCACCGCAACCGCTATTCGATCTTTTGTGTCATCCCCTCTTTGGCTTATGCCATGTTCCATAATCCAAGGCCAGAGCAGAATTTACTCAGGGCCTTGAAGTCCAGTTCTCTTGCCTCCTCCGGTAGGAGGGTTGCCTTTCCAAGAAGTCTCCTCCTCATTTGCAATAGTGCTGGACATTCCAGCAGCAAATGTGCTGTTGATTGTGTCTCTTCTATGCAGAATCTGCATTCATCATCCTGACATAGCCCCTTCTCCCGTAACATATACCTGAATGGGCCGTGTACTGTCAGGAGGCTTACTATTTGCCTCAGCTCCCTCTTTTCCAGGCTTATTACATTGCGGGAAGCCTTTGTTGAGGGTTTAATCAACATTTTGTTACCATAGAATTCTTTCTTTGTATCTACTACTAATTGGTCATAGTGTTTTTTAACTTTGTTTATAAGTGAAGTGTCAAAATCAGCAACTGTTCGTGCCCTACTTGTTGCGATTTCAAGTAGAATTCTTGTCTGTTCAATTTCTTTTGTAATCCAGTTTTGTTTCTTGTTTCTAGTTATAGACAATGTTTTGGTTACTAAGGGACAATGCTTATCATAGAAGTAATAAAAATATCATGAAAAATCTTATAACTTAAATTAGTATCCTCTTTATTGAAATTCCAGTCTACACCTGCCAGAGATGCCTCCAAACTGTTCATGTTATCCATACCGCAATTCCGAAAAGTAATAGTGTCATTGTGAGAAATTCTTGCTTCATGAGAACATTGTCTCAATGACAGTTCTATGCATTATGGCATGTTCGGAAAGCCATGAATTTATGACATCTACTTTTATTCTTGTTAATGTATCACTGGTAATTATGTTATCAATTGCTGTTCTACTATGAACAGTATGTTGTTATTTTGGTTGGAACCTTAATGTTGTAATTTAAACTAAATTGACTCATTATGTTAAAGAAAGCATTACGTTAAGGAGAGTCTGACAAAAAATTAATATTGAAGTCACCCATACAAATAAATCGGATTCCCATGTTCACCAATAACATCTCCATGACATTGGAAAAATTTCTGAAAAAAAAGTTAAATCACTTTGGTGGCCGGTAGACACCTAGAAAAAAGTGTGTTTGCTTTTTCAAGTTGAATCTACAACAGGCTAGTTCAATGGCTAGTCAATGTCAACTTTGAAAAGATTGGAGCAATGTATCTCGCTATCTCTTAGATCATGCTCAGTTAAAATAAGAAAATCTGGCTTCTCTGAGTCAATGAATACTTCTAACCTATCTAATTTATTGTACAATGATCTGATGTTTTGGTGTATAAATTTTTAAACCTTGTATACCGGCGCCGGATTTCTTTGTGCAGATGTTCCCTCATTACTCACAAAATCCAGCCACAATCTCACATTGATCACTATCAATATTGGCTGAATCGACTAGTTTTTTAATGGTATGGGCTCACTCATAATAGAATCTACCTCTCTATAAAGCTCTTTCAAGATGTTAGATGCAATGTATTGTTTCCCTAGCTTATTTGTATGATGCTCATGGCGTGTATGGAAACGTTTTCCGAGCCCACTCAACTCCAAAAGTGTAACGTTGCTGTACTTCATACAGATTTTTCGCAGCTCAGCATTAGCCCATGCTACAGATTTATTCACGCACGACCAGCTTGGGAGATCATGCCTATGAGGAATATCAAAAACAAATACTCTAGTGTGTCTTATTTCTAAGAGTTTCCTACGTATTTCTTTTTTAAAAGATTTGGCTTAATTTTTTGCAATATCATTACCCCCTGCCAGAAACACAGCAGCATCTTGTGGACCCATATCAGAGCAATCACTCACACACTCTTTTGTTATATCCCTGAAACAAGCACCAGGATTAAGGGTACTCATGACATTACAATTATCATGTTCATTAAGCATCAGTATATTAACCAAATTTCTTCCCTGACTATCCATGAAAAGTTTAACACACCTTTTGAGCTTATTGTTATCTACCTCGGAGAGATTAGGTTTATTGCGAAAGCCAACTTGACCCCTACTCTCTGGATATTGAGGTTTGAAACTAGTTTGACTACACGCAGTCGATTTACAGTGCAGTTCATCATAAAGTATCCTAAATCTATTCGTTTCATTTCTTTTATTAAGTACTAGCCGGCAGGCACGCTTCGCTCGCCTTCTCCGCCTAGCCAGGGGGTTCCGCCCCCTGGACCCCCGACAGTATCAGCAGTGTCAGTGAGTCAAACAGGCTCGCTTCGATCGCCTGCATGACCTCTGTCAGTGTAAGCTGAGACAAACAGGCTCGCTTAGCTCGCCTGCAAATTCTTCTCAGAAGGGATTCAAATCTTATTGAACACAGCATTTCTAGACCTAATCTGGACCTGTTCACCAAATTTCGACAGTTTCTACCAACTTATTCTCGAAAAATCCAAGAAGAACTCTGAAAATTCCGAAAAATAGTAAAACGCTGATATTGAGCACAACCTTAAGCGTATATCGAACATAGTTTGAAACTTGATTCGATATCTTCCAAATTAGTTTATCTATAATCTCGCCGAACCATTGAATTTACAGTAAGAATATGTTCAGATAATCTCTCAATATCTTCCTCCATTTTTTTGTCAATTTTATCTATTTCATCTAAATTTACAGATTTTTCAATAAAGACATTACTACTGAGCTCTGTATTTAAACCCTCATCCAATAATACTACACTAGAGTTCGATGTCACAGTGTGAAGAGTTTGTGAAGCGACCGAAATAGCAAGTGTTTTCTCAGGGATTTTGTATAGTAGTAGAACTGGAACGTTGTAATAGCTTTATGTCCAGTTTGATCGATCTATCAAGAGCAGCGTCACGTTCATTTTGTAATTCTTGGAGTCGATTTTTCAATTGTTTATTCTCACTTTCCAAGCGAGATATCGTTTCATTCAAAGATTCTAAATGAAAATCAGAATTGTCGAGGTGTGATGAAGATGACTGATTTAAGTCTTCGTCATTTTCACCCACTATAATGCCAATGGGAGATTGTAGCGGGGTAGAAGAGTTTCCTCCAATATCATCTTGAATCCGTTATTTTTGAGCTGGAATATTTCTGGGTTGATCGCTTTGAAAAACTCTCGTTTTTAAGTACCTCCATAGAAAAAAGTCACAGGTTGATGAACCTGGAGAGCGAGGGGACCAAGGGATATCCCTGTCTCGAGAAAATTACGCGGCTTGGAAACAAAACATTCACAGCATTCATGACGATTCTCGCAGTGTGGCTTGTCCCATATTGTTTGTTATTTCAATAGAAAACGGGCGAATTCTGATGTAAGAAAGTTAAGAATCATTTCGATTTACGTAGAGGTAACGCACAAAGATAGAAGTCATATCAAATCTACCCGTTTCTTTCAGGCACGGCTGCAAAGGTGCATTGTTGAAGCCATATGCTTCACTTTTCAATTCTTTATTTATTTTAAATCAACGCGCTCGAGTTAGAATTAGTTCTCCCATTTTCCCTCTAGAGCGCTCCACTCTGCGGCTACCGCAGCGTGTATCAGAGTTTCCAGTCAGTCTGCTTTTAGTTGTTTGCGGAAAGCAACTCAAAACTTCAAGGCTTTACGTCCATTATCGTTTCGGGACAGCCTAAATCTTTTCGAATTGGGGAATTTATTTTTTATTGTCAAAAACCCCTAGGGAGGAAATCGTCCTTCGACATTAATATTTTTGTGTTGGAAAAGAGTGTACGCCAAATTTTATTTCAATTATTCTATTCGCCTGGAAAGTTACCAGACTTGAAAATAATCATCTCGCTTGAAACTAAGTGTGTGTGAGGTAATTAACAAGGACAGCTACAGATCAGCCATCAAACTGGGACCTCTCCCACCTCCAGGTGTCACCTCCTTTTTCGGGGATCCTAATATCGCCTTCCTCTGGGGAATAGTTTGAATATAGGGGGATCCATATTTCTACAGATTTATGGTGAGTGTTACTTGTTTTAATTATTTTTGCATGCATCTTCTTTTCGAGTGAGATATTATATCAATTTTCAGAAATATTCTTTTTCGAGATACAGTCCATTCTTTATATTATTCTTCATTGCCCATATTGTTTATTTAAAGTTAACACAAAAGCTCTCACATCTGTCCACCGGACATAGGATCTTTTACATCTGGTCCTCCGGGCCGGATTTCTTACCAATTTCATTGGGCATTCAGTTCATTGGGCTATTATTCTATTCAAATATTTGGCATACACTCATCCAATTTTATTGTAAAATTATTTTCGAATTATAAATCATTATTTGTACATTACAAGATTTGAACTTGTTTGTACATTGTTGATCATTGTGCATGTCAGGATTGGAACCTGTTTGTGCATTATGTCGTTTGATTGATTGTACAGGTCAAGAATTGAACTCGACTGTATTTTGTAGAAAGAAGCCTTTCAGGCTAGCGTAAGTTTGCCAGCAGTCTGGCCTTCAACTTATCTCGATCGCTCCGTTGTAGGAGAAACAGTTATCTGTTTGATAATGCTGCAATCAGCTTGTTTGCGCCAACTATTATATCAATTCGTTTTCGTTTGAAGTATCAATGGAAATCGTTCATCGTTACTTTCGTAATTTCACATTGAAATTAGTTTATGAAAATAATTAAATATTTTCCAACAATGAGTGACAACAAAGTCAAGCTCAAGAGAGCTAAATTGGAACAATATTTCCTTCGTATACAACGTACTTATGATCTTTCCAAAAATGCACTAAAAGATGAATTAAGCGCTAAGCAATTTTTAGTTCTTTATAATTCTGCTTCGTCTACTATTACTCAATATGAAAATACCGAATTGGAAATTCAAGAATTGGAATTGGAAAATAATCCAGCATTCATTCCTAAGTTTAATAATGCCCCAATGGAAATGTATGAATATATCGAAACAGTTAAAAGAGAATTAGATAAACGTAATCAAGTTCCACCTAAAGCTAATCCTGTTCAACCTATAGTTACGAACAATGATTCTAATAATCTATTACCTAAAATTGAAATCCCAATTGTTGACGGCAGCCAAGCTAACTGGAGTATTTTCTATGAAATGTTTAAATGTATGGTTCATGACAACAAATCTATCTCTGACCAGCATAAAGTACAACACCTAATTAGCAAATTGAAAGGGGAATCCGCGAATGTGGCACGTCACCTACCCCCAATAGGCAGTAATTATGCTATAATATGGGATACTTTAGTAAAGCGGTACAATGACCCTCGTTCCCAAACGAATTCTTATTTGAAACAGATTTTCGAGTTTAATTGTCTGAAATCTGAATCTCGAGCAGGATTAGTTTCTATAATTGATCAATTTTGTAGCGCAGTGACTGCTTTGAAACGTTTGCGAGGAGAGGATGTTTCCGATTCAATCTTTTTGTATCAAGCCGTGAAAATCCTTGACCCTGCCTCACGAAGGGCGTTCGAAACTTCTATACATGCGAAAGAGGACCCTACCTATGCTGATTTCGTATCTTTTATCGAAAAACAGATTAAATCGTTGTCTTATGAAGAATCGTCGTCTTCTAAGTCATCATTGAAACCAGTATTGAAACACATTCCTAAATCTAAAGTGTTAGTTGTTCAATCGAATTCACAGGAAATTAAGTCATCTGATAAAATATCTGATTGTTTGAAATGTGGTCTCAAAAATCACAAGTTAATAGACTGTCGCCAATTTCTTCAATTATCACCTTGGGATAGATTTCGTTTTGTCAAAGAAAAGGGTAGTTGTTTAAAATGTTTCTCTCCTTCTCATCGGAGTTGTTTTTGTTCTGGTGCAAATTGCAATACATGTCATCAAAAACATCATTCTCTTTTGCACTTTGGTTCTATTCCAAATTCGTCATCAAATTCGGAGAAAAAAAAGGTCGAGAATAATTCTATAAATTGTTGCTCAATTGATTCGAATGCGTCTAAATATAGTGTTCTTCTGTCGACAGCTCAAGTAGAAGTGTCTGATAAGAAAGGTAGGTTGCATAAAATTAGAGTTTTGGTTGATTCGGCCAGTCAAAGTCACTTCATCACCCGTAAACTTTGTCGTAAATTACAGCTTTCAAACTCCTTTCCAATTAATTGTAAATGGTTTTGGTGGAAATTCGCAATCCGTTTCTGGTCGTACATTTGTTCAACTTCAATCGAGACTTGATTCTAATGTGAAATTTTCTATTGAACCATTAGTCGTCGAAAAAATCATGGATCAATTTCCAACTAGTAAAATTCATAATTCTAACTTATCAAACTTATCTGGTCTTGCACTTGCTGATGAGAATTACCACCTTCCCAGTGAGATCGATGCTATTCTGGGAGCTGAGTTAGTACCCTATATTTTCCGTGGCGGTCGGGTGGAAATAGACTCAAATTATCTGATGGCTTTAGAAAGTGTTTTCGGTTATATCTTGATGGGTAGAGCCCCGATTTTAACTCAATCGTCGAAAGATTCAACCTGTCTAATGACTTGTGTCGCATCACCATTAGATAATTTGGTTCGTAAATTCTGGGAAATTGAAAATGTTCCTGACGTAGGGAAACAACTCACAGCTGATGAGTTGGAGTGTGAGGAAAAATTTGTGTCATCCGTTCGTCGTGAAAACTCAGGTAGATTTATCGTCTCTTTGTCGTTCTCGAAATCTCCTGATTGTCTCGGTGATTCGTTTGCCATGGCGGAACGTCGTCTTATCAGTTTAGAAAAACGTCTGATGCGTGACCCAAACTTACGTCTAGTCTATCATGATGTCTTCTTAGATTACCTCAAACAAGGACATATGGAATTGATCCAGAATCAGAATGATAAAAGTGGTTATTTTATACCTCATCATGCGGTAATAAAAGCTCATAGCCCATCTACACCCTTGCTTATTGTTTTCGATGCAGGTGCAAAAACTACTTCTGAAGTTTCATTGAATGATATTCTTCATGTCGGACCCAAATTGCAAACGGATATTTTCGTTCTGTTAGTCAATTTTCGGTTATTTTCGATCGCTGTAACTGCTGATATAAAGCAGATGTATAGACAGATTCTCGTCGATGAATCTTGTCGTAAATTTCAACGTTTGTTATGGAGATTTTCGTCTAATGATCCCATACAAATTTTTGAATTGAAAACTGTCGTATTCGGTCTTAGTGAGTCGCCGTTTTTAGCTCTTAGAACTGTTCATCAACTCGTTCTTGAAGAGGGTAAAAATTTTCCTGACGCTAAAGCTCGTATTCCTAATGATATGTTTATGGATGATTTGGTTACTAGTACTTCGTCGTTGAGTGAAGCAAATCGTCTTTGTAGTCAGGCTAAGGAAATGTTCGAGAGAGGCGGATTTGAACTTACTAAATGGAGTTCTAATTCATCTGAATTGATGATGAATTTCTCTGAAGGTGAAAAATCAGCATTGGCTAAAGATTTCGAGATGGGAAATTTATTAGCTGTCTTAGGTTTGAAATGGCAACCTAATAGTGATTCGTTCTGTTTTTCCGTAAATCCTAATCAGTCTGTGCCCACTAAACGCCATATATTATCGGTAGTTGCACGTATTTTCGATCCTTTGGGACTCTTATCACCCCTCACTTTGTTTCTCAAATGTTTCATTAAACAATTATGGAACGCTGGTCTTGATTGGGACGAGTCTGTACCTCCCTCTATCGCTCTTCAATGGGAGAAATGTCAGAAAGAATTTCCGTTGTTGTCTAATCTCTTCATATCACGTCATTTGGGAGTGATGAATGATTCGAAAATTACTGTCATTGGCTTCTGTGATGCGTCGACGTTAGGATATGGTGGTGTGATCTACATAAAATCTGAAGTGGGTATGCAACCTGCAACTATCACTTTATTGTGCGCTAAATCAAAAGATGCGCCGTCTAAGACGCTCTCTATACCCAGACTTGAACTATGTGCTGCTCTTCTGCTCGCTGAATAAATACAGGCAGTCGTCTCTGTATTACGTCTTCGTTGTCACGTAGCTCGGGTTGTCGCCTTGTCTGATACAACGGTTGTTCTACATTGGATCGGAGCTTGTCCTTCTAGGTAGCAAACTTTCGTTGCTAATCGAGTTACGAAAATTCAAGATTGTCCTATTAATGACTGGTTACATGTAGCAGGAAGTTCGAACCCAGCTGATCCACTTTAGAGAGGTTTATCTCCTTCTGAAATAATTGATAATGATTTGTGGTGGTCTGGCCCTTCTTGGCTAATGTTAGAAGAGAGTGATTGGCCCGTCAGTGTCGATCTTGAGCCTATAGAATGTCTACCTGAGGTCAAGACTAACTCAGTCGTCAATGTTGTACAGTCAGAGAATTCCTCTGATAATTGGATTTATCAATTAATAAGTGAATGTTCTAAGTATCGTCGTCTATTGGGTATCATGGTAGTGATATTGAAAATATTTCGTCTATTGCCTAAGCCTCATGAGTCAGATCTCGATGTGGCTGAAAAATATTTGTGTAAAGTCGTACAAAAAATTCATTTTTCGAAAGAATTGCTTGAGTTGAAAGCCGGGAAGGAATGTTCGCCACGTCTTCAACAGCTCTCACCCTTCCTCGACGGTGATATTATTCGTGTGGGTGGTCGTCTACAAAATTCAGAGTTGAATTATGACAGTTGTCATCCGATTATTTTACCGAAAAATGATCCACTGGTTATACTTCTGATTGATTATTATCATGAAAAGCATTGTCATGCTGGACCTCATTTATTGTCGTCTATTTTGAGACAAAAATATTGGATTTTGTCAGCCCGTGTTGTCATCAGAAGTCGTGTACGAAAATGTAATCAGTGTTTTCGCTATCGCCCTACTCTTACACCACCGAAAATGGGAAATCTTCCTGCCTGTAGGACTTTATCGTCTAAATCATTCGTCCAATGTGGAGTGGATTATGGTGGACCCATTCGTATCACCATGGCTAGACGTCGGAATCCTTTCATATTCAAATCGTACATCTGTCTTTTCGTCTGCATGGCAACTAAGGCCATTCACATCGAGTTAGTTTCGGATTTGTCAACTTCTATGTTCTTAGCAGCCTTTCGCCGTTTTCTCGCTCGTCGAGGTCCTTGTAAAGTCATGTATTCGGATAATGGTACCAACTTCGTCGGCGCCTATGATGAACTAATAAAATTGTCACGGATGCTGAACTCAAAAGAGTATCAAAACACGCTCCAAAATGAACTTGCTGATCATAACATTGAGTGGAATTTCATCCCGCCTGGTTCACCTCATTTCGGCGGTCTCTGGGAGGCGAATATAAAATCTGTGGAATCACACTTGTTTCGAGTCATTGGCAATCAGTTTTTGACTTACGAAGAGTTGAACACTGTCCTTGTTCAAATTGAAGCTGTGCTTAACTCACGCCCGTTATCTCAATTGAGCGCGGATCCTAGTGAGCCCCTTGCTCTCACACCAGCTCATTTTCTTACTCTGACTCCTCTCAAGTACCTTCCTATGGCGAATGTTGAAGATCATCCAATAAATCGATTGGATCGATTCGAATTAGTAAATCAAATGGTTCAGTCTTTCTGGAGTCGATGGCGCAAGGAATATTTACATGAATTACAGACTCGTGTGAAGTGGCGTAAAGATTCCACCCCTCTCACAGTTGGTACTGTCGTCATAGTGGACCAACCCAACGTCGCACCGTTGAAATGGCCTTTGGGAGTAGTTGAGGAAGTATTTCCCGGTGCTGACGGTGTCGTTCGAGTGGCTATGGTGCGGTGCACCCATGGTCGTTTCAAAAGGCCGGTTACGAAGTTGTACCCGTTGCCTACTCAATAAGTTTCGTTTTACATTGTTTTTTATTTTTATTTCGTTTTGTTTTCGTTTCGTTTTAGTTTCCTTTCTTTCGTGGTTTATTTTTTTATTTGTCGTTTTTGCTCTCCAGCTTGTCTGAAAATAGTTTTTCAGTCGGGGGGGGATGTTGAAGCCATATGCTTCACTTTTCAATTCTTTATTTATTTTAAATCAACGCGCTCGAGTTAGAATAAGTTCTCCCATTTTCCCTCTAGAGCGCTCCACTCTGCGGCTACCGCAGCGTGTATCGGAGTTTCCAGTCAGTCTGCTTTTAGTTGTTCGCGGAAAGCAACTCAAAACTTCGAGGCTTTACGTCCATTATCGTTTCGGGACAGCCTAAATCTTTTCGAATTGGGGAATTTATTTTTTATCGTCGAAAACCCCTAGGGAGGAAATCGTCCTTCGACATTAATATTTTTGTGTTGGAAAAGAGTGTACGCCAAATTTTATTTCAATTATTCTATTCGCCTGGAAAGTTACCAGACTTGAAAATAATCATCTCGCTTGAAACTAAGTGTGTGTGAGGTAATTAACAAGGACAGCTACAGATCAGCCATCAAACTGGGACCTCTCCCACCTCCAGGTGTCACCTCCTTTTTCGGGGATCCTAATATCGCCTTCCTCTGGGGAATAGTTTGAATATAGGCGGATCCATATTTCTACAGATTTATGGTGAGTGTTACTTGTTTTAATTATTTTCGCATGCATCTTCTTTTCGAGTGAGATATTATATCAATTTTCAGAAATATTCTTTTTCGAGATACAGTGGGCCCTGGCTTATAAACATTTTACAATCCACATTACTCATAATTCGTTGATTTTATGGGCGTTTCTGTCTCATAAACGTTTCCAATAAAAAGCAAATTCTACAGTTTCAGCTGATTAAAAAAATTACATGAAACGAATTTACCTCAAGTGAATAGAATATCGGAATAGTCCAATGCTATTCCTTTAAAACCAAAACTTTGCTCCTAATTTAATGATTTTGATATAGAAATTGATTTATTATTATGAATATATTTAATAATAAATATCAATCATTATTTTTATAGTGAGATTTGAACAGGAATCATTATTGTCGCTAAAATATTATCATAACCTACAAAGAAAATCGTAAACAAACCAAGTCAGAAGACCCTAGCCTTGTAATCTAAAATGGCCGCGATGATTTGAGTTTGAACAGCGATATCGTGAATTTTTTCGTCTGAACCAATTTACATAGACATATAACCTACATCTTAAACCTTCATTATTCATCATCACTCATTCATCCTTTGTTTAAAATACTTGGAAACCAAGTCGCAATTGTAAAGAAAGAATAAAGAATACATGGTATTTCCTATTTCACTCGAACCATCGCGGCCACTTTGGATTCGAATGTTATGGTCTTCTAGTGAGTTTTGGCTGATCGTTGATTCAACAGCTGATCCTTTCCAAAAATTGGAACATTGTAATTCGAGAGTTTTATTGGTGAATCTACAATCCCAATCGCTTGTTTTTCATCAGAAAAACAAGCTGTAAATCTTTATAAGCCAGGGCCACAGTCCATTCTTTATATTATTCTTCATTGCCCATATCGTTTATTTAAAGTTAACACAAAAGCTCTCACATCTGTCCACCGGACATAGGATCTTTTACATGCATAGATTCCAATGGAGGACATTTGGAAGATGTTATATTCAAAAGAATGATTTTTGACTTATTTTACACTAAATGGCAACATTTCTACTTTCTATCTATGATAAAAAAATAACAAAAATACAATTTCTCAAACAACCTATTGCTTACTCAAATCGTCCCACTTCATTGGTGAACCCTGTATTAAGCGAGTATTTTCTGTATGTATGTATTTATGTATGAACATGTATGTATGTATGTATGTATGTATGTACACGGATCTAGAATACGGCTCTAACGTTGTCTTCGAAATTTGAAATGTAATATAACTGTGATGGAAAAATAAGATTGCACCAGGTCTCATGTCCGGGAAACTCTCTGGCAGGTTTAATAAAATAATTGAATATTCCTTCAGGAATAACCCCAAGTACTGCCTACTGCGGATAATGGCTGTTATCGTTAGCTGACCAACGCTATCCAGCTGAAGTGAATGGAGTTACATTCAAGTCTGTAACACATGTTCATGTCAAAAAATTGTGAGAGGTGATCATATCAATTTTGAATCTATTTTTTACAATAACATATTTATGTAATTCAATAGTTCGGCCGCAGCTTCAGAGCGAAGCTCGGTACCAGATATTAAATATGATATGAGATTCAACTTACCACATATTGTTAAACTCCAGTTATTCACGTGCAGACACGATGGGGTGCAGAATGAAAACCAGAACTTTTGGGACTCTTTGGTCGAGTTCATAGCTTTGGCTATTATTGCAATCGTATAATTTGTACCAAATGTCAAGTCGGTTAACGTTAAATGGATAGTAGTTTCCATCTGAGAACAGAGCACAGATTATTAGCAGAATTTCAGAATGATAGAAAGAAATGAAGAGATATACATGATCAGCTGTCGATAACGTCGATCAATGAGGAGATTCAATAAAAAATAACTATCAACGTTCATCGGAATTCTGAACAAGAAGAAGATTTATCGAGAAAAGACAATCTACGTTGCATGCCAATAATCCCACTCATTGTTCCTTCGTCACTTTCCAAGAGAAATAATGCTGACACCAGATTATTGATGGGAGCGTGTTGGTTCACATGTAATGGCGTTACAGTATCCTATAATAATCGAGTTTCAAAAGAATTGACCAATCTTGAGAGGTTCGTTTCATGCTCATTCTAGGTAACGAAACATGTATGTGGAATAATAATTTTAAAGCTTTTTAAAAAGGGTATTTGATTTTCATTTAATTTATCAATACAAGGTAACGTTATAATAGCTTCCGTTTTCACAAACATGCATTGAATAATAGTCTGTCTAGAGTATAAACCGCATGCAAAACAAACTCTGATGGAAAATTAATCAATCATATATAATCATTCATATTTCTATCAAGATGAATATTACTGGTACCGTAAGGGAATTGAGCAAAGAATGGAAATAGAATATAACAGCTAAAACTTCAACATCATTGAAAAACCGTAGCCCGCAGCATCAATACAATATTCCGTGCACGTACGTCATTATTGCTCATTATAAATTTTTTTCAAATTGTAGATTGTATATCGTCTCATTTAGTATCAGTGATTGAGAGAATCCTCATGAGGTATTAACAGAACTCCATTTTATATTTTGACTAATTTTATTATTCATGCAATCTATTAGACTATTGCCATGATATTAATTGATAATTGATTTTTGTTGCAGATGAGGGTGTTGATCACATTCGTATTCCCAATAGTAAGAGGGGCGGTAGGCCTACGTGCCTACATCGAGTTCTTATTGGTAGAGCCAATCAGTCATTAGCAGGAGTTCAACTAATGTTCTAGTACTAGTTGACGGCAGACTTTTCTATTACAAGTCCACTGAAATAATACTTCAACATCTCAGTTGAGAGCAATATAAAATTAGGCTACTACTCAGAATTATTTTGAAACTAATAGGCTAGACGAATTCGAGTGTGAAATATTTATGATAACAATTGAATTGATATTGAAAATACTACTTACATTCATTCGAACGTCTTTCGATTCAGCAACAATCGAACTTTCTTGTGAGTCAGGAACCCATTCTACAACTTCATAGTAGCAAGGCTTGTCTGAAAAAATTTTTAATTTCTATTTTCATTCATCTTTGGATATAAAAGCAAAATGGCACTCATTCATCCACTCATCAGCCAAACTAAAAATCTACTGAAACAAATGCGTTCAAATTTGGCGGCATGTTTAGTTGGACCTAAGTAGGTGGAGGATTCAAATAAGGTTATTGTTTATTGTTAAAGTTTATTGCTTTTTTCAGATTTCTACTATCGTATGATTGCAGGTTTGACGTCTAGTGGGATCGGACTCCCCGGATTATCAGACAGTGTATGGGCTGAAAAGTTTATTTGATCGCTAAGAATTCCGTTGGGATCTCGTTTTTGTATGTTTATATAAATCACGTGATGGACAAAAGGAAGATGGAGTCCGGCAGATTTTACAGGTTATATTAAACAAGTTGGATAAACAAGAAACACTTCTCTCATGGTTTGAAAAGAGGCTACAGACGCTAGAAGGCAGCACTATCCTGGCAGGGAATAGAAAAACTCATTAATGGCGAGATTTTTGAGGATTATGGCATGGAATGCCAATGGAATACTTCAAAGACAGCAAGAACTTGAGCTTGTACTTAGTAGTGGAAAAATAGATATTTGTCTTATATCAGAAACACACATGACAAACAAATCTTTCCTTAGAATCAGAGGCTTCAGAGTGTATCACACAACACACCCAAATAACTCAGCTAGGGGAGGAAGTGCAGTGATTGTGAGAGAATCTATCCAGCATAGTGAGGAAATTGAATATAAAACAGAAGAGATGCAAGCTACAATAATATCACTGAAATTAAGAGGATTTACTTTATGTATAGCAGGACTATATAGTCCTCCAAGGCATGCAATCAAGTGTAAAGACTACTTGGAATTATTTAAACATCTTGGAAAACGGTTCATTGTAGGAGGAGACTTCAATGCTAAAAATACACTTTGGGGATCCAGATTAACCACTACCAAAGGTCGAGAACTGTTCAGTGCAATTCAAGAATACAAATGTAAAGTATTAGCTAGTGGTAACCCAACTTACTGGCCTACTGACCCAGGGAAAATACCAGATTTGATAGACTTTTTCATCATCAAGGATATTTCTACAAACTACATAAAAATTGAAGATACCTATGACCTGACATCAGATCATTCACCAATTCTACTAACAATAAGTGAAACAGTGATTGAGCGTGATCAAACTCCATTCCTCAGCAATAGATACACAAATTGGGAACAATTTAGATCACTTCTAGAAGAAAAAATAATCTTGAATGTTCCACTCAGAAGTAGAGACCAACTTGACAAAGAAATAGAAAAATTAGTTGTTGATATTCAGCAAGCAGCTTGGGCATGTACTCCAGAAATCAGACAGAAGACACAGGGCAGCAATTATCCAGCAGAAATTAGGAACTTACTGATTGAGAAAAGAAGAGCTAGAAAAAAGTGGCAGAATACCAGAGATCCAAGACACAAAACTCTGGTGAACAATCTGTCCCAGCAACTCAAAAGATAAATAAAAAGACTAAAAAATGAAACATTCAGAAGATATCTCAATGAATTAACTAACGATAAAAGTACTGAATACTCTCTCTGGAAAGCCACAAAATGCATTAAGAGGCCTCAGAATCAAAATGCACCTATTAGAAACTTTGATGGCACTTGGGCTAGAGACAACAACCAAAAATCAGTCACGTTTGCAAATCATCTAGAAAACATCTTTAAATCTAATGAAAGCTTTGATGACAATCAACTACTACCACACACGGTTCAAGAATCAATAGAAATTCCACCTGTTACTGTACGTGAAGTGGAGAAGACAATTAAGATCAGCATTAATACCCGGAAGGCACCAGGGTTTGACCTAATTACTGGTGATATATTGAAACAGTTGCCAAGAAAGGCTCTTTTAAAGCTCACATACCTTATAAATGCAGTGTTCTGACTGAAATATGTACCTGACCACTGGAAAATTTCAGAAGTCATCATGATACTCAAACCAGGAAAAACACCATATGAAGTCACCTCATATAGACCAATCTCCCTTTTACCTGTAATTTCAAAACTCTTTGAAAAGTTACTCTTAAAAAGATTGAAACCAATTATAGAGCTAAAGGAGCTGATTCCAAAACATCAATTTGGGTTCAGAGAGAAACATACAACCATTGAGCAAGTTCACCGTATTACCAACATAATTGAAATGGCACTTGAAGAGAAGAAAATCTGTAGTGCAGTATTTCTAGACGTTGCACAAGCATTTGACAAAGTTTGGCACAAAGGACTACTATGTAAATTGAGAACTATGCTTCCACTCGAATATACTCAAATTCTTGAATCATATTTATTGGGTAGATATTTCAGAATCAAGCAGAATGATGAGTACTCAGAACTGAAGGAGATTAGAGCTGGAGTGCCTCAAGGAAGTGTTCTTTGACCAATTCTGTATTTGCTATACACCAGCGACCTACCTGAGATGGAGAATAATCCACACAACACAGCTGTATTGACTTTAGGTAATAACTATCAGGAATCAATGAAAAAATTGCAAGATGCTACCAATGAAATCTGTAATTGGACCAGACTATGGAAGATCAAAATTAATGAGGCAAAATCTGTCCAAGTAAACTTCACCAACCGGAAATGTACACAGATTCCCTTAATCATCAATGGGAAACCTGTACCATATGCTAATGAGGCTAAATATCTGGGTATGACTTTGGATGCTAGATTTCGCTGGAAGGCACATGTAAAGAAAAAAAGAGAAGAACTAGGGCTCCAATACAGCAAAATATACTGGTTTATAGGAAGGAACTCAGCACTATCCTTATACAACAAGATCCTCATCTACAAGCAAATCCTGAAACCCATATGGATGTATGGAATTCAACTCTGGGGTTGTGCCAGCAAGAGCAATGTAGATAAAATTCAACGATTCCAGAACAAGGTCTTGAGGAACATCGTCAATGCACCAAGATTCATCCGGAATGCAGATATCCACAGAGACTTGGAGATTGAGTTCGTCCTAAGTGAAATTGGGCGCTTCGCTAGGAAACATGCTGTGAAGATCCAACAGCACGTCAACCAAGAAGTTACCCGGCTACTTGACAACGCCCAGCCGCGCAGGTTGAAGCGGACGAAACCCTTTGAATTGTGTGGTGATGTGGTGTGAAAAGCAGAGTAGTGATAATAGTGTGAAATTTACATAGTTGAATATTATTTATTATTTTATGTATGTCATATTGAAATAATTTGATTAGTATGTAGAAGTAGTAGTCCTAGTGAGGACTCCTAACTTAGTCCAAAATTCCAATTATAAGTTAGAAATGAATTGCTTATTAGCCTCTTATGAGACTAGATTGCAATAGTAGAAGGAAAGCAAAAAAAAATGTATAAATCCAATGATATACTAAATGCAAAAAAAAAATTACCTGGCGAAGGATCCCACTCTATCACAGCATTCATGCCATTTCCATTCACGCTCTGCTTTATCACGTTTGCATACTCCACAGGTCTAATTTTCTCGCCTAAAAAATGAAAAGATTCACCTAGAGCAATTTTCATATTTGATTATCATATCAATTATCATATCTCACTGTGTTGAGAAAATATAACAACAACATAGTGAGACTACATACTTTTGTTACTAAATTAATAGCTAATCTACCAAATAATCTGAAGTTAGTAACTATGAACTTACTAAGATATTTTCAAGAAAATATGGAAAAGCAGAGAGCTAGACTATGAAAAGCTGAGATGTTAGTCGACCTCTCCCAACACAGTTTTGGATCAACGCTTTCTGACGAGCTGTCTTCCAAAAAAGTGACTAAAAAGTAATCAAGTAAAAAAACTAAATCACTGGTTGTTCAAATATTTCAAAAAATTCGCTCCGGCAGCTGGCGGTCGAAAAGAGTGCATTTCAAATAATGCAATTCTATGATGGCTCAAATCATATGACTTATGATTCATACGATCATAAGACGTTTTTGTAGAGGACCATTTTTGGCATATTATTCACCGTTTTCTCCGCCATTTTTTATTGGATTTTTTTCGTTGATGGCTCAAATTGTAGGGCATAATAAGGGTATTATACACATCCATTTTCAAAACGATCAAGTTATTGGTCGATTTGTAGTGATTTTTCAAAATTTTCATTCCCCAACTTCACCCCTTTCCCTTGGACCAATTTGGCTGGTTAACAAACTTGACCGAGATATTAACACTAATGATTTTTGTGCAAAATTTGGTCGCTCTTCGATAAGCCCTTCGGGAGTTATCGTGTTAACAAGAATCTGTACATATATAAATGAATAAATAACTAAATATATATATATATATCCATATATTATATATAGATATATGAATTTGAACGGACATCAAATTCGTGTTCTAGGGGCTATAAAAAATACATCACATCATGAATTTTCGATTGTCAGGGCAAGACCAATAGTGCATTTTTTCGAATGAAATGCACTAAAGAGCTTGCTTCATAAAGAGCAAGTACGATACCATTGATTCGTTTTCCTCTACACAGATTGTTCATCAGAGTTGTTTATCAATTCATGATAAACAGTTATATGAGTTTAACCTTCGAATAAAAATTAAATCACAACAAACCGAACAAGCTAATAAGGTCACTTTTAAAGGAGTAATGTGATTTCTTCTTAGTTTCCTGAAGAGTTATAATACAACATTATGTTCTGTAGTTTTGGTAATATGATAATGTCTAAACTTACGGAAAATAAGAGGAAACAAGAAAAAACGATACATGAATTAATAACCGATGCTGAAAAAATTCCCAAGTCGAGATTTATTGTTTCTACTCCATGTGTTTCTCTCCAATCTACTTCTCTTTTCAAAACCCGTATCTCTCCATTTGCCCTAAAAATTTGCTCATTTGGATTCTTTAATTGATTTTCATCAAAATCAACTTCAACTCTATTACATTGCACTCTTCTCTCTCCTATTACTCTGCACTCTTCATTGCACTGTTCTATCCTCAAACTGGAATCCAGATTAATTTGGCATTTTCTGTTTAGTTTCAGCATGTCATCATTCAATCCTCATCTCCAGCTTCGTGAAGAGTGAGCAGTTACAATTTTTCTTCGAAAGCGACAATAACAGGACTGACAAAATTGAAACATGTAACATTTTGTTACACAACATTACAGTGCTTGTACTAGGAACCAACTGTAAACAAGCAGTAGGTGGACCAGATAAACCTGTCCACCAGATTTGCAAACAAGACACATTTTACTAGAATTAGATAAATGCGTTTTAGAATTTGGAGCATTGCATTATTGGTTGTAACATTTTTTGAATGATTACGTTGATAATTACTCTTATCAGATGACTTTCGTGAACTCGTATTATCAAAATAATTAGTTGAAACTTCCAAATAATGAACTTTTTTTCTGCATGAATTCAGCTAAAACTCAGATCAAGGAAGATCTTTTGAATAAGATTTAAGTTAAAATTGTAAGATTTTAACGGAGTTCATTGCTTCTGTTCATATAAAACATATTTGGTGTATTCATGAACGATCGACAGTTTTGATTGTGGGTTGATTAGTTTGTGCTTTCCACCCTTCCCCCTCTCCTAGAGTAGGCAAGATAACCTCTCTCCCTCACCCCTCCTATATCCTCCCCGTTTATCTTTTAATCCGGCACTTCGAGGACAGTGCCCGAGAAGTCAACAACACGTTTTCGTTCCGTTTCTCCGTTCCGTGGCGTTCGATTTGGACGCAATCATCTCGTTCCGTTCCGTGTATATACATACGTTTAACCTTCGCATGCAGACAGGATATCAGCAGTAAATTCTACATACTCTACAGTCACATACAGTCCACTATTCTCGTCAGTCCAAGGTTAGTACAAAACTATTTCACTTACTTTCAGGGCTTGGTTACAAGTAACTTGGTTACTTGTGAATTGAATGGTAGTGCTAAAATAAAATGCTCGTTTTGCAACTCAATGAATCATTCGTTGTTCAAATATCCTGCGTTCTTGAAAAGAGATCCAAAAGCTAGGAATGAATTTATTAAATCATTGAGAGTCTGTTACAATTGTTTCTCTAAATTTCACACTGTTAATCAATGCAAGTCTAAATCGATGTGTTATTGTGGCCGTATGCATAATAAACTGCTTCATTATCCTCGTAGTAGTGATAATAGCCGTTCGAATTCTCCCGTTCGTAATCAGAAGTCTACTGATAACATCTCTAAAGTTGCTTTGAAATCGAAATCCGTTGATTCGATTACTCAAACTGATAGTGCTATGAATGTGGCTGAGAGTTCAAATTCTTCTAAGCATTGTGGCATCACTGATAATGTTATTGATAAGTCATCAATTGTTAGTTTCATTCCTAAAACGAGTGTTGTTTTGGGTACTGGTACGTTTATTGGTGTTCGTTTAATGATTGATTCTGGTAGTACTGCTAATTTCATAACAAAAGATCTCGTTGTGAAACTTGGTTTATCTGATCATGATTGTCATCAAAATTTCTCTGGTTTGAATTCCTCGAGTGTAGGGAATTATTCTGGTGTTGTGAAATGTTTGTTGAAACCTAAGGGCTCAAATCACCCTCGTCTAGAAGCTGAGGCTTACGTGATTGATAAAATAGTTGGTTCATTGCCTCCTATTTATCTAAGTTCAAAAGTTCAAAATGAGTTGAAAAAATTCAACCTTGCTGATCCTGTGTTCTATGAACAACGTTCCGTTGATCTTCTATTGGGATGTCAGTTATTCAACAAAATATTACGTCATCATAGTAAAGTCTCTTCCAGTGAAGACTGTTCGTTTTGCGTGATTCCTACCGTGTTTGGTGACATTATTTTGGGTGAGTTTCCCAATAATTCCGTTCTTCTTATTAAGTCATTGACTGCATTAATGACGTGTCCCACCTCTGAGAACTCGTTGAATAATTTGGTTCAACCGATGTTTTTTTTTCAATAGATAAATAAATAAATAAATAAGTTTTGGGAAAGTGAGGAAATTCCTTATCGTAAATTTCCTAGTCCTGATGATGAGTTTTGTGAAAAACATTTTGTTGAAACTCACACGCGTGATGCTGAGGGTAGATATGTTGTTCGTCTTCCTTTCAAAGTTGATAATAATCAACTCAACTTTCATGAATCTCATGACGTTGCGTTAAATTGTTTTCTGTCGTTGGAGCGTCGTATGCAGCGTGATGCCCGTTTAAAATCTGATTGTGTATCTTTCATGGAGGAGTATCTTCTTTTAGATCACATGGAAGTTTCTAAAAAACCGGGTAAATATTTCATCCCTTATTTTTGTGTATTCAATCCGTCATCACCTACAACAAAGGTTCGTGTTGTATTTGATGGGTCTGCTAAAAAGAGTCACATTTCGTTGAATCAAGTTCTTCATTCTGGTCCAAAATTATTGAATGACATATGTGATGTGTTAACTAGGTTCAGACTTCACAAATTCGTATACACGTGTGATGTTACGGAAATGTATCGTCATGTAATGTATCATGAAATGATCATGAATGTATCATGTATGTACATGAAATGTATCGCTATTCTCGTTGATGAAGAAGATCGTTCTTTCCTTCTCATATTGTTTCGTAAAAATCCTTCTGATGATATTGTCGTTTATGAGCTTAAAACAATCACATATGGTTTGAAACCGTCCGGTTTTCTTGCTCAACGTGCTCTCATTCAATTGGCTAAAAGTGAAGGAGATAAATTTCCGTTGGCAGCAGCAGCTATTTGTGATGATATATATCATGACGATTTTCTCACCGGTGCTAATTCGTTGGAAAAGACATGTGAAATAAAATCACAACTTTGTAATCTTCTAAACTGTGCTCATATCAAGTTGAATAAATGGAGCAGTAATTCTCCTGAGTTCTTGGATTTGATTCGTTCTGAAAACATTCAAGTACCACTTCACATCAGTGATGAGCCTAATTCAAATGTGAAAGTTCTTGGCATAATGTGGAACCCAACTACTGATTGTTTTCATATTAAAGTCTCCATTCCAGAGTTTCAAAAGAAAAACTCCAAGCGCACTGTTCTGTCTCTTATCGCGCGTCTGCATGACCCTCTCGGCTTTATAGCTCCAGTAATATTCAAATGAAATGTTTTTTACAAGAGCTGTGGAAGTTAGATATTGATTGGGATACGCCGATTCCTGTTGATTACAATGAAAGCTGGAATGAGCTGATGAGAGAGCTTCCTGCTCTGAGTTTAATTTCAATTCCTCGGCGATGCTTTATCTTGTCAAATACTTGGTTTTTCCGACGCATCTCAGAAAGGAATTTGTGCTTGTATCTTCTTGAGAGTTGCGTCGTCAGAATCTACCGTGAAATGCTTCCTGTTGAAAGCTAAAACTAAAGTTGCGTCGTTGAAAACTCTGTCTATTCCTCGATTAGAGCTTCAAGCTGCGTTGTTGCTTTCGAGATTGTATGTTTCAGTCCTCGCTTCACTGGAAAAAATCATTCTTCAATCTTCGTTTCTGTTCATTGACTCAACTATTGTTCTATCTTGGTTGCACATACCTCCTTACTAGTTGCAAACGTTTGTTGCAAACCGTGTTGTGAGGATATTAGAGTTGACTAATATTTCAGATTGGAATCACATTGGTACTGATTTCAATATCGCCGACGTTGGTTCAAGAGGTGTTTCTCCCCAAAACTTGTGCAATTTACAAGAATGGTTCAATGCTCCAACGTGGTGTTCTAATCCGTTGTCATGTTGGCCGTTGTCATCTATGACTTACCCTGCTACTGAAAATCTTCCTGATGTGAAACAAAATAAAGGCGTTGTTTTGAATATCACTGAAGAATCTGCTGTTATTCAGATAACACGTTTCTCCTCATACATGAAGTTGTTGCGTTCCTGTGCTTATGCTTTACGTTTCGTAAATAACTGTAAAGCATCAATTAGTGGTGTCTCTCGTAAATCAGGTGCACTTAGTGTCTAAGAGTTGAAATTTGCTCAATTGTATTGTGTTAAAATTGTTCAAAAGTGTCATTTTAATCGTGAACTCAATTTATTGAGAGAGTAAACCTTGTGATAAGAGTTTCCAAAAATTGTCTGTATTCTTGGATTGTGATGATCCATAAAGATAGTCATTTTACTCAACTCCTCATTGAGTATTATCATATTTCTCATCTCCATGCTGGACCAAAAATAGTGTGTGCTCTTATCCAGCGTTATTTTTGGATTATTGGAGCTCACAGTGTCATCAGAAATGTGATTTTCAATTGTACTCGTTGTCATTTATTCACTGCAACTCCTGTTGCTCCCGTCATGGGTGATCTTCCCAGCTCTCGTGTTGTTCCTAGTGCTCCCTTTTTGAAGGCTGCGGTCGATCTAACTCGTCCGTTCATTGTCAAAAAGAGTATTCGGCCCAAAGCTCTTACGTACAAGGCATACTTTGCACTATTTGTCTGTCTGGCAACAAAAGCTTGTCACATTGAGGTGCTCACAAGTCTCTCATCTGAAGAGTTTATTAATACTCTCCATCGTTTTGTTTCTAGGCGTGGATTGCCTGATGAAATATTTTGTGATCAAGGGACGAATTTCAAAGGTGCTGCGCGACAATTGAAGGAGATTGTTGAATTTCTCAGGTCGTTAGAAAATCAATCCAACGTTTGTGATGCGATGTTGTCTAAAGGCATCCAGTTTCGTTTCAATATTCCTCATGCTCCGTTGATGAATGGAATATGTGAGTCTAATATCAAAAATGTGAAATTCCACTTATTTCGTGAAGTGGGGAATTCTGTCCTTACTATTGTCGAGTTTTCCACCCTGTTGGTGAAAATTGAGGTGATTCTCAATTCTAGACCGTTGTCTGCGCTCTCTTTATCTCCTGACGACTACGAGACGCTGACTCCCGGACATTTCCTTGTTCATCGCCCTCTGATAGCGGTTCCTGAAATTGACGTGAGTGATGTCAACGAGCACAGAACGTCTGGGGAAAAAGTTAATCATTTCACTCAGCGATTGTGGAAGAGGTGGGAGAGTGAATATCTCCACACTCTTCAACAGAAATAGATATTTGTGCAACTTGTGCGCAAAACCGGTGATTGCCAAACGAGATAGAGAATGGCCGAACGAAGCGAAGCTGAGTTCGGCCATCTATCGAGTTTGGCAAACCTTTTGCACACCAGTTGCACACAATATTTTTCCCAACACTCTATATCATAAAAGTTCTAAAACAATAATAGTTGACGCATTTTGAATAGCGGGTATTAGGCTATATGATAATAGTTCTATGACATATTTCTATTAGCGAACATCTGTGATGATAAAATATTATCGTATAATTGACCAACTATTATCAATGATCATATTCTATGTGTCATATGTTCTCCTATAGAGAACATATTATAATATATTTGATAATAGATGTATGACATAGAACTATAATTATTATTGTGTAATGCCAGACCAACGAGAGATTAGCCTAACAATAGATTAAGAGCATTTCGAGTACCGTAGGCCAATGCTACACATTGAAACTTTGCATAATAAATTAATGGCATTAATGGTTTAATTATTACATTTTTGCGTAATCTAACTACCAGTATAATCGGTTTTAGCAGTCGAGAAACATTTAATTTATTGATAACATTTGAACGATCAATTTTGATTATATAAGAAGGTGTTAAAGTTTGATTGTTCTCGCTACTTTTGGTGCGATTCCCAGCTAAAAGCAGTACAACGGCCAATTATTTCTTTTCAGCTAAACGCAGTACTATCACTAGAGTATAATTTTGTTCAAAAAACGTTTTAAATAAGTTTGATTTGTATTATTATGCAACAGATTATCAAAGCTAACATTCTAATTATATTATTATTTTGAAACAATTGTAAATAACGTATCAATATCAACACAGAGCAGTTAACTTTTGACTAATAATCAAAACTCCGCCATTTCTATTCCTCAATGACAGGCGACGAGTCGACAGATGATTACTGTAATCAACTGGACTAAATTGGGCAGATAATTCTCAAAAGAAAGATTTAGTCAAATTACGCTCTAACAAAATTTGTATTTAATACAATAAATTTTAGCGCCTAAGTTTTTGTCATAAATGTTATTGTTATGATGAATCTAACGTTATTGGATTCTGATGAAATCAGCTCTCAGACGTTCCGAGTTCAATGAATTTGGAATTGGAATTTGGGCCGTGCGCAAAGCACAAAATGGAATTTGGGCCGTGCGCAAAGCAAGTGTTTTGCGCACGGCGTTCCGGAATCAACTGTTTTGCAAATCGGTCCGAGTTCTGGAATGAGATGTTTTGTGATCGAGTGTTGGGAAAAATAAGTGGTTTGAGAGTGACACAAACCTACAGGTAGGGCAGTTGGTTTGGATTAAAGAGGACAATTCATCACCCTTATCATACCCGTTAGGTAGAGTCACTCAAATCACAAGTGATGCTAAGGGTGTTGTGCGCTCAGCTCACGTGAAAACTAACTCTGGTGAGTATGTTAGGCCAGTTAGGAAACTTGCCCCCATACTTCCCAATTCGTTCAACCCACACCCTAAGCTTTCCGTTTTCCTTTCCTATTCCTTTTTCCCTTCGTTTTTCCTTTCCTACCGTTCGGTGCATGTTGTTTTGTTTTTTCTTTTATTTTTAAATTTTAGTTTTTTCTTGAGTTTATGTTCTTGGAAATGAGGCATTCCAAGGCGGGCGGAGATGGTGGATTCATGAACGATCGACAGTTTTGATTGTGGGTTGATTAGTTTGTGCTTTCCACCCCTTCCCCCCTCTACTAGAGTAGGCAAGATAACCTCTCTCCCTCACCCCTCCTATATCCTCCCCGTTTATCTTTTAATCCGGCACTTCGAGGACAGTGCCCGAGAAGTCAACAACACGTTTTCGTTCCGTTTCTCCGTTCCGTGGCGTTCGATTTGGACGCAATCATCTCGTTCCGTTCCGTGTATATACATACGTTTAACCTACGCATGCAGACAGGATATCAGCAGTAAATTCTACATACTCTATTCACTACACACTGTAGAGTGGACTCTACAGTCCACTATTCTCGTCAGTCCAAGGTTAGTACAAAACTATTTCATTTACTTTCAGGGCTGTCGAAGTTGCGTGAGTTTTTAATCTTAACTGTACCCCAATCCACCGGTTTGGGGACAGGACGGGATTACCAATATTATCTATGAGAAGGCAAGCATACCAGAAAGAATCGAAAGATGTGATGGGGTGGTTGACTAACAATAGATTGGTAGTAGCAATAGTTCTCTGCTTTTCCATATTTGCTTGCTGGGCTGGGGAGCTGCATCACTGATCGAATGTCAACTACTCACATAATTAACTTGAGCAAACATTCCAGCGCTAGAACACTATGTAGAGCTTCAGAGAGGAGAAATATCACAACTGATGGATCCATTTCCTTGATGAATAATACAGGGTCCGGCAGAAATAATGAACGTTTTTGAGAAGAGTAGTACTCATTTCCTCCGTCGCCGAGAGTTGTGAGGATGGTGTTGTTAAAGTCGTGTATTCTTACCATTTTTGTACTCTAGTTCCAGTAGTTGTCGCCATGGAGCGTTGGACGATGGAACACCGCGTTTTTGCCTATGATTGTGTTTTTTTATGAATAATTAGTCGTACAACCGTAGTACAGCTTAAATTCCGACACCATTCATCGAAATACATCAACATTCACTTCAATATTCATCGAGTAGAGCTGTTTCTTCTCAAAACATCACCCTATACGACAACAAGCATCGAACTGTGGACGAAATTAAGGATGAAGTTTGCGTGGAAGTCGTACATTCAAATCATATGCCCAGGTTGAGCTGGGGTAATAGAACAACTGATTCAGAACGATTACCCAAAAGAACCCTGTTCAGTTAAGTAATATAGCAGTTAAGTAATATGATGATCGTAGCAAATCCATTCGAATGGGATTTGCAGGCGACCAAAGTGAGACGATTTGTCTTAGCTGGCACTGACAGAGGTTTTTCAGGCGAGCGAAGCGAGTCTGTTTTACTCACTGACACTGCTGATACTATCGGGGAACAAGGGGGTGGAGCCTGCTGTCTAGTTCTTATACAAATGTTCAGAATATTTTGACGATTAAAAAATAAGTTTTTTTAATTATAAACTTTTGCTCAATTGACCATTTTTAATTTTAGGCTATATTTTTAACTGGTTTCAACTTTAAATACATGCTGTTCTGATAAACTATGATATACAGAGTGTTTCAAGAGGAATGTACAATACTTCTCAGGCTGATTTGTTACAACAATTAAAGAAAAAAGTTCCATGGGGTGAAGAAAAAATTCTCCAAAACGCTTTGTTACAGGGATAACAATAGCGAGAAATTGACATTTAAAAAAGTCATTTTATTAATTTTAGAGGCTTTATTCAGATTCTGAATTTAATGATTTTATCAATTCCATGTAAAATTACCTGAGGAACTCAATTAAACCAGTTGGAAATTTGTAACTTCAACAGTTATTGAAATTGAAAAATATTGTTAAAAACGCTATTTTAAACAATTATGGGCTGTAACTGGATATGTATATTTTGGCTGTAACTGTACTATAATTTTGTATTTATAATTGATATAAGTTGAATAGAATCAGATTTAAAACAAAAAGTTAAATGACTGCAATTGTGTAAATCTAACCCAAACCTCAGAAATTGCGATCAAAAGACAACGTAATAGCGTAGACATGATCGTAGATATAATATTCTACGATTATAGTATTGTACTACATTACTATATAGTACTACATAGACTAATATATTATTGTATAGTTAGTCTATGGTAATAGGCAAAACCTAGAACAAGTAAAAAATCAGAGTTCAATCCAGTGGCGCCGACTTTGGGTAGGCAAGGCACTTTCTGCCCCTCAATAATCACTCAGGGGGCAATGCGTGTATTTTGCCCCCCCAATATTCATAGATTACTAAAGAAATTTTCATCAATTTTTTGAGTATCAATTATCAATAAGTAGGCCTATTGAAAGAATATTTTTTGCAATCATCAATTCCAAATAGCTCAAATGAAACCAATTTTAAACAATGGTCTAGCTATTTTTATTATATTCACAACTGGAAACTGGACTATGCTGGTGTGGAATGATATAGGTCTACTATTATTATTTTGAAATACTACTTCCACATTGTCCACAAACCATAGAAATAGACGATCAGTCTCCTGTTTATTATTTGCATTACCCAGCTAGGCGTCTGGGCTTAGATTGTTATAGCCGTATATGAGTCGTTAATTGCAACATTTTACAAGAACTTCATTCTTAATTAATTTTTTAATGTAAAACTCTCCCACTCTTCTTTCTTTGAAAATATAATACAGTCTATATAAATACAAAATCAATTACTAAATCTAGATAAACATAACAAACTACACAATAATGGAACTAACACTCATAGCCAGAATTACTCAGTTTTCATTTCCACTAGTGAGAGTGGTGGTTAGCACATGGCACATCTATTCGTGTTTCATGTATTTCGTGCGATTTTTATTATAACCGTTTATTAACGTTGTGATTGGAAATTGTAAAAACTCTAATTAAAAACGAACTAGATGTATATTATGTGTAAGTTGGATGAAAATTTTTCTTCAACCTACATATCAGAATAAATTCAGTACCTTAACTATTACCTACATTAATTTTTATTTCTAAATATTTTTTTCGTGTTCAAAATTGGAGGAGAAACTTGATTCATTTACTTCCGCGAATCACGATTATAATGCCCATCAATTTGAATTAAATTAATGATAGGGTAATAATAATTATAGGGAATTCAAAGTAGTTGAATGGATCAGATTATCTCTACATTACAGAATTCAGCACGAAATCACATGCAAAGATGCAGTCTCACTGCTTGTGTATTTTTGTGTATTCTCACAACCCCTTCACCATCCTCGGATGGCACCAAACCCGCCTCTCATTAATCTTCAGTTTGCCCCCAATATTTTGATGAAGTCGGCGCCACTGGTTCAATCACGATTTTGCGAATTTTGATCGCGATTTCTGAGATTTGGATAATTACCTACACTATAATATTACTGGCATTCAACTTTTCTTCAGAATTCGATTCTCTTCAACTGTCATTCAACTTTTTCTTCAGGATTCGATTCTCTTCAACTTCTATCAATTAAATATACAAATTGAAAAACAGAGAGAATTATAAGCCTATATTGCTACTACCAACTGCGATGTTAGTCAAGCAACCCAACGCAGTTTTGGATCTATGGTGAGCTGTCTTTGAGACCTTGAGCTTCGCCGATAATAGATGAAATTTCAAATATTCCGCCATTTTTATTTCGGTAACAAAGCGCTTTTGGCGTATATCCCCAGGAAAATTACTCATGGAAGATTCTGTATAATAAAAAGTTTATTTTGATACAACATTCATCATTTCTGAATAATATTAAATGCTCGACATAGAAGGCAGCAATACAATCCCGAATAAACGTTTAACGGTTCAATTGTGTGTTCAATACTGTGTAGGTGGCCTGACTGAGAATTTCGTGTACGCTTTTCCGATACTGGATTTCTTCTCGTGGTGAACAGTGGAAGATGAGGTGTACAAACTAGAAATGATAATAGCGACAAAAAATTGCATCAAGTGGAGGAGAAACAAAGAACGATATCCAAATCTATTACTTCAACAAAAGTTGAAGACATTACTAGAATCGTTCCAATCGTGGTTGGCGTATCCTGGAAAATAATTTGTTTATATTCTGTAGCAGCAATCAAGTTTGTTTGTTTGTTTTCTGAGTGTGAAGCCCACAGTGTGAGCACAGGATTCTGAAAACACTGTCGTGCAAGCAGACGTTTTTTAAGACAAGCTACGACTTTGGTGTACAACAATGAAAGTTGGCGCTTTGGTTTCTTGTAGGAAAACACGAAAATTCTCTTTTGTTCTATGTTGTGAGACTCAAAAAAACTGGCGAGGGAAAAATTAAGAAAAAGGTCCCTGTAGGCCTGTATTGTCACTGTCTTATCATCAGCTTGCGAAGACTATAGTTATTTTTCATGTTAATGAAGTTCTGATAAAATTAGGAGAATTCTCTCAGGGGTTGATTTCTTGAAAGATTTTGCACTTTTACTTTTACTTTGTGTTGATAAGAAGAGATCAAAGTAATTGGAGTTTATGTATTTATTTATCGATTCCAGATTATGCATTTCGTTTTTGACTATAGAGTTTAATTTGATAACTCACAGATAAGAGACTGTATACATACTCACAACAAGGCCATAGGTGTGATACATTCCATATCAGTCTTCTGAGAACATTTTATTCGCCAAAAACCATTCTTTCGCCATTGAACGATCACACTTAATTGGCCATTGACTGTAAAAGTTATGAAATTGAGTCCGATCTCACTAGACGTCAAATCTGCTCTCAAAAAGTAGAAAACCAATGTAGGAATAAGTTTGGTCAAATTCGTCATACCATTGCCAATTTTCGACAGATTCATAGTGAAAAGATTCCTGGATCATTTCTCTATATACGTAAGTCATGGTATATACAAGAGTTCAGTTTAAGTAAAACACATGAAACCTGAAATTTGACTACGCCGCTTGCCAATGTTATTCACTATCGTTTTACATTATACAAATTTATATTCCACTCTGAACTATTTTACACGACACTGCAGTCAATAATTTAAATATTAGTGTGGAGCGCTTTCGGATTTTACTCAATTTTCAGTAAAATCCGAAAAAATCAGAGTAAAATCCGAAAGCGCTTCACACGTGAGAAGTAGTTTATATTTAAACTAATATTAAAATTATTGACTGCAGTGTCTTGTGAAATAAGTCAATAAAAATATCTACTAGCAGTTCGTAATGGGGAAAAATAGATGAGTCAAATTTATACTTAAAATATGATAGACAATTTTCAACGTTGGAAGAGTCGTATTAAAATTTTGTTCCTCTTGGAAGAAATTAGACAAACTTGCAAATTGTCCAAACGATCCTTTTAATTTACATCAGAGCTTGAAAGTTTGGCAAAAGTCTGGCAGCTGGGATAAAAAACTATTATTTTATCATACTGTATGAATTATGAAGCACTTTACATTAGTGATCACACTAAATTTTAATGTCTGTCTATCTCTGCCTCAATGGCTCAACATCCCATGTAGAGCCTAGGCCTACTAGTAGTTCTGGGAACGGTAGACCTCACAAAGTCACTCATGTTCCTTGCATCATAAAAGCACTGTCTGTCTTCACGGTATGTTCTAATTGTGCATCGATTCCGAAAGTCGGCGCGAGGAAGTCAGCAATGCAGTGGCCATGGCCACAGTCACGCTTTAGTTTTTGTCGGCATCATTCCGTCACTATGGCCACAGCTAGTGCTACACACAGACAATTACATCAAAATTGAATACATGCAAATAAATATTGCATGCCATATTGATCCTTTATTTCAACTTGAAAAGCTCAGCTGTATCCAAGTTCAAAATAAATCACTTCAACCCACATATTTCCTCCTAATTTTTCCCCAATTTCTGTCACATTATAGGTATAGAGATTGTATGCCCGGTTTTTTTAAGCACCCTCAGACTTGAGGGACCCTGAAACTTGGACAAATCGTCAATAGAACACCAGGATTTTTTTTTTTTTTAAATTTTTAAGATTGCTGTAGGCTAGTATTGAAATTCATTTTCTGGAGCGTATCTGCATTCTCATTGGTTAGATACGGTACTCAAACAAAATAATGATATAATCATCAGTTCAAAGCGAGAACCTATAATCATCACCTTCTAAATACCAGGAGGTATTTAGGAGGTCCTGCTATAATCTAGTAGCCTACTTTGAGTGTATGCATGCGATTTCGTATTTTTTGAAATGACTGAGGACAAAATAGATCATATTATCAATTTCAATTTAGAGGAGGAACAATTGCTGTTGAGATTGATCGCTGAAAAGTCTTATAATAGAAAATAAAGAAATGTAGTAACTTTGAAAGAAGAGGGCCTATTTTCTCCAGATAATCCATCAGTGATATCTGGATCATCCATTGAATAATTTTTTATGTATTTATTTCAATTTTTCCTTATAAAATAAATGAAGATACTCTATTTAATGCTCAAATGAGATATTTAAATAATAAGATACTTCATTTTTTGCTCATTTTACCATTGGATATATAAATGCATAACCTCACAACGTATTGACGAGTAGATGTGAACGAAATAACCTTAAAGGAAATGTCAGCTGTTCTGTTGACGATTCGTCAAAATTTGAGAGTGCTTGGAAAACCGGGCATCAGTCTCTGTAATGTTTTCCATTTAGTACGGTGCAATTAGACTGGAACCTCAACATCCAAAGAGAAAGAACGATTCCTATGCCAACTTGATCTACACAACCCCTTTATTGTTTGGTAAAAAGTGACACCCCTATGAGCGTCGGGTTTTTGGGGGAGGGGGGGGTGAAAGGTGCAAAATTTCAGTTTTTTTCAATTGTAGCCGAACCAAGCGTCGGACAAAAAAATTTCATGCATGTTTTTTCTAGAAAACAAAATTTGGAAGAGATTAAGACTAATCACAACTCTGTATCATCAACCGTTTCCAAGTTACAATTTTTTGAAAACTCCATATTTTTTCACAGGAATTATTCCGTTACTTTCAAAGTTTTTAACTTTGAATTGGAAACTCTTGCAACCGTATTCCAAAATCCCTCTCGGCGAAATTCATTTCTCTTCAATTTGAGACTAAATTCACCCCTCTATGTTCTGTGGTTCATGTGCTACAGCGATTTTAAGAAACCCTTATATCCCCAAAATCCCACAAAATTACATTTTATCGTACAAAAAAAATATTAAAAATTTTCGGATTGGCTTATAATTCCATAATCATTATGGAGGGCAAAATTCTCTACATTTTCAGACCAAGAACACCACTCTGCCTTCATTAGTTACAAAGTTACAGATGAATAAATTATCAAAAATCAGAAAAAATTGGAATAGCTGATTTTACAACAATGTTTTCATCGAAGTTTTATTCAAGAAGTATTATAAATCATATATATTGTCAAAGAGTACATTTTTCTCTACAATTTGAGATCAAATTCACATTTTTTGAACAATTACAGAATTAGCTAGATCCATTTTTCAAACCAACTGTCGAGTTCAGAGCTCACTCTGAGAGGCGCTCCACACACTATGAATGATACATTGAAACGCTTCGTTGAGCTTAAGAATACGACGATTTTTTTAAAAAATATACGCAGTACATTTAATAATTGTTAAAAAAATATGAATTTGGTCTCAAATTGTAGAAAAAATGTGATCTTTAATATCATATAAGATTCATCATGATTCTTCAATTAGTTCCTCATGATAACATTGTTGGAAAATCAGCGTTTTCAATTGTTGAAAAATTACACATAATTCATTCAATTGTAACTCGGTAACTATTGGCGATAGAGTTATGTTCTTGGCCTAGAAATGTAGAGTGATTTATCCTCTAAATGATGGTATATGAAAATTTCTTGTTCAATGCTTATTGTTGGAGAAATTTCAATAGAATTCAAAAAATGAGCGAATTTATCAGAAAAAGTGTGATAAAAACCGGTTGTGTACCTTCTTATGTCAAAGGTCTCGCAATTCTCATAGTAACCATTTGAAAGAGGAAGATTTTCTCTACATTTCTTGGTAGTTTCAGATTTTTCCATTCACAACTTTCCGATTGGGAGCATTAAAATTTGAAAAATTGGAATTTTCAATGTGCAGGTATTATTAAAGAGTATCATTTTAATCTGAATTCTGGAGTTTTTCACCGAATTTGGATTATAATATATGAATTTATACCGCCGTGATGAGTAGAATTGAACGATAGAATCCGACGTACCAATCGGAAGGTATGGGGGAATATAAATGATTAAAAATAAAGGGATGCTTTTGACCAACCCCCATGAATCCTATGATAGTCTTGGTCGGGTAAACGATTTTTATGAGAGTCTAGGGTATCAAGGAACGAAATCTAGAAGTATGAGCCAATCCAAAAATTTTTAATATTTTTTTTGTACGATAAAATGTAATTTTATGGGATTATGGGGATGTAAGGGTTTTTTAAAATCGCTGTAGCCCATGAACCACTGAACATAGAAGGGTGAATTTGGTCTCCATTTGAAGAGAAATGAATTTTGCCGAGAGGGATTTCGAAATACGGATGCAAGAGTTTCCAATTCAAAGTTACAAACTTTTAAAGTAACGGAATAATTCCTGTGAAAAAAATATGGAGTTTTCAAAACATCGTAACTTGGAAATGTTTGATGATACAGAGTTGTGATTGGTCTTTATCTCTTCTAAATTTTGTTCTCTAGAAAAAACATGCATGAATTTTTTTGTCCGACGCTTGGTTCGGCTACAATTCACAAAAAACCGAAATTTTGCACCTTCCACCCCCCCCCCTCTCCCAAAAACCCGACGCTCATAGAGGTGTAACTTTTTATCAAACAGTAAAGGGGTTGTATAGAACAAGTTGACGTAGGAATTGTCCTTTCTCTTTGGATGTTGAGGTTCGGCCTTTTTTTGAACTAATTGCGATAAACACTTGCATTTATTGATATTCAATTCTGACCCATTGATGGCAGACCAAGTAACAATTTTATTGATATCCAACTGTAACAAATGGCAGTCATTCACATTGCTTATTTTCTTATACAGTTTGACATCATCTGCAAAGATTTTAAACAGCTACTATTCTGAATCTGGGCTGGGAGCTCATTATTAAGCAACATAAACAAAAGCGGTCCAAGAATACTTCCCTACAGAACACCTGATGTGCTAAAGAAGAGAGATGATTTTGAACCTTTAACCACAACATGATTACAACGATGAGACAAATAGCTTTGAGAAAAATCAATCAATATGTCATTGAATCCCAAGTCAAGCAACCTGAACAGAAGAGCTCTATGGTTTAAACGATCAAATGCCTTTGCAAAATCCATAAAAATGGTGTCTATCTCGTCCCCAGCATCCAAAGCACTTGAACCATTTGTAGTGAATTCAAGCAAATTAGTTACCACTGATCGCCCTGGTGGAAAACCATGCTCACAATCAGACAACTTAGGTTGGGAATACCATATTATGTTGTGAAAAGCTTGAATAATTGAAGGCATTGAAATTATAATTAAACTCATTTATTCACTGAACTATGAAAACATAATATGAAATACAAAGAAGAAAAAGCTGTCTGGAAGAGACATTCTGAATTACACATTTGAGAGCAGAGCAAACACAAGCTCAGTTCACAGTTTGTGCTGCCATCTTTTTGTGGCAAATTCAAAATCAACTGCAGCATCATAACACCTCCCCCTCATCAGAGAATTCATTGATCCGGAGAAAAAAAGAATTCATTGATCTGGTGAATCGCTGAGGAGGACAACAAACTCAAACAGGTCTGGAGGAGACCGGGCTGGCCAGCTGAGGTGTAGAAGTTGTCTCAATACCCAAATCGTCAGGTACGGTTGTAGAAGTCAAATCCGGGGAAGTCTTGGTCATGGTCAAATCCGGTGAAGTAGGATTCAGACCCACATGTGGTGAAGAGTAATCTGTGAGCTTGTCACTCTGCATCCAAGAAGTCATACGAGAAGCAGGAACATCACAAGGTTTGTGTGACAGTCCAAGAGTTTCATCATATCTGTTGTCAAATTCATGTGAGATTTGCCACACTTGATCAATATGGCGCCGCAGTACTCCATATGGTGAGTGGATGTAAACAATTGCATTTCCATCAAACGAAATTATGGAGCCAACAAGCCAGGTTCTGTCTGTAGTTGTGTGGTCCCTGAATGCTACTCTGTCTCCAACACAAAGTCTGGATTGGGAAGGAGAATCATCAGAGCTCCTGGTATCAGTCTGTGTTGGCAGCAGGAAGTCCAGCCAAGATCTTAGATTCCGTCCAAACATCTCTTGAGCAGGTGAAGTACCAGTACCGCAGTGTGGAGCTTTTCTGTAGTGCAATAGGAAATTTTGCAGGGCATGGTGAATATCTTTTGAAGGTTTTCCAAATATTGATTTTCAAAGTCCAGCTTTGATAGTTTGAACAAAATGCTCCACTTGGCCATTAGATGAAGGATGCTTCACTGGTGTAGCAATGTGCTGAATGCCATTCTCTTTGAGAAAGGTCTGGAACTCAGAAGATACAAAACAACTGTGATTGTCAGAGACAATGATATTTGGAAGTCCAAATCTGGCAAAAGTTTCTCTGAAGAATGGAATAATGCTATTTGATGAAAGGTTTGGTACTATAAAAACTTCAATCCACTTTGTATAGGCATCCACAAGAAGAAGGAGGTATTTGTTGAAGAAGGGTCCAGCATGGTCAACATGCACTCGTTGCCATGGGGCATCTGGAGGCAAACACTTGTGAATAACTTTGTTAGGTGATTTGTAGTACCGAATACAAGAAGGGCAGTCTTTTGTGATATTTGCAATATCTTGATCAATATTCTCCCAAAAGACATAAGATTGGGCAATTGATTTCATCTTTTGTATTCCCAGATGTCCCTCATGCAACTCTGCAAGTATATTTTTGCAAAGAGAAGGTGAAATATAAACTCAAGATCCACGGAAAATGCAGCCATCTTGTATGGTGTACCCATCTGCCTTGTGAAGCTTTCCTGGAATTATCAAATCTAGAAGTGCCTTGGAGGTAGGATCCAGAGAGGTTACTGCTGCAATGTCAAGTTCAGATACTGGTAGGGTTTGCAATTGGTGAACCTGGAAGGCTTCTGGCTCATCTTTGCTGTCACATGTTGGTGCAAATGAAGTTCTAGAAAGATAGTCAGCATTAGAATGGAGATTTGTAGAACGGTAGGAAATCAAAATCACAAAGAAAAAGTGCATAGTGTCCCAGTTGTGTGACACTCAATGTTGAAACCGCTTTTGTTGGGTTGAAAATGTGTGTGAGTGTTTTATGATCTGTCTGGATGATGAATTGTTGACCATACACATAATGGAAAAATTTCTTCAATCCCCAAATGATTGATAATGCTTCCTTTTCGATCTGTGGGTACTTCATCTCAGCTGTAGTCAGAGTTCTTGAAGCATTGGCAATAGGGCGTTCTGAACCATCTGGAAAAATGTGCAAAAGTACTGCTCCAATACCATTAGAAGATGCATCAGTGGCAATAATTAGAGGCTTTTATGGATCAAAATGTGCTAGAACCCTTGGTGAGGCTAATTCATGTTTGACTTTATCAAATTGTACTTGAAGTTCATCGTTCCACTTGAAATCTGATCCCTTTTTCAACAGGTCATAGAATTTATGAAGCAAATCTGCAGAGAATGGAATGAAACGGTTGTAGTAATTAATTAGACCCAAGAATGATCTCAGCTCTGAAACTGGGAAAGGGGGTTTTGCTGCAAGAATTGCCTTAGTTTTCTCATCAGTCTTATGTAAACCTTGTTCATCAATTTTATGACTTAAATACATGATTTCTTTTCTCATCACCTTGCATTTTTCTTTGTTCAATTTTATTCCATTCTCATGACAAATTTTGAAAAATTCTTTCACATGCTCAAAATGAGTTTCTTCATCAGGAGAAGCAATACTAATGTCATCAAAGAAAATTGTTAGATAAGGGAGTTTACCAAAAATGGCGTCCATGTGTTTCTGTCATTTTGCCAGTGCTGAAGCAATACCATACATAAGCCTATTCACTTTGTATAATCCTTTTGATGTGTTTATCGTGAGAAGTTTAGCTGATGCCTCATCCACTTCCATGTGAAGGTAGGCTTGGTGAATGTCAAATGAGGAAAAATACCTGTTATTTGCCATCTTTGACAATATGTCATTGATGCTGGGAATTGGATGGTCATCAATAATAAGATTTTTATTTACCGTTACCTTATAGTCTCCACAGAGTCGGATTGAGCCATCTGCTTTCACAACTGGAACTGTCGGTGTAGCCCACTCAGAACATGAAACCTTTTCAATTATATCAAGTGATTCCAAACGTTCAATTTCCTTCTCATAGGCTGGTTGAAGTGATAAAGGAACTTTCCTTGCTTTGAGGTAAACTGGAACAGAATTTGGTTTCAAGTATAGAGATTCAGTGACACCTTTCAATTTTCCATTACCTGGAGAAAACAGTTCTTCATAGTCATGTAATAAGTTGTTGAATTTTGTAGAAATGTTCATAGAAATGAGTTTTTCACCACAAGAGATTTTGTTAGAAATAGTATTTACTTCTGCAAGGTTTTGTAGATTTAATTTGAAAAGCCAGTCACAACCAAAAATTGTATCAAAATTTCCATCAATCAGGTATAGATGTCCTTCCTTTGTTTGATCCTTGTAGGAAATATTCACATTAGCAAATTTGTCAATTTTCAATTGCGAATTATTGTATGTTTTCAAAGTTACATCACATTTTTCAATTGATGCTGGAATTTGAAGGTCTTGAAATTTATTTGTACTAATCAGAGAAAATGTTGATCCTGTGTCAAGTTCCATTGCAGTAGGAACCCCATTAATTTCAACTTCAATGATAATCTTGTTATAAGGATTTGCTGTAAGTTTGTTAATATGAACAACTTCATCAATCTCTGTAGAAATTTGTTTACATTGCTTAGAAGAATTATTATCCATAGCCAAATTATTGTTGGACTTATTTTGCATACTAGGTTTCTTTACGAATTTTCCACAAACTTTTGATAAATGTCCAACCTTCAAACATGTCCTGCATTTGTAAGAAGAGAATTTACATTGAGGAGCAATGTGATCACCCTCCCACACCGATAGCAGACTTGTGCAGTTGGTGATACATATGAAGAAGTAGAACTAGAATTAGAATGCTGAGAATAACGTACCTTGTTGACACTAGTAGAAGGATGAGTAGGAAAATTATGAACTGAACTTTGAGCCTGTTCATCCGCCAGAGCGGCAGCAACTGCTGTAGCATAGGTTAGTTTAGTTGATTTCAACAGTCTATTCCGTAAATCCTTGCTATAAACACCATGAATGATTTGATCCATCAATTCCTCATCGATGCAATCTTTTGTTTTGAAATCACAATTTACTGCAAGCTGCTTTAAATCGCAAAGGAAAAGATTAAAAGATTTCCTTATGCTTGACGCCGCGCACGAAATTTCAGCCTGGCCAAACTCGGAAGTGGTGGTGGGTCAAAGTGGGCTATGAGTATGGATTTGATATCAACAAATTTCAAATCAGTGTAGACTTTGGGAAAGATTAGCTGTTTGAGAGTTCCAAAAAGAGTGCCCATCGAATTAATAAATAGAAGCACTTTCTTTTTCTCTTCCAAATCTTGAATAGCTGCATATGCCTCGAATTGTTCTATATAAGAAGTAAATGTCTCTTGTTCAGGTTGGAACACTCGGAAAGATAGGTTACCTGCCATTGTAGAACTGAGTTGAAGAAGACTCCGTTTTTTATTCTCGTCGCCAATTTATTATGTTGTGAAAAGCTTGAATAATTGAAGGCATTGAAATTATAATTAAACTCATTTATTCACTGAACTATGAAAACATAATATGAAATACGAAGAAGAAAAAGCTGTCTGGAAGAGACATTCTGAATTACACATTCGAGAGCAGAGCAAACACAAGCTCAGTTCACAGTTCGTGCTGCCATCTTTTTGTGGCAAATTCAAAATCAACTGCATCATCATAACATACCACATGACTTCTTTATATAGAATACGTTCAAATACCTTGGCAAAAACAGAAAGAAGAGAAATCGGACAATAATTATCAATGTGGTTCTTTCTTCCAGACTTGAAAACACGAATCACCTTGGCAATCTTCCATTTTTCTGGAAATACACCTTTCTTCAGAGACAAATAAAAAATATACTTTAAAGGGCCCACCCAGCAAGTCCCTAAAACCCTTGACTATATAAGAAGGAATCTCATCAGGACCTGGTGATGTATTAGGCTTCAGTCTATTAATTCCATTGACTATACTTTCCTCTGTAACAGAAGAAATTATACAGCCATCAGTTGACACATCTCTTTGAATATTAGCCCCCTCAAAAGCATCATTGAATAAACAAGTAACAGGAGTGTAAACAGACTTGAAATAGTCAGCAAAACTATCAGGCATTTCTGAACCAGTAAAAATCTTTTCACCAAGCATCATTCTTTCATCCAAGCCCCCTGGCATCACGCTTTTCATTTATAAACCTCTAAAATTGTATGTATGTCTTGCTCAACAGCCCATGAAGGGCCTAGGCCTACCAGCTGGTTGCCAGTTTCAAATTCACTCTACTATAGAGCCCGTCCAAGTCAAGAAGACACCCCGGCACAAGAAAACGGCCCCAGCCCGGCCAATACCGGCCCAAAAGCCATAAATTCTCAATCATAACTCACAGTCCCCGAACCAACACTGGCTGAGCCGAAGCCGCCCCCTCCACCCCGCCAGAATTTCCCCCGGCCGGACAAACCATACAGCAAGCAAATAATCATCAACCAGGATAGAGGTAACGTGTGGTTAGCACGTTGATCCTCTCAACCATAAGCCAGTCTTCGCAACCAATTGGCGGTGAAGTACACCTCTGAATAACATGCAGTTAATCAGTTAGAGTGTAATGCAACAATAAATCACTATTCCTCCAGAGACGGGAAACGACTCCAAAACTCCTTTGATTTATTTTTCACATTAGCTTGTACCCTATTTATATACTGATCATAAGAGCGAGATATCAGTAACTTTAATTCTCTCCTCACATGGAAAAAATGATTCTGTGGTAAACTGAAAACTCTTTTTCTCTAGCCAGCTTATTCATTCTTTTGATCATACCAATAATTTCCCCTGTGAACCAAGTAGGGTATTTTGAATTGAATGGATTTGGATTGATCTTTGGAATAGTAGCGTCAAAACATGAATATACAGTGTCATAGAAAAAATCAACTGACAAATTCACATCATCAATCTCATTCATACCATTCCAATTGATGTCTCCTATATAGCATGACATACAGTGAGTAATAATAGCCTCTTTTAAAATCATATCTCACTTCCCCATTAGCCTGATCCCGACGACAACGATCCTTTGCCAACTCAATGCCAGTCAATAATGACATGCTTAGGGCTGGATGGTGTTCAGCATCCCCCTTCACTAAGGGAAAAGGTTCATGCTCAAGCCCCACTATCTGCAAACTAGACAAGATCAAGTCAAGCGTTCATTGACATTTCTAACATGATTATAAGACTGCAGACTATAAAAATTCAAAAAGTTTTACAATCTTTTAGCAATCCTAGAGCCATACACAAGATCATACATATCATCTGCTATTTCAGGAACGTTAAAAAAACCTGCAATAAACAAGTTATTCTTAATTCTATGGAAATAAGATTCAATATGATCAAAGTAGGAGTCAAAGTCGTTGAAGTTGGCATTGTTACAAAAGTAAACAGTATTTACGCAAATTGGACAGCTTGACAACAAGAGACGTACAGTTCGACTTTCCAAATTTCTGTGAGTATCAGACGTATTGATATCATGACATTCTTCAGAAGGAATGCTTTTCCTTACTGCAATCAACAATCCACCACCACGACATGAGTCACTGCCCGGCCTACAATTGAAAAACATAAAAAATCACTTTTTCAATTTTCCCTATTTCACTATATTCAAAATTTGATTTTGAAGTGGGACTTATTGGAGTTATTAATGCATTTTTGTTCTCAAATTGTGCAGAATTAAATTATCTATTATTCAATATAAAAAAACACATTTATAACTCTAATAAAACTTCATTTAGAATCAAATTTTGAAGATAGTGATAGTAGTGAGGAAAATTGAAAAAGTGACTTTTATGTTTTTCAATTGTGAATAAATCTAACCTTATCAGATTGAATTCATGATTTCTACATATCAAATGATAGAGGAGCTTATGCTCTACAATTTAAGCCCGAATACAAATTGACTGATTACTATCAATGGCTTTCAAGAGAGACACATTTTAACATAAATAGTAGCCTTTTCCCCGGTATTATGTGAATGAACTCAAAGTACTCACAGTACAAATTCTTCAATTGGTCGTAAAATTCTTCAATTTCGTTCGAATTTCACAAATGATATATGCATTTGAACCGCCTTTGTGAGCTGAAAACGATGAGCTATAGTTTGTTAAGATCCATTGGATTTTACAAATATTTACGGGTGTCCTTAATTTATTATCCTTAAAGAGTCCTTCTAACTGGAAATAGCCTGAATTAAGGACGGTATGGTGGGTATTATATTGAAATATGATCGAACAAAAAATATTCTGGTAGAAAACTCCAATACAAGGATGTAGAGATTTATTTTGGTCATTATTGTTGAAAATATAGTATTTTTGTTGTACAAGGAAATATGTCGAGAGCTCTAGCACAAAAAATATACAAGATAGAAAGTTTAACTCGTACAAGATAGAAAGTTCATCTCGTACAAGATAGAAAGTTCTACTTAGTCTTGAATTGTTCAGGATAAAATTATCCCCAGAGGGATTTTGAATTCCACATTTCCAATGAATCGTACAGGAGATATAAACAAACAACAATGTAAAATTGTCAAATTTCAAATAATACACAATAATTGACAAATAATTGACAATCTCTCAAAAATACAGCATTTTAAAATTCGCTTATCACAGAGGGTTGAATTTGATATCAAATTTGAAATTTTTCTGTGCGACGCTTGGTTTTGACGTGAGTTGCAAAAAACTAGAAAATGAACAAATTTTCCGTGGTTTTTTGGATACGGTACCCTGTATTATGCGCCACTTAGAAAGCGTCGCAAAATCATATTAAACTTATTTGGGATGCCCACAGTAGTTTAAGATCATTTCCAGCCATCCATCATTTTTTAGGTGCTAGAAGTCTAATTTGCCTGGGATACTAGGAAATTAGTTAATTGAAAAATCATTATCAATCAGTCCTATCGAGAGCTTGGCCTGTAACGGTATGAAATATCATGATTATTTTATCTTGTTTTTCAACCAAAAACGTTTAATAAATTTTCCATTACTTGATAAAATTGTTTTCGAATTACTCGAAAAACAACTTTATCATTGTTCTTGCAATTACAAGCTTATTCTTTTAGTAGATTTCTCTCTATATTTTTCCTCCTTTTTCATTACTTTGTATGTTGCTCGGTCGCTCTCTTTCTTGAACAAAATTCTGCTTGATCGACAGTTGCTTAGGAGTGGGGATGACCTTGTACGGTTTGCTCCTCTATTAATTTCAATTCACTTCGAATCCAGCTCCCAACCAGTTCAGATAGACATTTTCTTTCTTCTATAAGATTTGTTGAAAGTTCTTTGAAGTACAGGATGTAGTCACATTAATTAAATTCTCATTCTTTTACATAGTAGCTTCATCCTGCTTTTTTTTTAATTTTAATTTTTCTTTGATATGTAAATTTACCAAGTTATTGGATTCTTCTCTCAAATTTTACCAATCTCCAAATCCGCTGTATCAGGTAAAGACATATTCCTTGTTATTAACTTGGTTTACTAAATTTCATTGTAAAATTAAATTAATATGATTTTCTTTTGGGTATTCTAAAGTTTTGAAATAATCTTTTCTTTTCATTATAAACTCTTGGTACCTTTTTCTCTTAACTTTGTTAAATTTTCTAAAGATGCTTTATTATCCTTTTCATTTAAAAAATTATAAGAAGCTTCTCTTCATTAAAAAATTGAATTTTCGATACCTCAACTTGTTTGTAACATTTATTCACTTAAATGCTGTTTTACAAATCAATACTGTATCTTTACAATAAGTATTTTGTATTTATTTCTATTCAGCGGTCGATGTATCAACTTCGATGTATCAACCTCGGTGTATCAACTTCGATGTATCAACCTCGATGTATCAACCTCAATGTATCAACCTCGATGTATCAACCTGGATGTATCCACCTCGCTGAAATTAACCAGTAAACCAATACTGTAGCATGGACGTCGCAGATGGATCGAGGGTATCTCGTTAAAAACCCCAAGGAAACCCGGACTTCTACACATCAGGATTAGAAAGAAAAACCTCAGAAGGATCAGATTCAAATTTCCATCGAAACCAATATTTTATCAACCAAGTGAAGTGCAATTGAAAGGCAATAGTGATACATAGTGTGAAAGTTTATGGGGGGCCCTCACCACACCAGGTATTTATGTATACTAACATATTTAAGTAACCGATTGTAACCTGTATTTCTAAAAATAATGTAATTTGTATTTCCGGTATCCAATTGCTATTATCTTTTGATTTTATTTATTCTGGTTTTTAGAAATAAACCAAGGGATGTCGCTACTATAACTTTTCGTTATTAATTTATAATCACCTCTGTCACAACTAGTTGTAACGTAGGCAGTGGTGGGAAGAAGAAACTCTAAATTAAATTATTTGATCCTTGTATAGATTTATACCTGACCTTATATTATTTCAGATGGGCAAAAAGAAGATATCAAAATTTAAAATATTTATAGGTTAATATAATAAATTCTGAAATCATCAAAATTACACACCCGACACAATACAAGGGGATCGTAAAAGTAAGAGAATTCAAAATTAAACCACCACGAAAGAAAAGGATCTCATCTTTAGAATTGTGACAGAGGTGATTATAAATTAATAACGAAAAGTTATAGTAGCGACATCCCTTGGTTTATTTCTAAAAACCAGAATAAATAAAATCAAAAGATAATAGCAATTGGATACCGGAAATACAAATTACATTATTTTTAGAAATACAGGTTACAATCGGTTACTTAAATATGTTAGTATACATAAATACCTGGTGTGGTGAGGGCCCCCCATAAACTTTCACACTATGTATCACTATTGCCTTTCAATTGCACTTCACTTGGTTGATAAAATATTGGTTTCGATGGAAATTTGAATCTGATCCTTCTGAGGTTTTTCTTTCTAATCCTGATGTGTAGAAGTCCGGGTTTCCTTGGGGTTTTTAACGAGATACCCTCGATCCATCTGCGACGTCCATGCTACAGTATTGGTTTACTGGTTAATTTCAGCGAGGTGGATACATCCAGGTTGATACATCGAGGTTGATACATTGAGGTTGATACATCGAGGTTGATACATCGAAGTTGATACACCGAGGTTGATACATCGAAGTTGATACATCGACCGCTGAATAGAAATAAATACAAAATACTTATTGTAAAGATACAGTATTGATTTGTAAAACAGCATTTAAGTGAATAAATGTTACAAACAAGTTGAGGTATCGAAAATTCAATTTTTTAATGAAGAGAAGCTTCTTATAATTTTTTAAATGAAAAGGATAATAAAGCATCTTTAGAAAATTTAACAAAGTTAAGAGAAAAAGGTACCAAGAGTTTATAATGAAAAGAAAAGATTATTTCAAAACTTTAGAATACCCAAAAGAAAATCATATTAATTTAATTTTACAATGAAATTTAGTAAACCAAGTTAATAACAAGGAATATGTCTTTACCTGATACAGCGGATTTGGAGATTGGTAAAATTTGAGAGAAGAATCCAATAACTTGGTAAATTTACATATCAAAGAAAAATTAAAATTAAAAAAAAAGCAGGATGAAGCTACTATGTAAAAGAATGAGAATTTAATTAATGTGACTACATCCTGTACTTCAAAGAACTTTCAACAAATCTTATAGAAGAAAGAAAATGTCTATCTGAACTGGTTGGGAGCTGGATTCGAAGTGAATTGAAATTAATAGAGGAGCAAACCGTACAAGGTCATCCCCACTCCTAAGCAACTGTCGATCAAGCAGAATTTTGTTCAAGAAAGAGAGCGACCGAGCAACATACAAAGTAATGAAAAAGGAGGAAAAATATAGAGAGAAATCTACTAAAAGAATAAGCTTGTAATTGCAAGAACAATGATAAAGTTGTTTTTCGAGTAATTCGAAAACAATTTTATCAAGTAATGGAAAATTTATTAAACGTTTTTGGTTGAAAAACAAGATAAAATAATCATGATATTTCATACCGTTACAGGCCAAAGACAACCAGATCTTCCTCTGATCTAATTGTTGTCGCTGGACCCCCTCAATGACACGAATCTTCACTCTGCCTGAACGGTTCCACCCACAGGTATTTGACATTCCCATTCTTCAGCAGCTGCTTTGCTTTACCAAAGAGATATCTCCGATGCGCAGTCAATGATGAATTTACATATATACTAGGGAAGCGCATGCGGAGGCAGCCGCAAATTGAGCGGAGCAAGCTTTCTTTTCGTCAAAAAGTTTTTGAAGCGTGGACTCGAAAATTTGATCCCGGTATTTTAAGCCTAGCTAAACCTAGCTGATGGTGAAAGCGGCTCATTCTATCACCATGTAATGTTATGAAATCAGAATATAAAATATAATATGAGCAACAACCTTTCAGTGAATGTTTTCTCAAGTGAGTGTTTATTTTGATAAAATAAGGCAAGATGAGAAAATGACTCCAGCTTGGTCAATATTGGTCAAAATTAAAATTGTCATATCTCAGTTATTCATCATCAAATCCTGACAAATCAGGTACTTATTTTATTCAGAACTAGCAGGCAGGCTCGCTATGCTCGCCTTCTCCGCCTAGCATGGGGGGCTCCGCCCCCTGGACCCCCGGCAGTATAGGCAGTGTAAGTGAGACAAACAGGCTCGCTTGCCTACAAAACCTCAGTCAGTGTCAGCTAAGACAAACAGGCTCACTTCGCTTGCCTGCAAATTCCGTTCAGAAGGGATTCGAAATTTATTGAACACTGCATTTCTAGACCTAATTTGGACCTGTTTACGTAATTTCAATATTTTCTGCCAATTTGTTCTCAAAAAATCTTAGAAAAATTCCAAAAAATAGTAAAACGCTAATATTAAGCAAAACCTTGGAAAGTATATTGGACATAGTTTAAAACTTTATTCAATATCTTCCAAATTATTTCATCTATAATCTCGCTGAACCATTGAATTTACAGTTTGGATTTGTTGTATCAAGGTGGAAGATATGCAACCCGCAATACATCTACAATTTTGAAAAACTTATTACTTGCTTAATCTTGAACGGATTTCAAAAATATTCTAACACAACATTTCTAGACCTTATCTGAACCTGCCCACCAAATACCAACATTTTTTACCAATTGGTTTTTGAACAAATTAAGAAAATGTCAAAAAACTATAGAAAAATTCAAATATTTGGCGTACCCTTTGGAAGTTTCAAAAACCCGTTCTTACTAGACGTTCTGCCAATGATACCAACATGATTTCAAGATCATAATAGACATTTTTTCTGACCAGGAACGTTTCTCAAAACTGATGTTAGGTTGCAATCCTGCAGTGCAGAAAGCATGAATATAGTATCAAATAATGTGTATAGTAATCCTTTTTTTCCTCTTTTCGTCCTTAATATGCAAATTTTCAAAATGCATAGCCTATAGCCTAATGCAAAGTAGCCTATAACCTGGTCGTTAATGTCTACTATCACCATATATCGTATGAGATAGAGCACATCACATCATTTTCTTTACAAAGTAAAAGTCACACAGTTAAAATCAGTGCGTCAAGCCATTGGATCAAATTTGGTGTTGCTTGATGCACCTCGTCAAGGTTTCCATTAAATTTAGAAATTGGGCATTCTAATATTAAATGATTCATTGTCTGTGTCTCAGCGCCACATTCACATACAGCAGAGTCAGCAAAGCCCCATTTATACATCAGACCTGCACATCTTCCATGGCCAGTGCGCATCCAGCTCAACCGAGTCCATGTTCTTTGTGGCAGATCAAATCCTGCCGGTCTTATGGTTGGGTCCAAATTCCATGCACTGCCATTCTCAGCAAAAGTATACCACTGTTCTCTCCAGGCATTGGATATGTCAAAGTTGGAGTCCACGGAATAACATGGAGCATTTCTGGATTTGAGTTGCTGTCTTGGCATATTTTGGAGGTCTTCATGGATGGGCAGGGTCTGATTTTTATTTATTTCAGCAAACAAGCTTTTGAGAGCTTTATGACGTCTCAGTTGTGGTGGTGGGATATTGCTCAATACAGGGAGCCACTCTCTAGGAGTTGACTTGACAGTGCCTGAGATCATCCTCATAGTCAAGTTCAAAGCTGTATCTATCTGCTTGGTGTGCGCACTGTTCATCCATACTGGAGCACAGTATTCTGCAACCAAATATACAAGGGCCAGACCAGCTGTTCTCATTGTGTCTGCTGAGGCTCCCCAAGATGAACCAACAAGTTTCTGCAATATGTTGTTCCTTGTTTGCAATTTTGCTTTCAGCTTTTGAGTGTGGCATCTGTATGTGAGTGACCTGTCAAGTGTAATTCCCAAGTACTTAGGAGTAAAATTGTGTTTCAGTACTCTCCCATCAAGTGTAATATTTAGAGCAGTACCTGCCTCCTTATTATTAAGGTGGAAACAAGAGGCCTCTGTCTTTGATAGGTTTGGACACAATCTCCATTTTCGAAAGTACTCTTGCAGGTCTCTAAGGTCAGCTGATAGCCTATCCTCTGCCTCATTCATACTCTTACTCTGCACAGTCAAAGCAATATCATCAGCATAGATAAATTTCCTTGCATTTGTCTGTGGCAGGTCAATTATGTAAAGATTGAAAAACAAAGGGGAGAGGACCGATCCCTGAGGAAGACCATTGTGGAGCTGCCTCATTCTGCTCTCCTTGCCACCCAAATGCACTGAGAATACTCTTGCTGATAGCATGCTGCTTACCAAGTTATAGATTTTTATGCAGGGTATAGTTTCAATTAATTTGTACAGGAGTCCCTTTCTCCAGACAGTATTGTAGGCAGATGATAGGTCTATGAAAACTGCAGATGTTTTGAGATTCTTCTGAAAACCACATTCTATGTTTGTTGTTAGGGCCATGACTTGATCTGCACAGCTACGTTTCTGTCTGAAACCAGCTTGCTCTGGGGGGATAACAGAAGTTATTGTTGGCTCAATTCTGTTATACAGCAACCTCTCCAATACCTTATATGTTACACTTAGGAGGGCGATTGGTCTGTAACTGCTAGCTTCCTTTGGGTCTTTACCAGGCTTCAATATGGCAACAATTTTTGTTTTCTTAAAAACAGTTGGTAATCTTCCAGTTTCCAGAATATTTGAAAAGAAATCTGCAAGCCACTTCCTTACTTCAATTCCACACCCTCTCAGAAACTCTGGAAACATGCCATCTAGTCCAGCTGCTTTCCCTGCTTTGGTCTTAGATAAAGCTGTATTGATCTCATCAACTGTGAAACGTGCTGAAAAAGCAGGAGAGGGCTGGGTTTGCTTTACTATTTCTTTCAAATTTTGCTGAACCACTCTTGTATGGTCTTTGTCTGCTGGTACTTTGGAAAGAGAGACTATTCTGCTAGCAATCTTATTTGGGTCAAATCCTGGATTGGAACTCTGAATGCTAGGAGCAGCACCAAGCCTTTGTAATAAATTCCATGCTTTCCTGCTTGAGTGTTTGAAATCAGTCTCCTCTAACATTGATTTCCATCTTTCAGCACGGGATTCATCCAGCTTCTTTAGCAAGTTTGACGCCACTTCCTGGTTTTTTGTTAGTTGGAATTCTTTGTAAAGAAGGTTGCATTCGTTTGTCCACCCAGAGATATATTCCTTGCGGTAGCCTCTTGGGATAAACTTTTTTGCCACCCTCAGAACCAGTTCAACAAATCTATCATAGCTGTTCCAGGTAGAGGGAACCTCTACAATCTCTCTGTCCAACTCTTTGCTAAAATGATCCTATTTTGCTCTCCTGAAATTCCACCGTGGTTTGGGTATTGATTTAACAAGAGGTACCTTAATTCCAACTTCATGAAACACAGGTCTGTGTTGACTATGTGGGAAATCAGTGAGCACTTTCCTTAGAACAGGTAGAGGCCGGCTGTTCTCATCCTGGGAGACAAAACATAGATCTGGATTATAGTCTCTGAGCCACCTAGCTGATCAGAAGGTTCCTTTATCCTTGGCATCAAATACTAAGTATAGATCATTTAGCTCTGCCCAGTTCATCAAAGTTTGACCATTTTGATCTGTCTCTGCATATCTCCATGCCGTATTATGGCTGTTGAAATCACCTATGTATGCTGCAGGGTGGGGATAGCAATCCAAGACTCCAGGAGGCCAGTCAGAACTTGGTGGCTTGTAGATGTTTGTTATAAGTAAGTTACCAATCTTTATGGTTATTCTTGATAAAGAATCTGCAGAAGAGCTGGATTTCACTTCAACATCCTGCAAGTCACTCCTCACATAGGTGGCTATGCCATACTGCCGATGATGCACTGCTGCCACAATCTTATATCCATGTATTCCACCTCTAGATAGCAATTGGTCATCATTTTCTACATGTGTTTCTTGGATAAGCACCACGTCTATTCTGTTGCTGCTGAGTAGTTTAGACAGACATTCAGACTTACTTCTACTTATTCCTTCAATATTTAGTTGGCAGATTTGGACTGAAGGTCCAATATCTTTTGTCTGGGAGCTCTGAAAAGAGCTGTTTGTCTGAGTATTTACCCTTCTTCTCATGATGTGATGTACAGCCGTTTTATATTGGCTTTCTTGGTTGGCTCCACTCATTTAGTGTTAGCCAAGGGGCACGTGTAAGTTGGTTTACGGACGCAAACAAAATTACCCCAATAAACCTTGCGCAGTTAGTATGGAATAATATATCATGTTGATCAGTACAATCATTGCAAATATACAACAGTCACCAACCCCACGCCCTGTAGTGGTAGATGTGGCAGATGTTATTGCCGGTCTGCTAAGGTGTGTATTTGATTTAGTTCCCCAGATTCAGGTCCCCATCCTGAATCTGGGTATCCAGGCGCACCCCGGGGAGGCACTTCCAGCTTCATTGAAAGATGTTAAAGGTGTTAATTTGAGGAGGAACTGCAAAGCTGGAACAAATACTACTGCGCCCTACTATCACCATGGCAAGTTTGAATCAAATCGGTCAAGCGGTTCCGGAGGAGTAGCATTACAAAGAGTGACTTTCCTAATCCATTAGAGCTTTATTGCTTCGCTCCGCTCAATTATTTGAACCGTTCATACCAATATCCGCAGGCATGAGGATCCCCTTTTCTTTTTTAAACTGATGAATCGATCAGCATCATTCCTTTGAGTGAATCTCACGATTATACCCGATGTAGGCATATTGTTCTTCTTTTTCAGTCTATGACAAGCACTCACAGCCCCCTCGATCCCCTCCTCAAATCCTATCACCCTCCTAACATCAGAAACAACCTTGGATAGATTTTCATTTTTCTCATCTGGTACACAGAAAATCTCAACACAGTTCCTACGAGAATACTGTTCCAATTCATCAATCTCATTAGTTAAGTCACCTATTTTGGATTTCAAGAACAAGTTTTCCGACTGTAGGGATTTTATCACAGCCTGTTGTTGCTCAATTTTATCACTAAGTTCCTTCAATAAACTATTATTTTTTAACAGATTATCATTTAAGGGAGACAATTTTTTTAAATTAATTTTCTCTGAAAGGAAAATACTTTCTTTAATAAGACGCTCAACTCTATCCATAGTAACTGTATCAGTGGCTTCCTCACCAGAGTCATCACCAGATACAATAGGGACATCACTCAAAAAACGACTCAATCTTTTTGCTTTCATACACTGTTGACAGGACCAAGTCTTTGTCTTTGACAAACTGGAACTCACCTTTAGTAAATCCAACATGAAAAAGTACCGTACACTGTCTACACAGTACCGGTACTGCCTTTACCTTATAACGACGCTCAAGCTCAACGACTACTTTGCAAACACCGCAAGCACTCCTGACAAGCGGTAAAAAACAGAACTATCAGTCTCAAATAAACAGACCTTCTATCGAGAAAACTTTTTCTTTTAAATAAAACCGAATGAAATTCGAGTACAAAGTTGAAAGCTGAATCAAAACAACATTTCCTTTTGTAAATTCGACCGGTGCAATCACAATCCGAACAATCGATAAGAGCTTAATGAAGGATAAGACTTAATGAAAGGATGTACTAAAAAATACAAGTATTTCTTGTGATGGAGGACAAATTCAAGACATTTTATCAAAAGCTTTGATGTAAAGCTGGTTGACATGGATGGAACCATGACCGATAACACCATTACATCGCATCTTATGGAAGGCAATATGCTTTCGAATTCCACCTTTTACGAGTGGTTCGCTACAGGAGCGCTGAGCTAATTTTTTAGACTTTTCAGCTCATTTAATAATTAGGGTAAGACATGAGGGTTTCACGTAGTTCTTTATTTTCCACTCACAGAATAATATTTTTAAAACTCATGCCTGAATGATGCAATTCACCCTGTGTCTCTTTCACATACAAAAGATTATGTTGAAGCTTTAAACGACTGTAATTTTATGCAATGAAATGTAAATATCGAATTTATCAACTTTTCGATCATTATAATAAATTATTCTTTCTCAACTTTCCAATGACAAGTATTTTGCACTCACTTGGAGACTTCGTATTCACAAGCATTCACAAGCAGGCCAGTGTTTTTATATTCTGGAAACTAATCTTGTTTGTTGCAAACATAGAGACCAGCCTAGTTGGAAATAAACAGATGCTAGGATTTTGTCTTGATTTCCATTCCAGATAACTCTGTCATTTCTATTTGAATTTTACTTTCCCAATCGCAAAGAAAACCACTTTCATGACCAAAAATAGTCAAGCAAAATTAACTTTAAACAAAACCACTTTCATGACCACAAACAAAAACTTTGTTTCCATATTAATTTAGCAGGAAACTTAGTTTCCTAGAGTCTAGCATATTAATTGCAGATTTATTAGAAAATAATTCGCTTGGCTAACTGTATATAACTGTAATTATGAAACTTTTCTCCAAATGCAACTTACCAGTAAGCGTGCAGAGGTCGGAAGAAATGACGGGCTGAGCCAACTGACCCTCAGCCATGGCGGCAGTCACTCTCACATTATATGCCACTCCGGGGCTGAGGTGCGATATTGTTATATTTCGCTCCTTTGTCTACAACAAAATAAAATGGATGTATGATTAATCAATCCATTCATAGATAGAAGCATTATAGGCCGATTACTGTATATTCCACATTTCAATCGGAGTTATATTATTATTCCAATCATTTTATTGACTCTATGATATACTGTATAGTTATTATTTAGATCTTAATTTCACTTTCCCAATCCTGAACAGAACAACTTCCATAACCACAAACAAAATGTACATGAGAAATATAGAAATAGAATACCATCGACAAAACTATCAAGTAATAGATTTTTCAAAGTCTATATTTTCTATTCAGCTCTCCAGCCAAACTTCTTTGTGAACATTAACTAGCAGAGTGTTCAAGGCAAGTTTCAAAGGAATATCATTGGGGATATAGACATTTTTAGAGGCAGTTGAGATAAGACAGTTGAAATGTGTATTGAAAAAAATTCTCAACAGTCCAGACGCTGGACTAGTAAGTAATGACCACAGATGTCGTTTGTTCAAGCATTGAAGACTAAACAAAAACAACTGTTTATCAATTCAATTATCAACCAGGAAAGTCATTTTGCTCTTTTGAACTCTCACAATGAGAGTTCATGCACAATCAATTACTGATTTTATGCATCAATTCCGCGAAGAGGAACCCAAATAAGAATCATTCTCGGAAATTCAGACTTTCCATGTGTAAGGCAGTGATGGTCACAACGAGCAACGTAATTACAATCATTACAATGAGTGAGAAGCTGTGTAATATTTGTTTCCCAATTGGGGGAAAAACGATCGTAAATTACGAGTTATAATTGAAAGTGCGAACATTTGTTTTTATGAGTTTAGAAAGAAATACGTAACCAGTAGAAATATTTGAAATGTTAAACACTTTCAGACAAACGTTAGAAATAGCCAGAAAGCAATTATCGTTTAAATTCAGACATCTGATTTTCAGAGTTTGATGGAAAAATTCCATTTCAATTTATAGAGCGGTTCACAATGACCACTTTATGTTTATACAGTATTTTTACAATGATTAATGAAACGCAGCAGATTAAAATAAATAACAGATAGAATGTTACACAAAATTAGTACGATATTCAGTGTCCAATGTATTGGTCACAATACATAAAAACATAATTCAATTTATTTCAGTCTTAAGGGTATCCCCTTCGGCCTTCAGTAACACCCCCTCATTGGTGCACGCCTGGACCTGGCAAACAATGAATAGAATAAATAATGGAGAGAAGTTATGAAGTTATTTACCGTAGTTAGAGGCTTCCACTCGTCACTCCCAGTAGCGTGGTATTCTATCGCGTATAGGACAGGCTCGTAATGATTGGATAACATATTCCATCCCACAGTGAATGACGTCACGTCTCGACAAATCAGCTCCGGCGCTGTGATTGGAGATTCTTCTCCATTTCGTGGCAATATTGAAATATCTGAAATCGAGCCAATAATTTCAATATTCAATTCTAATTGTTCAAGGGTTCTAACACATCAATTTTTGAGCCGGTTTACACCATTGGTGCCTGTAGTCTTGAATTAATTATTATGATATTGAATAATAAAACGAATGGAGGCATACATGGAAAACATTAACACAAAATTTCAATAAAACATTTGGGAGATAAATACAATGGGAAAAGCTTGTATTTCATATCCCAAATCATTCCAATTGGGTTTAATTTGATCTTCTGAATGCATCTTTGAATAAATTAATAAATACCATAATGTTGATAGAATCATTATCTTTCATTTATTGTGGCGTCTGCGTCTCTATTTTTTTATAATAAAATATCATACTTGCAACTTATAATATTGAAGAACATAGTTATGATGATGAGTAATTTTACAAGAGACATCAGATCTGAGATACAAGACATACAAAAGGCAAACATCTTTCATTGAATTTCATTAGACAAGACATAATGTCTTAAAAATCATGTATGTGTTTAATGTATCTAGGCAATGTGTAAGCTATCTAAAAACTAACAAGTTAATGATCGTATATTCACCACTGAAAATAGTTAATAATCAACAGAAATAATTAAACGCATTAATAGACATGTAAGCCACATTAGGCAAATTTCAGATTACTCAAATAAGCGTAATTCATTATGGACAGTAATCAATAAATTCTACGTAACGTCGTAACTATCATAATTCTAATATAACTATTCAAATGCTAATTATTTAAATGTTCTAATTGTGATAGGTTCATTGAATTAAAATTATTCATAATTCAATACTATTTTGAATGCCGATGCAAGTGTTTTATGTCAGATTTCCATACAATAGAACTAATAATATTTATCTACTTTTCTATTAGTACATCTCTAAAAATGAGAAATCCTCATTTTTCGAATATCAGTTATGATGAAGGATAACTTACCCTTGAAAGAGTAACTTATTATAGTATTATTCATGGATTGGCTCAATAATGATGTAGCCTGTTTAACGAAGATTTCACCATAAGGGTTCGTAGACTTTAGGAAAGATTTCCAAGCGGCAGCTCCAGCACTGGCGGCTCGTGCCCACAAAACAGGCGAAGTTCTCGTATCTTTTACTGCACAGCACTTCACCTGTTTCATGGGTACGAGCCGCCAGTGAGCTCGAGCTGCGGCTTTGGCTGCGCTGCTGGAGCTGCCCGGCTCTAGCTGCGCTGAGGCCAGCGAAAAATTGATTGGATTACAATTTATATCTATTGTCAATTATATTGTTTCTCTTTCTAAGAATTATAACGTCTTTTCTCTTAAAGTACGAGTCCCAAGCGGCAGCTCGAGCAGCGCAAGTAATAGTGTAGATAATTAAATGTCGGATGATAATAATCAATCATTTACAAATCATTTTCTTTTAATGGAAAATAACTCGTATTAGTTTCAATCATAGTCAAGATCTAATTTTCAATGATTCATGGACGATCTGAAATAAGTATTCTCACCTTTAGAAGCAGAGTGGATACAGTCGTTCCATAACACTTCACTTTTGTCATGAGATAGCCACTGAGTTTTATCCTGAACAAAACCAAATAAGGCATTTTAATAAAATGTAATCTGCCATGTACACATGCTGGAATACAACACTGTCATCTATGAATGCGAGATAACTTTGAGAAATTTCGAGTAAATTAAGAGAGGTGGATGTTATTATTGACAGTTCATTGATAGTCTGGGTGCCAATGAGGGTAACCTTTTTTGAGGTATGTCGTTGATTCTTTGATAGATTATGATGGATTTTAATGTGTAGACTCCGAATCCAAGTGATTCTAAAAGTTAAGCATTTTTTGTAATTAAAGATGGCGGGTAAAATTTCGGTTATGTTTCTTGTCATGATTTTCATTTGACGTTTGATTTCCTTGAAAACAAGACGTCGTACGAAGAAGATTCTTCTTTTTTTTCTAGAAGATAAAATTAAAAAAATAGTGGTATCAATAAGCTCATCCCTTCACCTTCATGAGAAACCATGTTACTATTTTCAAAAAAAAGGTTAATTTTCGAGAAAAACAAGGATTTGAGTATTTTCAGTTTTTGTTCACTCAAATCTTTTGACACATTAATTTGAATCGTGTCACTGAAAATTCCTCTAGGGATAATTTCGTCCTCTACAATTTGAAACCAAATAGACCCCGTATAGTCCCCCTTGTTTAGTTTTTGAACAAGAGCAGTGAAGAGATATCCTTGTGTTTAAAAAAAATTTTTTTTGGGGAAAAAATAGTCTCCAAAACAAATTTATACGTGCTTGTATTGAGATTTCCTTTTATAACAATGCATTTCAGGTCATTTTCCAGCGGATAACCCACTTACCGTCCTGTATTTTGGTTATATTCAATAGTAAGGACCCTTCAAGGATCTCAATCTAAGGATACCTCTAATGTTTGTGTATGATATCGGATCCCAACAAACTATAGCTCATTCTTTTCAGCTCATCAAGGCGGTCTAAATCCATTTATAATATCATTTGTTACATTTTTTTCAAAATTGAACAAAAATAAATTGAAAAGATGGACTAATTGACTTTTCCATCACAATATTTGATTCCATTGAGAGTTCAACAATTTCCTATATAAAATTATACACGATCCCGACAGCGAGTATCCTTCGTTCTAGCAGGGGAACGGATGTCGGGGAGACACTTTGACGGCGACCCGAAAGGAAAGGTTTCTAGCGGCAAGGAAATATTATGTCTCTCCCCTCCACCATGACAACAGCTCCGCTCGAACAGAAATCTGCATCTGAAGACACAAGCGCTCCCTATCGGTATGAAATGCTAAACATTTTCAAGCGCAACAGCTCCCCGTTTGAAAACGTCCTCTGGTTCCTTCTCTGTGATCGGACATAGTTTGAAACTTGATACAATATCTTCTAAATTAGTTCATTTATAATCTGGCTGACCATTGAATTTACAGTGAGGATTGGTAAGGATTGATATCAAGGCAGAAGATATGCAACCCGCAATACATTTACAATTTTGAAAAAGATATTACTGGCATAATCTTGAACGGATTGCAAAAATATTTTAACACAACATTTCTAGACCTTATCTGAACCTGCCCACCAAATATCAACATTTTCTACCGATTGGTTCTCGAAAAATTTTAGAAATCACCGAAAAACTATAGAAAAATTCAAATATTCAGTGTATTTTTGAAAAGTTTTCAAAATCCGTTCTTAGCGCGCGTCTAAACGTCCAACTGAACATGCCTGCCAAATTTGAACTCATTCGGCTCAGTGGATTTTTAGTTCTGGTGATGAATGAATGAATCAGTCAGTCAGTCAGTCAGTCAGTCAGTGCCATTTCGCTTATACTAGCTGGCAGGCTTGCTTCGCTCGCCTCCTCTGCCTAGCCTGGACCCCAGACAGTATAGGCAGTTTAAGTAAGTCAAACAGGCTCGCTTCGCTCGCCTGCAAAACCTCTGTCAGTGACAGCTGAGACAAACAGGCTCGTTTCGCTCGCCTGCAAATTCCGTTCAGAAGGGATTCGAAATTTATTTCAGCATTTCTACACCTGATCTGTACCTGTTCACCTAATTTCAACATTTTCTGCCAATTTGTTCTAGAAAAATCTAAGAAAAACTCAGAAAATTTAAAACGCTAATATTAAGCATAACCTTGGGAAGTATATCAGAAGTATATTTAGTTTGAAACTTGATTCAATGATTCAAACTTGATCTTCCAAATTAGTTCATCTAAAATCTCGCTGAACCATTGAATTTACAGTTAGGATTGGTCGTATCAAGGCGGAAGATATGCAACCCGAAACACATCTACAATTTTGAAACCCTGATTACTGGCGTAATCTTAAACGGATTGCAAAAATATTCTAGTAGACCTTATCTGAACCTGCCCACCAAATATCAACATTTTCTACCGATTGGTTCTCGAAAAAATGAAGAACACGATGAAAACTATAGAAAAACTAAAATATTTGGCGTATCCTTGAAAAGTTTTTAAAATCCGTTCTTAGCGCGCGTCCAAACGTCCAACTGAACATGCCTGCCAAATTTGAACGCATTCGGTTCAGTGGATTTTTATTTCTGGTGATGAATGAATGAATCAGTCAGTGCCATTTCGCTTTTATATATAGAGATAGATTTGGTCGCTCTCCGACAAGCCCTTTGTGAGTTATCGTGTTAACAAGAATCTGTACATATAAAAAATAAATACAGGAGGAGTGTTTCAGGAGGAATGTGCAATACTTCTCAGACTGATTCCTTTCACCAAGTAGACAAAAATGTTCCATGGGACCAACCCTCAAAAACGCTTTGTTAGCGAGATAACAATGGCGGGAAAAAGAAATTTTTCAAAAAATATTAATTTTTCTAATTTTTTAGAGGCTTTACTGAGGTTCCAAAATAATCAATTCCTATGTAAATTAGCTGAGGAGTTCAATGAAACCAGTTCCATTTTTGTAACTTCAACGGTTATTGAGATAATTGAAAAAATATGCTAGAAAACGCTATTTTTCAACAATAAGGGTTATAACTGGATAAGGAATCATAAAATTGTATTTTCTATTAATGGAGGTTGAAGAGAGTCGGATTCTAAAGAAAAAGTTAAATGGCGGCGATTGTGTCAATCTTACCCGAATCTCAGAAATAGCATTCAAAAATCGCAAAATCGCTACTAAACACAAATTCATCACTTTTGCTATGTTTTGTCAATTTTGTGATTTTTGATCGCTATTTCTGAGATTCGGGTAAGATTCACACAATCGCCGCCATTCAACTTTTTCTTTAGAATCCGACTCTCTTCAACTTCCATTAGTAAAAAATACAATTTTATGATTCCTCATCCAGTTATAACCTTTATTGTTGAAAAATGGCGTTTTCTAGCATATTTTCCTCAATTATCTCAATAACTGTTAAAGTTACAAACTTGGAACTGGTTTCATTGAATTCCTCAGCTGATTATACATAGGAATTGATTATTTTAGAACCTCACTAAAGGCTCTAAGAATTAGAAAAATTAATCTATTTTGAAAATTCTCAATTTTTCGCCATCGTTATCTCGGTAACAGAGTGTTTTTGGGGGTTGGTCCCATGGAACTTTGTCTAATTGGTGTAAGGAATCAGCCTGAGAAGTATTGCACATTCCTCCTGAAACACCCTGTATAGAGATGAATGGAATATATGTGAGAATGTATGGATACTAGTCTATATGTTTAGTATTTTTAAATAAAGGCCGTCTTTATACATTATTCACCCATAATCATGCTCTGTTGCACTTTCTGTGAAATTTACTATAATAATAATGAGTCAAAAAACTTTTATTTATATATTACATATAATATGGCGAAAAATGTTGTCTCCATCATTTCAAGAAAAAGTCTTGAGTTCTCTCTTAGTTATGAGAAAGGAATCCCACATTTCTATGAAATTTAGCTCTTCTACTATAAATGGAAAAGTATTACAAATAGAACTGATAATTTAAAAATAATACAAAGAATGATCCACTATCCATGGAATAGATTAGACATTTTTTATTCAGATTGTTTCAAAATTATGTATCTCTCTAGTCTCTGCTATACTTCTCTAAGAAATGTTCTTTAACACATGTTATGTGCTCTATAGTCCAGTACGCAGGGAATTTCGTAAGGCTAATTTCAGCAAAAGGTGGTGTAAACGATTTTATTGTTTTAATTGCTTCATAAGGGTCCCAATAATGTGTATTCGAAAAGCGCACACAAGATTTCCCCCCGCACAACTTTTGACAGCCAGGAAATCATGCACTTTTTAGGTTTTTCGCATATAGCTAAAGAACCGGTTACATTTTTATCGATATATTCCCATAATAAATTGTAGAGGACAAAATTCTGCGTCGATTGAGAAAAAGAAAACGAAAATCGGTCGAATAGATAACGTTCTACATTCATTAAAAAAACACAATTTTTTCCAGATTTTCCAAAAAAATTGTTAAACTTCTTCTGTAGCTCATAAAGTAACAGAGAAATATATTACCCCTCTTCCTAAAAGTTGTAGAGAATGAAAAATTGAGTTAAGAAAATGCAAAGATTGATAAAAGTTATGTGCACTTTTTGAATACTCATTATTGGGACCCTTATAAAGCAATTAAAACAATAAAATCGCATACACTACCTTTTGCAAAAAAACCCTGCGTACGGTACTGGACTACTAGCGCTTTCTTTAAAAATCAAAATTCCACTGGTAAGAGTTGAGAAAAACAAGAAACGGAAAGAGCAAAATAAGATCGAATGGCAATCCGAGTTCTTTGTGATGCAGACTCCAATTTGCAATTCATGCCGACGAATATCAAACAATATATTCTCCATTAGGTCACCTTTCACAATGTCCTGAATTATTGAAATACTGTACCATTTATCCACTGCGTGCCTGTCAATGCAATATAACTAAATTGCTACAAATATTGATGAACACTTTTCAAGTTATAAAAGTTAATAGATTTCAATTTTGATTCTTTTCTCACTCGTGCAGTATTATCGAAAATACTTTCTATAGACAGGGTGTTTCAGGAGGAATGTGCAATACTTCACAGGCTGATTCCTTACACCAAGTAGACAAAAACGTTCCATGGGACCAACCCCCAAAAATGATTTGTTACCGAGATAACAGTGGCGGAAAATTGAGATTTTTCAAAATATATTAATTGAGATTTTTCAAAATATATTAATTTTTCAGAGGCTTTAGTGAGGTTCTAAAATAATCAATTCCTATGTAAAATTAGCTGAGGAATTCAATGAACCAGTTCCAAGTTTGTAACTTCAACGGTTATTGAGATAATTGGAAAAATATGCTAGAAACCGCCATTTTCCAACAATAAGGGTTATAACTGGATAAGGAATCATAAAATTGTATTTTTTATCAATGGGAGTTGAAGAGAGTCGCATTCTAAAGAAAAAGTTAAATGGCGAAGATTGTGTAAATCTTACCCAAATTTTAGAAATGTCGATCAAAAATCGCAAAATTGACAAAACATAGCAAAAGTGATGAATTTGTGTTTAGTAAGGATTTTGTGATTTTTGATCGCTATTTCTGAGATTTGGGTAAGATTGACACAATCGCCGCCATTTAACTTTTTCTTTAGAATCCGACTCTCTTCAACCTCCATTAATAAAAAATACAATTTTATGATTCCTTATCCAGTTATAACCCTTATTGTTGAAAAATAGCGTTTTCTAGCACATTTTTCCAATTATCTCAATAACCGTTGAAGTAAACTTGGAACTGGTTTCATTGAATTCCTCAGCTAATTTTACATAGGAATTGATTATTTTAGAACCTCACTAAAGCCTCTAGAAAATTAGAAAGATTAATATATTCTGAAAAATCTCAATTTTCCGCCATTGTTATCTCGGTAACAAAGCGTTTTTGGGGGTTTGTCCCGTGGAACTTTTTTGTCTACTTGGTGTAAGGAATCAGCCTGAGAAGCATTGCACATTCCTCCTGAAACACCCTGTATAGGTAATTCAAGAGATTCTACCGACATGAGAAGTGGAAACATAATCAAATGTACACGGTAGTATAGATGTAATATTATCAAGTGAAATTAATTCAAGGATGCAAATTGTGTTGTTTCACATAGTCTACCGAAGAATAGTAGCCTACACAAGTCTTCAAATGAGGAAAAACTGGAGCCAATGATCATGTTATACAATTGCGATTAGAGAATTTTCTCTCCTCAAAATGTAAAAAAATATGCAGAACCTTCAAAAAAATTTACACCTAATTAAATAATTGGAAAAATTATTTCATTAATTCTTGCCATGATTTTACACCTATTCAATAGTCTAGTCTGTAAAAACAATTGCAATGATAAATAAACTTCTGATTGGTTTCAAATTGTAGAGAATTTTTATGTACAAGCTCAAGTGTGAGAAAAACGTATTATTATTTTCATTCTATTGTAAATATTTAAAAAATATTTTAAGTAGGAGATAATTTGATAATTCTGCGACTTGTAGATTAAACCATATTACTGCGCTTGAAAAACAGATTTTTTCTATAAAACAAGATTTTACAAGCTGAATTCTCCTTGTAAAGAAGCCCATTTCTGAGGAGAATCTTCATTACGCTTGCTAACCATCTGCGCATGCGCAGTAGAGTTACTTTACGCACGCTAATCATCTGATCATGGCATGCCAAAAGTAGGTCAGGAATCATAACATAACCCAACAAAAGTCGACAATGTCTGATTGTACCTGTACCGGTAATTACACAAGAGTAATTTAATAGTTCGCAGTATTTGAGGACTGAAAAAACTGTAGATTAACAGGTTCGTGCAGTTGTAGAAAAAATATTGTATGTAATTCGCGCGTAATGCTTCTTTATCGCTCTTGCAAAATTATCACGCTCCGCTACGCGTCGCGTGATAACTGTTTTGCGCGAGCGATAAAGTCGCGCATTATGCTCTTAATACATAAATAGCTATTTCTATGTACTGCATATTGACTGGAAAAGGAAGAAAAAGTTGTAGTCTATTTGTAACAAGAAATGGCGGATTTCTGGGAATGCAATGATAGATTTGTCCATAGATTGAGCTCGGAAACTATTCATGGTCGATTTATTGGGTCTTAAATTGCAGATTTTGAAACAATAATTTCTATTACATCACTTGAAAGTGATATAATTATACAATCAAGTTTTCGATCTTAATAAGTTATCTAAGGACTAAGAAGAATTGCGCGAAAAATTCAAAACGTCTTAATTTTTTCCCATTATGAGCCTTCTTTGATCTAATGGCTGGGTTAACAGTATATTAGTATAAATTGCAGTATAATAATTAACAGTAGCCTAGCCTCCCTGATAATAGAAAAGCGTTGGTTTGCGGTGTGTTAAGCAGTTATGGCTTACATACATAGCTCTAACTTTTATGAGTAGTCCAGTGGTTTGAGGTTTCAAATTCCTCACACCATTCAATACACTAGATTTGTGAGGATTTTGAGGCAGTAATGAATCGTTTTATTATGATTAAGACAGAAGCCTGTAAGCACAAGAGAGATACAAACCTGACCTAGAGAGACTAGAGAGATCGAGTCTTGACTTCTGTGGAATTCACATTCAAGTTGCTTAGAATATGCAAAGATAACCCCTGCCGGTGGGGGGAAAGAGTCAACAAGATGGACTCTTATTCAATAATGACTAGAATACACCTGCAGTATCCCCTGCTTGTGCGTAAGAGGCGACTAAAAGGGGACCCCTTCCTTCCAAAGCCCTTCTCCCCTAATCTCTTCTCCTATTTCTACCTGCTTTGGAAATCGTTTTACTCTTCTATATGGCACTATTTCTACTGACTTAGCTGTGTGTCATTATCTTTTCCTTTTCCTTCCCCTTTCCCTATCTGGTCTCCCTGGACCATTGTCTCACTATTTTGTCCCAAGCACTTTCTTTAGGGAGTAAACCCTTACAGAAAATCCCGGTCCTCCTGGAAGGGGGTTGAGGCATAGGGCCTGCTCCCCTGTACTCATAAAAAAAACTTACTGCAAAAAATCCTAAAACACAGCCTCGGAATTCGGACTGCCTAAATAGGAATAAAACAGGAAATATGAAACAACATGAAAAACGGAAACGGACTTTGAATTTTTGTACGTGGAATGTTCAGGAATGGAGGAACAAGGTCGAGGAGGTCATTAAAGAATTAGATAGAATAAAGTCGGACATCGTCATTCTTACAGAGACCAAGAAAAAAGGACAAGGCAGTGAAGAGTTAAAGGGTTTTGTACATTTTTACAGTGGTGTGGAGAAAGAAAGAAGAGCCCAAGCTGGTGTTTCTATACTTGTCAGAAAGAAACTTGAAAGAAGTATAAAAGGATGGAATCAAGTGAATGAAAGAATAATAAGATTGTCACTTGTCTGGAAGAAACACGACATGGAAGTTTTCGGAATCTATGCTCCAACAAATGATGCAAGTGACAGAGAAAAAACAGCGTTCTATGAAATACTCACAGAGCATGTTGAAAATATCGGCGATCGGAAAGAGGTGATTATTTTGGGAGATTTTAATGGATGGACTGGGAATAGGATGAATGACAAAGTTGTGGGACAGTTTGGGGATGATAGATTGAATGACAGCGGTGATAGAATAATTCAATTTTGCGAACAGAATTCCATGAAAATCCTGAATGGGTTCTATAAACACAAAGACATCCACAAGTATACTTATACTCAGCCAGCTAGAAATGTCAAGACTATTATTGATTATGTCGTGGCAAAGCAAAATGCAAAGTTGCATTTTCAAGATGTGAGAGTATTAAGGGGACTGGAATGTGGATCAGATCATCACCTTCTTCGTGCAATCTGTTATTTCCCTTTTCAACAACGGCTACAAAATCATGACAACCAGAACAAATCACCAACACACATAGAAATAAAAAAAATACTGGAACCAAAATATAACATTGAAAGCTTAAGTGATCCATCCACATCGTATTTGTATAAACTCCGTCTTCATCAAAAACTAAGTAATATTCCATACTCTTCAGCAACCAAAATGTATCACGATGTTGTAGCTAGAATTAGGGACACAGCTTCAGAAGCCCTTGGCCCGGTGCCAAGATTTAGAGCACAAAATGTTCCCATTTGGTGGACATCCGATGTTGACCAGGCAGTAAAGCATAAAAAAGAAGCATACCATAAATGGTTAACAACGAAGGATGCTGACGATCGACGTCAATATGCCAGATTGAGTAGGGAGGTGAAGAAACTTGTGTTTCTTGCAAAAAATGAGCAGTGGGAGAAGAAGTGTAGTGAAGTTGATAGATACATAGGATCAACAAAATCTAGAGAGGCCTGGAGAATATTAAAAAGTTTGAGATCAAACAAACAAGAAAGATGTGGTTTGAACATCATCAGTGAAAATTATTGGCAACAACATTATTCTCAACTCCTGACAGAAAATAGACCACAATTCTCTGAAACTAATGTGGAAGTGACACCAGATGATGTAGAGTATGATGAAGATGACGAAATAACTGTGGAAGAAGTGAAGTCAGTGATAGTTCATTTGAAAAATGGAAGGTCAGCAGGTCCTCAAGGAGTACAAAATGAGCTGCTGAAGCATGGTCCTGAAGAACTATGGAGGCTACTGGCATATCTGTTCACATTGTTTCTACGAGGACATTAACTACCACCGGAATGGACTAAGTCATATCATACTATAAGTCATAGTAACATCTATAAAAAAGGAAACCGGCAAGATTGTAACAATTATCGTGGAATTAGTGTAACAAATTCATTGTCCAGGGTGTATGGAAAGATATTGAAGAGAAGAATTGAGAGAGAAATAAGGGAAGTGGAGGAACAAAATGGGTTCAGGGCTGGAAGATCGTGTGTTGACAGCGTTTTTTCACTCAAGCAAGTCACTGAAAAGAGATTGGCTCATAATCAAGCTACGCACATTGTGTTTGTTGATCTGACCAAGGCCTATGACAGTGTACCTCTTTCAAAGTTGTGGGTGGCTATGAGAAGGCAAGGCATCAGTGACAAATATATATTTGCAGTGCAGCAGCTGTACAGGAATATGTCAGCAAATATAAAAAGCCATGGTAGAATTTCAGATGATATGCTGGTCAATAAAGGATTGAAGCAAGGATGCTGTATAGCCCCAACACTCTTCAAAATATACTTGAATGAAGCTCTGAGAGGTTGGCGGGAAAAGTGTTCTAGTATGGGTGTACCCATTGGCAACCATAGGTTGTTTACACTCCATTTTGCAGACGATCAAGTTGTTGTAGCTGAAGACAAACTTGACATAGATTATATGTTATGGAAACTTGATAAGGAGTACTCAAAGTGGGGCCTATCAATAAATGCCTTGAAAACAGAGTACATGGTGGTAGGAGGGGAGGCTCAGGATTTGCAACTGGGAGCTTCTACCATTAGAGCCGCAAACAGATTCAAGTACTTAGGAGTAGTACTAACTTCAAGTGGAGGAAGTACAGAAGAGATAAAGTCAAGAATGGGTCAAGCAAGAGCAGCAATCAGACAATTAAACAGTATACTCTGGAGTTCTAAAATAACAAAAGAAAATAAGATAAGATTGTATAAGACAGTAGTTGAAAGTATAGCCATTTATGGAGCAGAGATATGGGAAATAAATAAAAAATTTGAAGCTAAGCTCAAAGCAATGGAAATGGACTTTTGGAGACGGTGCTGCAAATACACTAGGTTGGACAAAATGCGAAATACAGATATACGAAGAGAAATGGGTGTGAATATTGACGTGATAGATACTATTAGGGCAAAGGGATTGAACTGGTATGGGCATGTGAGGAGAATGACGGATGAGAGATGGCCAAAGAGACTTTGTGATTGGACCCCAGAAACAAGGAGAAATAGAGGGAGACCGAAGCATTCCTGGAAGAATGATATTGAATTGGCGATGCAGGCAAGAGGTCTCACGGATGTGGACTGTTTTGATAGAGGAAAATGGAGGCAAGGATGCGACAGACGGCAACGGCTGTAAAAAATCGCTACATACATACATACATAGTTTTGAGCATAAGTTCAAGATTTCCAGAATTGGCTGTGCCATCAATTAGACATTTTTTCAACATATATTTCATTTTAACGTTGATATTCTTGTTAAATAATAATAGGTTGGAGAGAATAAGCCAGAGTTTTAACCTTTTCAAGCATGATGAAATAAAAACACATAAGATGTTGTCACTTTTCTACACTTTTTATTGGACGTGACCATGGTTTTGTGACCACACAGGTCACATATTCAAGCAATTTATTTAAAAGTTGGACTTTGAGCATCAATTTTCAACGAAGGCATCAACCTTCGAATCTCATATCAAAAAGATACCTCATTTCAAAACCGCAAAAATAGAGACCTTCAATGATAACAACAAAGAGTAGATCATCGATACGAAGAGTGAGAGAAGCTGATGAAGCTGTCTAATGATGAATAACACCTTTGCTTATCACACCTTGCTGTGTGAAGAACTTCAAAAGCTTTTCATTAATGGCTAGGATGTTTGAAAATGATTAGATGGCAAACAATAAATCACAAGATAAAGCTCTAAAATCGTAGAGTTCAACTCATATTACATCATAACGGCTACTCTTTTCATTAAAAACACTCTGCATTACGTCGCAAATTGAAAGTAAATTTGACAGAATTCTCGGGAAAATGCAGAAGTAAGACTTACTTAGCAACAAAGTTCAGGAAAGGGAATAGAAGAGATTAGATCGAAGGCTCAGCTTATGAAACAACCTTCTGTGGAGAACAGCAGAAATAATTATTGAAGGAAGAAAGAGAAAGTGAGAAAATGTGAGAGAGAGGTTCAATTCATTATTAGTGAATCGTGTAGCAGGTCTTAGCTTTATTGGTATGAATGAATAGATCATGAATCTACAGAGTGTTCCGAAAAAACTGATTTGAGTACCACCACGGAGTTCTTTGAGCTAATGCAGGGGTGCTCAAACTTGATCTGCTAGCGATCGATCTTAATATTTTAAGACTACTTACGATCGACTCTGTATGTCTTACGAGAGACTGCAAGTGTGTGTGATGCAGGGTTGACATACATACACGATACACCCTACATAACTAGGTAGGGCGTACCGGGTACGCGACAAAGTGTCTCACCGACAAAGTGTCTCTCCGACAGCCATTCCCCTTTTGAAGCCAGTTTTTAGGAGACCGGTTGACGGCGACAACTGGTCCCCTTTCCAAGCAGGTTTTAGAAGGTGCTCCGCTGACGCGGATACACTTTGACGGCAGCGCTCCAGGGGAATGGTTGTCGGGCACGGGCCCGACAGCCAGTCTCCTTCTTTCTAGTAGGGGAACAGATGTCGGGTATACACTTTGACGGCAACGCTCTAGGGGTCCCGTTGTCGGTTGCGATCCCGACAAACTGTCCTCTCATAACATCACATGAAATCACAATTCCGGTTTGGTCTATTTTAGTGCATTTCATTAAAAAAAATGCACTATTGGTCTTGCCCTAACAATCGAAAATTTATGATGTGATATATTTTTTACACGTTTTCGAGTCCCTAGAACACAAATTTGATGTCCGTTCAAATGCATATATATATATATATATATATATATATATATATATATATATATATATATATATATGCTTCAGCCGAAATATCCCTGGCTCAAAAATGAAAGTTAAGTCTAGTTTCTAAATGTACAAGTGTACTATTACTATTTTATCCACATTTGATTTTATTTTATTTGATTACTATTTTTATCCACATTGAGAATGGGCTAATGTGCCAAAACATGTATGTGTTTTTATAATTTTAAAGTTTTCAAAAAAGGGTGTTTGATTTTATTTATTTTTCAAGTGTCTACAATTCTACAAGTGTCTTCTGTATATATTATTACATTTATTTATATATATATATATATATATATATATATATATATATATGTACAGATTCCTATGAAGTCGATAACTCCCGAAGGGCTCGTCGGAGAGCGACCAAATTTTGCACAGGAATTATCAGTGTTAATATCTCGGTCAAGTTCGTTAACCAGTCAAATTGGTCCAAGGGTAGGGGGTGAAAACAGGGGATGAAAATTTTGAAAAATCACTACAAATCGACCAAAATCGTTTTTCGATTTGAAAATTGGTGTTTATAATACCCTTATTATGTCCTACAATTTGAGCCATCAACGAAACAAATCCAATAAAAAATGGCGGAGAAAATGGCAAATAATATGCCAAAAACGGTATTTTTCATGGGTTTTTCGAAAACGGCACCATTGAATTTATACCCTGAATAGCTCATTACAAGTCATATGATTTGAGCCATCATAGAATTGCATTTGAAATGCACTCTTTCCGACCGCCAGCTGCCGAAGCGAATTTGTTTGAGAATTAGAAATGAAGTCACATGAATAGAATTGTTACAGTCACCAAGTTTCATGTTTTCTCATTTTAATAGAATTAAATATTCCTTATTCAGGCATAATCCCAAGTACTGCGTATAATGGCTGTTATCGTTAGCTGACCAACGCTATCCAGCTGGAGTAAATGGAGTTACATTCAATATAACACAGTTCATGTCAAAAAATTGTGAGAGGTGATCATATCAATTTTGAATTTATTTTTTACAATATCATATTCATGTAATTCAACAGTTCGGCCGCAGCTTCAGAGCAAAGCTCGGTACCAGATATTTCTATTTAATGCCCAATTATCATATGTTTGCCTAGCTTCATCAGGACCTCCTAAATACCTCCTTAATCTATAAATTGACCAAACGTAAGTGAGTTCTAGATTCAAAACGACGATTTTGAATTTTTTATGTTTGTTCCGCGTTTACGACGAAACGCGGCAATACATTGTGATGGAATTGGACAGGAATGTTCTGTGGAAATTGTGCGACGATGTATGTATAAAGTTATTTGAAATATGTCATTTCAAGGATAATATGAAAGAAAAAGGAATTACCTGTGTACTAAAATAATATTACTATATACATTAAGTAGTAGTTCACAGAACTTTCATTTTAGTTCACAGATTCATTCAAAAATTGAAAGTTGAAATTTATACAGAGGTTGTAAAATCAACCCATATTTTCATCGAGCGAAAATCTGATCTACTTTACTACAGATACTAGGATACTAATGTGTTCTATTATCTGTGTACTTTACCATCTTTGCAGTATTGGAATAATAATAGAACGAAAATTCACGAAAATAAAATTGAGAATCGTCGTATTTCAGTTATTTATTCCTGACAAATCAGAGCACCAGGGGTGCCTATCCCCCCAACGTCTATGACGCCAATCCCCCTAAATGAACTAAAGATCACCCTAATTTTTGGGTTTTTCTGTTAAACAAGTGAGAGTGAAATGTGAGACAGTGAGACTATGCAATAACTTAGTACCTAAGTAAAATGTTGGGGCTGTGTACGCCTCACCAACTGGTCCAGGGGCGAACCCAGAAATAAATTTCGGGGGGATATAAAATCAGGGTCGAACCCAGGAAAACCCCTTTCTTCGAGATGTTGGTAATTGCATGGAATATCTATAATGTGTTTGCTTTCTCTCAACAAACATATAAACATATTCATTTTTTTGCTGTGTAGAAAAATTCATTCACCAATAAATTATTGTAGATTAATTGATTTGAACAAGAGCTATTGGACCATGTTGGTCTCTTGTAGTTGTTGTATATTGTATTGTACACTATTATTGTTGAGTTGAACGTTCTAGTTCTCTAAGCTGCGCTGAAAGATTTTTTCTGTCATTTTGAATATAAACTGAAGAATATAGGCCTATGTGCTCTTGATACTTAGTATTGCGATGTGATTGGATAATATATAAATATAGCCTATACAGTTGATTGATTATTATACCTTAATTCCAAATAATGTTTATTGATAATTGTATTGGAAGAGATTTGTACCTGATTGTCTGAATCTTCATTACAGAAGTATATTGTATTCAATTAAATAAATGAAATGAAATTGTTAAAGTTATATCAAATAACCACTGGCGGCTCGTGCCCACGAAAGAGGTGAAGTGCCCGTATCTTTTAAGGCCTGTATTGACAATGCGAGGCATGTGCCGCGAATGCCTCAAGGTATAGTCTGTTCAAGCAAAGAAGAGTCTTACTCCAGTCTCCAGCTCGGTCAATATTGGTTTACACATTATTGATTTGGTCTCAATTATAGGAAACATTTTGATCTTCAATTTAAGACCAAATCAATAATGTTTGAACCAATATTGACCGAGCTGGAGACTGGAGTAAGACTCTTCTTTGCTTGAACAGACTATACCTTGAGGCATTCGCGGCACATGCCTCGCATTGTCAATACAGGCCTTAAAAGATACGGGCACTTCACCTCTTTCGTGGGCACGAGCCGCCAGTGGTTATTTGATATAACTTTAACAATTTCATTTCATTTATTTAATTGAATACAATATACTTCTGTAATGAAGATTCAGACAATCAGGTACAAATCTCTTCCAATACAATTATCAATAAACATTATTTGGAATTAAGGTATAATAATCAATCAACTGTATAGGCTATATTTATATATTATCCAATCACATCGCAATACTAAGTATCAAGAGCACATAGGCCTATATTCTTCAGTTTATATTCAAAATGACAGAAAAAATCTTTCAGCGCAGCTTAGAGAACTAGAACGTTCAACTCAACAATAATAGTGTACAATACAATATACAACAACTACAAGAGACCAACATGGTCCAATAGCTCTTGTTCAAATCAATTAATCTACAATAATTTATTGGTGAATGAATTTTTCTACACAGCAAAAAAATGAATATGTTTATATGTTTGTTGAGAGAAAGCAAACACATTATAGATATTCCATGCAATTACCAACATCTCGAAGAAAGGGGTTTTCCTGGGTTCGACCCTGATTTTATATCCCCCCGAAATTTATTTCTGGGTTCGCCCCTGGACCAGTTGGTGAGGCGTACACAGCCCCAACATTTTACTTAGGTACTAAGTTATTGCATAGTCTCACTGTCTCACATTTCACTCTCACTTGTTTAACAGAAAAACCCAAAAATTAGGGATGATCTTTAGTTCATTTAGGGGGGATTGGCGTCATAGACGTTGGGGGGGTAGGCACCCCTGGTGCCTGATTTGTCAGGAATAAATAACTGAAATACGACAATTCTCAATTTTATTTTCGTCAAGCCCGACTAACGGTATTTATAGTGGCATGGTTCGAAATAAAAAATTGCTATACCTCGGTTATTCATGATTGAGTTTGGACGAATCTGGCACCATTACTCAATCCAAATTTCTAATTTTTTTAATGAAAAATGATTCAAAATTTCGTAAAAATATTATTTTCAACAGTATATCCAAAGTTAAATTTCAATCGGCCGCCTTTTTGAAAGTTCCACATATTGAAAATTTTCGAGATGATCATGAACTTCATTCTCTACTTGAGCCTGCCAAATTTCATAGGTTTGTTTCAAGCTTTACATTTTTTTCATACAGAGTTCCATAAAATCATTATTTTCAACAGTAGGCTAAATTCAAAATTAAATTTCAGTCGGCCGCGATTTTTAAAAAATTCGATTATTGAAAATTTTTGAAATATTTATTTTGAGGACTTACACGGTACTTGAGCCTGCTAAATTTCAATGTCTATTCATGATTCGAGATCGGAAAATCATGAAAAAACAAAATGGCGAATAACAGGTAAACTGAGGGGAATTCGGCATTTTGCCAACGACATTTTCTGTTTATTATACAGTAGCTCAAAGAACACCGTGGTGGTACTCGAATCAGTTATTATCATGATTTGTGCCGTCTTCAAGTATGCAGGAGGATAGGCTAATAGTAAAAATGTACATTAAACTCAATTCAAAAATAGATGAAAATATTGAAAAAATGAAGGAATGAAAAGTTTGGAAACGATCCCCACTAAAAGCAAATGAAGAAAAGTCCGTAGAATTTATAAGGACGTCCAAATATCGAGGTCTGTACAAAAAGGGAATTGATACTAGAAGCTGAGGAAGTTTCATGATTAACATTTCGCATCACAAAATGGATTGAATTCATGTTTATGCCTCAATAAGCGATATAAGATTCCAAAAGACGCTGAACCACGAACGGTGTTGAATGGTGAATTATTTACAGGAGATTGAAGAGGAAAAATTTCCCTACATTTTCATCATGATTTCAATTTTATATCTCAAAGGATTTGGTAGATATACTTATTTTTAAGCAAAAAATAACATTTTTTTTGTATATGATGAAAAAGTCAATTTTGCCTTGGCAATGATTTTCGATAATTTTCACCGAATTCGACTTATGATAAATGAATTTAGACCGCCTTGATGAGCTGAGAAGAATGAGCTATACTGTTGATATCCGATGACTTTAACAATAGTTAGAGTATCCTTAGATTGAGATCCTTGAAGGGTCCTTACTATTGAACATAACCAAAATTCAGGTTGGTAAGTGGTTTATCTGCTAGAAATTTATCTAGAAAGCATTATTACCAAAAAATCCCAAGCAATACAAGCAATTTTTTAAGGATATTATATGGTATTTCACGTAGGGAATTATAAAGGATTTTTTCAAGTACAAGGGTATCTTTTTTTTAAAGGTAAAGATGGAGAATGAAATGGATGAAATCTAAAACGAATCATCGAGGAATCGAGGAAATCAATGGAATTCCTCAGCTAATTTTACATAGGAATCATCTTAGAACCTCACTTAAGTCTCTAAAAAATTATAAAAATTAAAATATTTTGAAAAATCTCAATTTTCCGATATTGTTATGTCAGTAACAAAGCGTTTTTGGGGGTTGGTCCCATGGAACTTTTTTGTCTACTTGGTGTAAGAGATCAGCCTGAGAAGTATTGCACATTCCAACTGAAACACCCTGTATAATAGGCTACATTCTTCAGTTTAGATTCAAAATGACAGGAAAAATCTTCCAGGACAGCTTAGAGAACTTCAACGTTCAACTCAACAATAATATTGTCCAATACTATATACAAAAATTACAGGAGACCAATAGCTATTTTTTAAATTAATTAATATACAATAATTGGAGGATGAATTTTTCCATACGGTAAAAATATATGATTATGTTTTTTGAGAGAAGGCAAATACATTATAGATATTCCATGCAAGCAACAACTCTCCCTCTCGGAGTAGGGGTTTTCCTGGGTTCGATCTTGATTTCATATCCCTCTCCCGAAATTCATTTCTGGGTTCGCTCCTGGACTTAGGTAGTGAGACGTACACGTACAGCCCCAACATTCAGCTTACCGTACTTGTTATTCAATAATCCCACATCCCACTCTCACTTGTTAAACAGGAAGACTCAGAAATAAAGGGGTTTTTAGTTCATTCGGGGGATTGGCGTCATAGACTTTGGGGGGGGGGATAGGCACCCTGGTTTAAGGTTATAAACAATGTGATAGAAGTAATTGCTTGGAGAAAGAGAGCGGATTATTATCATGAAAGCATTCTACATAGCTTTCAACATATTGAAGAGTCAATAAAGCTTGATTCAATAGATGGCGGACCAAATGTTCAATGTGTTAAAATTGAGTAGTGAGTTACCACAGAGAAATAACTGTCTAAGTTGAATAGTTGAACTCGAAGAATCATTTCTCTATGGTGTAGTACGTTCAAATTTAGTATGATCCCCTATGTCAGCGACCATTAAATTACCTCAGTACAAGAAATATTGAGCCACTTCCAAACTTTTCACTCACCATCTATAATATAATAGGCTTACATATAACTGAGATATAGTCAAATAGTTAAGATGAGTCAACAAAGGCCACACCACAGTCAAAGCGACGTTATTGCAAGGCTCAACTGAATTTGAACGATGAAAAAGTATCGAGAGTTTTTTTTCAACAGCTTGAAGAGAGTTGTTTGGATTGAATGAATTTATTGAAAGTCAGTATAATTTATGCTAGGATTGAGGTCATCAAGTGGAAGTGCCAGACACAAACCTTGCGATGACTGGGCGAAAGGCCCAACGCCTCGCATTTGGCAGCGGCAATGAGTTGCGTCACCGAGGAATACGTCTGTGACGCCAGACACATCAGCACAACACAACCGACCAACCACGCGCCACTCATCGCACCACTACACTACTACTTGTGGAATCAAACTCCTGGAAATGCGACTCCATTCACTGGCCTGAATTTTCCCTATTCCCTCTGATTTCTCCCTGATGAGACGCACGCATTCAACCCTTCCCTCACCACTCCACGCCAAACACAATAATGTCACAGCAATACATCTCGAATCTGGAGGGTGAAACTCCTTCAATAAAACTGAACATGCTGTTCTGGATAGTTTCACACTACACCACAAAACTCCAAACAACATACGTCGGATTGTCAAGATACAATAATCCTGCAAAAGCAAAAGAGTTCACATTGAAACCGAATTTATTTCCGAGCAATGGCATTACCTGAAAGAAGCTGAACGTTATTTAGTTTAACAATCAAAATGTGAATAATTATATTTATAATAATTACTATAACCATATAGCTTCCTTTAATATAATATACTAAATAAGGCCATGGCCTTAACTGGCAACTATGTAAAGTAGGAGAGTGGGTCCATTTGAAAGCATTGAAATCATTTTTTAATCAGCTGTTTTATCGGATGCGTTTCTTGTGTGCGTTCTCACATTTGACTTCCTACAAATCATAACTATCTCAAGACATAATTATCTATTTTCAATCTTTTCCGCTAATTTCTACCACAAATCAGTACAGAAAGCACAATAGGAATTCCATAAGAAATATTTTATATTATCATAGATTCACAGGCTCCACTTTATAAATGGCTTTAGCCCAGGGCGCAATATATTTGGGTGCGCCAAATATTTAGGGGCCAAATTTACAATATCGCTCAAACAAAATTTAGAAATCTGTCATTTTGATTTATAACTTTTATGATTATATAGGTTCATTCACATCAATGTCTTTACTAGAGCTCTTATATTATGGAAATACAATTTTATTATAGAATTTTAAATACTTTAAACAAAAAACAAACCATCAAACTACAATAATTTTCAATCAAATATAGTTTTACTGAACTCTGACGTTTATGGAATGCAATAAGGGAACAGTAGACGATTTTATAGAAAATGTAGGCCTACCACTCATACATTTCACAAGAATAAACTTTGAGCTAGTTTTACTCGTGGAAAAGCTGAAGCTTATCTACTACTGACCCTTGACTGACAACGAGCAGATTTCAAGTGAAAGTATAATGCCCGGTTTTTCCAAGCACACTCGAATTTGAGGGACCCACAAGTTTACTACACTTTACTACATTTCTTAAGGCTGAACGCGCACTGCTACGACTCGGACCAGACCAAGACTCAGACCAGACTAACTTGCAGCCAGAGAAACACGGAATTATACGTGATCAAATGGAGATCACATGAAGTAACGCGCACTAGTCAGACCAAGTCCAGACCAAACGCAAGACCAGAGCCAGACCACAGCTGTATACTTTCAATGTTAAATACAGTGACTAGATGAAAGTGATAAATACAGTGACTCTTTTATCTAGTCACTGTAATGTTAAAGGTACACTAGCGCGGCCACCGTTCCAAATTCGGAACCAAATCACTACGGCCAGAGAAAACATTGGAAGATAGGAGAATTGCGTTTCAGGCCAGACCACAAATTTTTTTCTGGTCTGGCAAGACCAAACATCAGACCAGCTGGTGTACATTCGTTTTCAAATTTGTGTTGCTTTTCACAAAACGGAATAGTCATCTTTTGTATCATTTTATCTTTTTTTCTCATTTCTCTCAAAATGTCTTTTGAAATATTTGGTGCTGAACGGCTAATTTATGAAATCAAAGAGATAAGAAGGAAAGAAAAAAATAGAAGACCGCATTAAAATGTAGAAAATTATAGAATTAGAGGAAAAGTGAAAAAAACTCTTTCAGATAAGAAATAGATGAGAAAGTGGACTAAAATTCCATTTTATTCATCTATCTATTGATAATACAATACAAATTATAATAATATTATTATTAATATAACTAGGATAGAAAAAATAGGCGAAGTCTGTACTATTTCTTGATATCTATAAATTCATTATGTATATCGACTTCTATTCCAGGGCCGGACTATATAGGACTCCTGAAAGGACGCTGCCTTCCACTTATGAAAGGGCGCATCCTTGAGGGGGTTAGTCTCAGCCCATAAAATTGAGGGGTTTGGGAGTCGTCTCTGGATAAAAATTAAATTTTGACCTCGAATGTTTTGTTGATGGTGAACTTTATTGATGTTTGAAAGCTTGAAAATGGAATTTCTATGTCATTTTCCATTGAAGAAAGTTATCGAACATCACAATCAATTTTTCATCATACAGGAATTCAATTATGAAAAGCCTTTCTGGCTTCTTCGACAATAGAGAAAAATAGCAAGTGAAAGTAGGAGCAATTTTTGTTGATGTGATTCAGTACGTTTCGAAAATGGTAAAAAAGGAATTTTGATTAATAAAGGGGAGAAATAAGAAGAATGTGGATTGAATATGTAGTACTAGGCCTGTATACTCTCTGTAGTATGACATCTTTTGGGAGATTGGCTGTTGTTAGTAAAGACAGTCAGTTGTTTCCCGTCTCAGGAGAAATAGTAATTATTGTTGCATTACACTCTAACTGATCAACTGCATGTTATTCAGAGGTGTTCTGCGCCTCCACTTGGTTGTGAAGCCTAGTTTATGGTTGAGAGGATCACCGTGCTGACCACACGTTACCTCTATCCTAGTTGATGATTATTCGCTTGCTGTATGGTCTGTTTGGGCAGAGATGGTATTCTTTCAGGGTGGGGGATGTATTTCGGCTTTGTCGGTTTTGGTTGGGGGCCTGTAGGTTCTGTTCGCGAATTTATGGCTTTTGAGCAGGTATTGGCTGGGCTGGAGTCGTTTTCCCGTCTTGCTGGGGTGTCTTCTTTGCTTGGACGGACTGTATAGTGGAGTGAATATAAAACTGGCAACCAGCTCGTAGGCCTAGGCCCTTCTTGGGATGTTGAGACATTGACAAACAAACTGTAGTATACACTGCTTTCATTTCTTGAAAAATTCCAAACAACTCATATCAATTGTCATTGTTTCTATTAGTTTATTATGAAGCTTAGCATTGAATTTCCTATTTTTCAAAATTCGAAATTGAACTTCAATACATTGAGCTGAATACTCTAAATTTTTGATAGGTTTAAAAATAATTTTACTGAAAATTTTCAAGTTTCAATTCATTATCAAATTACTTCACTTTTTTCATACAATCACTTTTTATAGTAATTGAAAATTCGAATGAGAAAGTAAGATCATTGAATTCTATAGATTCTCAATACTTAATTAATGATCAACAAAGTAATATGAAATGTCTAATTGATGAAATTAATTATCATTAGAATAATATTGGTGATGCTATCATCACACGAGGGTGCAAGGGGCGTACAATTGAAGGGTGCACCGGCTCACGGGCTGCTGTTGGCCAGTCTGAGCCTGTTTTATTTGATCACGTTAATCTATGCATGAGTTCCATTTGTTCTTATCAGTATTCATTCTAAAGATCTATTGTTCTTTCTAAGAAAAGAACAGGTGAAATCAGATTGAACACTTAATAGACAAGTACAAAAGAGAAAATGTTAATAAATTATAGAAATTCTCTACAATACTGACACCAATTTAGGTTCACATCAATTCTGGAAATGTTTTTTTCAAATCCTTTTGAAAATACGCCCGTAATCAGGTTTTCAAAAGTTTGAGATGCATCGCGGATTGCATATTTTGGTCCTTAGTCAATTATCTATTTCATCTTAATAAGACCTATTTTATTAATTATCTAAATTTATCTATTTACAATTCGCGAAATGGCACTCATTCATGGCATGTTCGGTTGGACTTTAAAAAGCACTCTCAGAACAGCTTTTTGAAATTCTGCTGAGTTACGCCCAATATTTAGGCCTAAGTTTCCATAGTTTTTCCTTTGCTTTTTTTGAGAACCAATTGGGAGAAAATATAAAAATTTATTAGACAGGTTCTAATTGAATTTAGAATTGTATGTTGAAAATTTTTGAAATCAAAATGACCCTGTTAAGTTATGTGAGTAAACAAAGCGAGTCAGTTTTAATTGGAATTTTCAGGCGAGCGAAGCGATCCTATCTGTCTATTGACACTCCTGATATTACCAGGGGTCCAGGTGGATAGGCGAGCGAAACAATGCGGTACAGTGTAATACAAACTATTGGTTAGTTAGTTAATTATTACTAACTATACTAACATACATACTATATATAATATAGATTAACTATACAAACATATTGTAAGTGTGTACAATAGAATTAAATGCATTTTGAATTCTGTAATAATCGTTATTTATTATTATTATATTTATTATATGGTGTAGTGATTGTGTGAAGTTCTTCAGTTTTAGTGGTCAACAATGTTTTGGAATCAAAAATTATGTTTTCAAATGAACTTTTAAAAATAACTATAACTCATATCTCTGTTTGTGGAAAATGAGGTTATTTGGCGAGGTGGAACAACCCTTGGGTCTCCCCACTATTAAAAGCCATACGCTAAATAAATAAATAATGTAGGTAATCAAGATTATTTTCAACGCCAGCCAGGCTTTTGATCAATCATGTAAATTCAGTAGTTGTTGGCTCTGGATGAGGTTGAGTCGTAAATTCAACCTGATGAGCGAAGTGGACTGTAAATTAGAAATTTGAAATAATAAAGAATATTTTACCAACACTGAGTTGTTGTTCTTCATCCAAAATCCAACACAATAATTCTCTGATAGATTGGAAATCTTGAGCTGTCAAGAATTTCTGATTGCTAGTAGAAATCTTAATTCTAGATATCTCTAACTCTGAGGAAAGACAACAAGGAAAGTTAGTGAACACCAAGTAAAATTCATCTATATATTGAGCAAAAAACTTATTAATACTGATCACAAATTATTTCTTCTTGATCACTGTCAAGGTAACAAACATGATTGATAAGTAATATGTATATTTGATTTGAATAACGAAAGATATTGAAACAATATGTAGTTTGCAACAGTCCTGGTAACAAATTGCAGTTGATCACAACGATAAGAACTGACATATAGTCAGACGAGTCCTTACAAATACTAAAGATGTCCAAATGTTCATTGAATGTTGAACCACATAAAAACCAGATCATAGACGGTAAGTATAATAAAAATGTGATACTGTTCACAATTAATATAATGTAAGAATTGAATATATTTGGTGTAGCACACCTGTTGACATGAGATGCGATACTAAACTTCAGTATGCTTATTTGAGTTAGACAAGAAAAGTGAAAGAATACAAATGACATCTAAAAATGTAGGTCAGTTGATTCCAATCAACTATGTAGGGAACAATTAATTCAATAATTAGTTGATGTTCAATGTAGACAAAATGCAATGAATTCAAACCTTGAGTTATGATTGAGTAGGCTATCAAAGAATGTAGGGTACTACAACAAAAGAACATAACCTACGAATTCAGCTAGCAGCTGGTTTGTTGAAAATCAAAAGAGCTAACCTAAAATTAGTCAGTCTTCAAGTTGAGACAAAGAATAAAAATATTTGAATGAAATAAATGTACGAGATATATATTGACCTAACCTACTAGGAATAATATTGAACATGTAATAAAGTATGATCTCTGAAAAAAGAATAATGCATTAATGACAAACAAGTGATTTCATTGGATGAAAAATACTCATCTAAAGGTATGATGTGAATTGACCCAAGGGGGTCCCGGTATGGTCCAGGCAGGAACCAGAGCAGAAGGTCTGCAATGCTGAAGACATCCAGGTGAGGATGGAAAGAGCCAGGTGGCAAAGTTCTGCGACATCCAAGGGAAGAAGCAGTTGGTCCAGAGAAGATGTCGTCTTGAAGAGTTCCAGGGACGGAAATGATTGTTTGGTCATCTACAGAGGGCGAGCGCACATCAATGTCCAATGAGACATCTCCTGATGTCGGAAAGTAAGTCAATACAGCACTACGTACAATGTAATCCAATGTTGAGAGTGACAATTAGCAATCCATCACTTGAGGGCAAGAAAGTTCCATGGGATGTGAGATGCACTTTCACAAGTAGGTGTAGTAAAGGTTCAAAGTGAATTGAATTGAATGCAAATTATTGAAAGTAGAAATTGCTGAATTCCAACAGTTTGGCAGCTTAAGACTGTGTCACTATGAATGAGGTAAAGTCCATACTGGATGCCACTTTACGAGCAATGAATGCAACATGCGGTTGCCACAATGAGAGTGCTTTGGGATAGCCACTAGGAGAATGCTTTGGGATAGCCAGACTCCAGAATAATATTTGGTATATTATTCTCGAAAGGAGTGTAATTCAGGGTACTTACATTTGTGAAAAGACAGGTTAGTCTTTTCCAAGATGAGATGACGTGATCACCTACTGGAGGAGAGAATGTATTTGACACAGCTTAACTGTTGTTAAGAATTAGCACTCACTGCAATAGTTACAGATGAACGATGAAAGTCTCAAAACGATGAGGTTCACATTTGATGAAAGCGTGGTGATGACTTTGGTCGCTATTTTTGATGCCATTGTAACAGAACAATGCAGATTTGAAGTTACTGGAGAACTTGAGTTAAACACAGTGAAAATAACTGGACTGAGTGGAATTTACTGATGAGGGTACTGAGAAGCAGTTTGTTGAAATAGATGAGATTCAATCTCCATCTATGGATGAAAAACTTGGAAGCATTTTGAGAAAATGCCTTCCACAAAGGAACAGAGTTGTTGCTGCTAACAAAGATCCATCCGAACAGGCTGAGTTTTGGGACGGTGAGCTTGTCGTTTTGTGTCCGGTTGAGCATTGACCAATCACAGCAAAGCAGGATGAGATTCCACCAATAGCAGAGAGGCAATGCCTTATAGAGTGAATGACATCACAGGATACAAGTTCAAAAAATATGAAATAGGAATGGGAATAAATGATAAATATAGAGCAAAGAACTTTAAACCACAATAGGAATAAACGATAATGTAAACAAGACTACAATAATCAATCAGCAGATTAAACAACATGAAAAACACAACTGCAATGCAAGCAGGCTGAGGCTACAACCAACAGTGACAACAAGTGAGCAGACACTGTTGACAAACGAGCAGAAAACAAAAATGTCCCACACTGTTGTGTGCTGAGTTTCAACAAGTAGTAAATGATAAATATCAACCTTTTTTGTACCGGTAATAGATGTATCAAATTTTAAACAATAGGTTCTAATCACTGGCGGCTCATGCCCACAAAACAGGTGAAGTGCTGTATAGTGAAAGATACGGGCACTTCACCTGTTTAGTGTGTACAAGCCGCCAGTGGATATAATTATTTTAAATAAGGTTCATTCGGAGAAGCTTGCTTTAATAATATACAGAAGTAAGCTGATCATCCGAGCACCGATTAACCAAATTGTCAATTATCCAAATCGGTATTAAAAGCATAGTAATGAATCAAAATCCAGCGTTTAGGACGTGATCGTAGCTTTTCTTTATTTTTTTTTGAATTGTATTTACTGTACGGTAGTTTAGTACAGTAGTATGTGTTTTGCTTTCCATATTAATTTAACTACACTGTAGTGATATAAATCACTACACTGTACTTTTCAAATGTAATAAAGTTTATTCCAATAAGTTTAACACATTATTTTTCTTTAATACAGTCCAATTACATGTCCAATTGTCCAAATTTTTGCTTATCTGAATTGATCCCGGTCTCAATTACTTTGTATAATCGGCGTTCCACTGTAATGAAGATGCAGTAAAATTAAAACAATTTTTTGCCATACTTTTGGAACGGTAGCTATCTCCGAAATTCAGAGACCGGTCCTATGATCTCGTGGTTATAACAGTGGTCAATCTCAGAATTCCATTATTTAAATTACCCGGGAATGATTGATACAAATTTAAAACAAAGTTGGCGCTATCTCTTTGCTAATGATGGAACTGCTTGAGCATGCAATGATTTTAATCATATGTTTTCTATCATGGTCTTGGTCTGGTCTGAGCTTTGGTCTGACTACTTATGTCTGGTCTGAGTCGTACCAGTGCGTGTTAGGCCTTATACTTATCATAGAAAATGTCAGCTGTTCATCAAAATTTGAGGGTCCCTCAACTTTGAGTGTGCTTGGAAAAACCGGGCATCAGACTCAAACTTATTGTTTATTTGGTTCCTTGTAAATTATACCTTCATTGGAAACTAAGGGCACGGCCACATGGGCAGCTTTTTGCTGCAAATTTTGTCAACACCTGTGAAGATGTTCCCGACTCGTTCAAATTTTAATAAAAATCAGGCAATAATATAGTTCTAAATTTGAGTAATTTTGTACCATCAAAATAAATTTTTCATCCCTTCTCAATTTTTAAATAATGATGAAATAAATTTTTTTGGTCCAGATTCCAATTAAAATTACGTCATAATTTAGTACTCAATTTCGTATCAATTGAACCACCAAACAAAACATTTTTACCCCTTCCCATTTTAGGGTAGAAGTCATTGAAAAGGGGTGACTGGACCCCATCCTGAGCCAAATACCAAAACAAAGCTAGAATTTATTATTATTTTTATGATAGAAAATCAGCTGGTGCGGCCTGACAAGCATAAAAGTGCTGCAAATATTTGCTGCAAACGAATAGGTCACGATTCATTTTTCTCAGCAGCAGCTAGTTGAGATTTCAGTTTCATTTCAGACAGCTGAGTAATGGTGAGATGCGAGTAGGCGAGTACGTTAAGCAATATAAGCTGATTTGCTATCATTGAAATAATATTGTACAAAACATTGAATAAATTTAAAACTCTAGCTTTGTTTTGGTATTTGGCTCAGGATGGGGTCCAGTCACCCCTTTTCAATGACTTCTACCCTAAAATGGGAAGGGGTAAAAATGTTTTGTTTGGTGGTTCAATTGATACGAAATTGAGTACTAAATTATGACGTAATTTTAATTGGAATCTGGACCAAAAAAATTTATTTCATCATTATTTAAAAATTGAGAAGGGATGAAAAATTTATTTTGATGGTACAAAATTACTCAAATTTAGAACTATATTATTGCCTGATTTTTATTAAAATTTGAACGAGTCGGGAACATCTTCACAGGTGTTGACAAAATTTGCAGCAAAAAGCTGCCCATGTGGCCGTGCCCTAATGCTCCAGTTGAACGAGCGTTTACTAACATGAACAAGTGTTTACTAACATGGACTGAAAATAAATCTCAATTGAATAACGACGCTAACGACGCTAACGACTTTAAGAACGACGCTTGAATGCTAAATGTCAAGCTTGTCTGAGAATTTGTTGAAATTTAACATACATGTTAAGAGTCAAGTGCGGTCCAGTTTTCAATAGTGAGCGCGTAATCCTAGGGAAGCCTCCATTATATAAAAAAGACATCAAATAAAATTGAACCAGCCAGCAAAATCTGGACAGGACAAGAACAACTTTAGTCACCATGCAAAACTCAATTACAAGGTATTTATGGATAAAATATATCACAGTCCTTACTACCTTTTAACTATTCACCCTAAACCTGAGTCTGGGCCTGCATGAATATCTCAAGAAAATTATTCTTAAAAGGGAGAAAAGCTAAGTCAACATGCATGATTTGTGACTGTATACAGTACTATATTACTAGGACAGGGCCTTATATTAAAGGAAGCTATGCTATAACTGAATAGTTAGTAACTCCACCACCAACTTGTTTCACCACTTGAAACTAATAACTTAGGTATATTAGTCAGGGCCGTCGCGTGGTTTGTAGCGCCCCGAGGCAAGAACAATCGCGGCCCCCCACACTATACGTTGCCTACGTAGGTTTAAATGTACACCACCACGCTGTCTCATGACTGCTTTCAGTTCACATACTATGTTAATATTTGGATGTAAGGGTGAGACGTGAATCTGTGAATGAAATATACTTTTTTCACTAATTACCAAACTTTAGAAGGGTTTCGAAATTTATTGAACACAACATTTCTAGACCTAATATGAAACTGTTTACCAAATTTAAACATTTTCTGCCAATTGGTTCTCGAAAAATCCAAGAAAATTTCGAAAAAATATAGAATAACGCTTATATTGAGCGTAACCTTGGGAAGTATACAATAAATATTTTGAAACTATATCTTCCGAATTAGTTCAGCTTATAATCTCGCTGAACTATTGAATTTACAGTAAGGATTGGTCGTATCAAGGCGGAAGATATGCAACCCGCGATATATCTACAATGAAAGAAAACTGACTACTGGCGTAATCTGAAAAGGATTTGAAAATGTTGAATACAACATTTTTAGACCTAATAAGAACCTCTCCACAAAATTTCAACATTTTCTGCCGATTGGTTCTCGAAAAATCTGAGATAATGCAGAATAACTAATAGAAAAATTCTAGTATTGAACGTATCCTTGGAAAGAATGAAATTTGGCAGGCATGTTTAGACACGCACTAAGAAACCCTTTCAAAGAAAGAGATCTTCAAAGAAAATCCTTTCTTAGTGCGTGACTAAACGTACAACTGAACATGCCTGCCAAATTTGAACACATTCGATTCTATAGATTTTTAGTTCTGGTGATGGATTAATGAATGAGTCAGTCAGTCAGTGAGTGAATCAGTGCTATTTCGCTCTTACAGATATAGATTTATTGTTTTTGATTCAGTGTTATAGTAATTTCTATGTTTTTTTGGTGCCTCTGCTTGAGAACCGTGAGATCAGCAAACCTCACCCGCTCCTTTTTTCAAAGAAATCGCTACCGTATAGACAGCGAACTCTATAGTAATCTGTAACTTATTATTTTACATCGATCTACTATGTAGATATAATTATACAGTATAATGAAAGTCGCCAAGCGCTTTCTGACAGTCAAAACACAACACAATTCACACCGCACAATCAACTTACGTCCATTGCACACAGGCATCAGGCGAACAAGCAGTGAAAAGTTTATGTATTATTTAGGAAAAGATTGGAGATCATTCACTATCAATAGTTTTCAAAATCTAAAATTTAAAAAAATTTACGACGCCGAGCACCGAGGCGCCCCCCGGACGCGGCGCCCAAGGCGATCGCCTCGGTCGCCTCGCCCTCGCGACGGCCCTGATATTAGTTTATTATTTCATTGTCCGCCTGGAAAAGTCTGCTGCACGCTGCAGTGATCTTTCAATTTCAGGTAGAGGTTATAGTCACCAAGTATCAAACCAGAATTACACTGAGATCTTGGAAGAAGTTTCGTGAAACTCATCCAGGGAAATTCCGGGGGATTTCCGGACTAAGAGCAGTGGCGGCGCTACAGGGGGGCCAGGGTGGGTCCGGGCCCCCCATATTCTCTCGGCCCCCCTCTGGCCCCCAATCGAAACTAGAACCATTATTTGAAAGTATTATACAATAAATATCACAGTAAGTACAAGATGAAAAATAAAAACTTTTGGAAACAATATTATCTCTTATCGCAGTTAAAAGTAGGCTAATGCCCGGATTTTCCAAGCACACTCAAACTTGAGGGACCCTCAAATTTTAAGGGACACTCAAATATTTGAGGGACCCTCAAATTTTGACGAATCGTCAATTAACAGCTGACATTTCCTATACTTTTAACATAGGAGAGTTGAGGGACCCTCAAATTTTGATGAATGCTCTGATAACCAGCTGACATTTTCTTTAAAAAATTTATAAAAGTAACAAATATGGTTATTTTGTTTACATCCAGTGGCGTAACGTACACCTCGCAGCCCCCGCGGTGCGGGGGCCCTGGCTCTAGGGGCCCGGGCTGGGGCCCAAATATAAAATATAGGTTTCCTGAAAAATGAAGTAGGCAACTTGGGCCCGTAGGTAGCCTATATAAAATATTGGTTTCCTGGAAAATGAAGTACTTGGGCCCATAGGTAGGCTATATAAAATATTGGTTTCCTGAAAAATGAAGTACTTGGGCCCGTGGGTATATAAAATATAGGTTTCCTGAAAAATGAAGTACTTGGGCCCGTAGGTATATAAAATATAGGTTTACTGATAAATGAAGTACTTGGGCCCGAAATGATATCTTACATCATTTCTAAAGAGATAAAATTGAAGTAATGATTTATCAAGAGAACATGATATCTATTCTGGCAATAATACATCCAAAAGAACTAATGTAGTGTGATTAATAATCTGAAAAGAAATTATGCATCCACAAAACGTGATGTTGGTGACTTAGTGTTGTTTAAATCTACTTTTTATCGTTCAATTGTCTGCTATATTAGCAAGTTCATATTATTATTATTGCAAAGTTAGGAATGTTGTTTGCAAATCATTAAAATTGAGACATCCGCTGTCCAGACTCAGACTAGAATGCTCAAACAAAATCATTTTTTGATTCAGTCATTGTTAAAGTAGCTCGTTATCTCCTCATTCTTTTCTTTGAGTTAAAATAAGAGGAAATGAAGTACCCTACCGTACAGTACTCTTTCATTGAATTCCTCAGCGTATAGTGTGGCAGAGGTGACATTGAATTTCGAAATAAATTATGAAGTAGATATAGCTCACACAATTTATCAGGTATTTTAGGAATTTCATTTGCGACTCCAATTATTCAGTACCGGTAACTTCAAGTTATCTACTATTATAGGAAGTTACGGTAGGCCTACAGTACTGCCTTTGTCATACTTGCTACTCCCTATTAGTTGTTTCTATTTAGTTGAGTAGCTAAGGTTAATTGTCTATTGAATAATTCTATTTTATTTGACCGAATTATAATAAAGCCATTTCTTCTCAATAAATGTTCTTTATTTCAAATTTTCTATAATTAGATTATTTTTTGAATAATAGGTATTGTATCAATCAAGCTATAAATAATAACCTTAAAAACATTGTTAGAGCTAAAGCTACTTACTTAATACAAGTGCACGAGCAAGCAATGGAAATACACGTGAGAAGTTAGATTCCCGGGAGAATGGAGACATGGTGCTAACGTGCAATTCAGTAAGCATTGATTGCTCAACTTGGAGACCTATAGAGTGTAGAGGACCTTAAATATAAGGTTTTTATAAATTATCATCTTCATTCTTTTTAGATTACTTAATCAAAAGACTAGAGACTAACTTGATCCTGAAGTTAAATCCTTGATCCTAAGTAAAGGCTTGATCCTATTTTCCTCCCTTAGAACATGATTCTTCATAATTATAAATATTGTATAGGTTGCCTATATGTCTTTCAAACATGAAATATGTACGTTTTTCATTTTTAGAAAGTTGAAATATTGAAATTAAGGGTGAAGAAGGGTTGTAAATAGGGGGGAGAGTTGAAAGGTGTATGATTTCAGATAAAGGGGCCCGGATTTTTGTTTTTGCGGAGGGGCCCGGTTTGGAAACGTTAGGCTACGCCACTGTTTACATCTACTCATCAGTACGTTGTAAGATTATGCATTCTCCAAATTAGCAAACATTGAAGTATCTTAATTTATTGTTTAAGGGAGAATCGAAAATTATGGGGTATAATTAAGGGGTATATCGAAATTCATGCCACAATTTATTTTGTCTTCATTCATTTAAAAAATTACAAAATATCATGCAAACACTCGTAGTAGGCTAATGCTGGATTCTAGGTTATCGCTTTGAACTGATGATAATATTATTTTGTTTACAATATGAGTACCGTACGTAACCAATGAGAATGCAGATTTGCTTCAGAAATTTTTAATAAAATGTCAGCTGTATATCTGAGCATTCGTCAAAATTAGAGCTTCCCTCAACTTTGGTTTGAGGGCCCCTCAACTCTCCTATGTTAAAAGCATAGGAAATGTCAGCTGTTAATTGACGATTCGTCAAAATTTGAGGGTCCCTCAAATATTTGAGTGTCACTTGAAATTTGAGGGTCCCTCAACTTTGAGTGTGCTCTTGGAAAAACCGGGCATAAGTATCACAGAAAATAAAGCAGACTCAACTACCTTTTTGTTGAAATAGTCACTGTCCAGAGTAAGTTCATGGTCACAGATTGCATCTACACTATAGTTTTATATCCACCAAAATCTAAATATTGAGGATACGCAAGGACTGAGAAATATTGGAAACAAAGAAAGATCTATTATTCATAGTTTCAAGTAATTTCATGGAGGAGATCCACGGCAGCCTAGTTGGTATAGTCTGGGTATGCTAAAAGAAGAAATCTTGTCACTGTGTCACAATGCAATTCATATTGAAATGGCGTCTCCTCTCAGCATATAAGGTAATATGTAAACTTTTGATACCAGCAAACTCATAGAAACAAAATTTTGTATAATAAAAGTAAAAAATTGTTTCTTTTTTGACATGAACCACGATTGCTGCTCGGTTACATGTTTACCGTACATCTAAAATAACTACTTGCTATTGCTAAACTTTACTATATAATATCTCTATATATAAAAGCGAAATGGCACTGGCTGATTCATTCATTCATCACCAGAACTAAAAATCCACTGAACCGAATGCGTTCAAATTTGGCAGGCATGTTCAGTTGGACGTTCAGACGCGCGCTAAGAACGGATTTTAAAAACTTTTCAAGGATACGTCAAATATTTTAGTTTTTCTATAGTTTTTCAACGCTTTCTTCATTTTTTCGAGAACCAATCGGTAGAAAATGTTGATATTTGGTGGGCAGATTCAGATAAGGTCTATGGTTGTTTTAAAATATTTTTGCAATCCGTTCAAGATTACGCCAGTAATCAGGTTTTCAAAATTTTAGATGTGTTGCGGGTTGCATATCTTCCGCTTTGATACGACCAATCCTAACTGTTAATTGTATGGTTCAGCGAGATTAAAGATGAATTAATTTGGAAGATATTGAATCAAGTTTCAAACTATGTCCGATATACTTCCCAAGGTTACGCTTAATATTAGCGTTTTACTATTTTTTCGAATTTTCTGAGTTTTTCTTAGATTTTTCTAGAACAAATTGGCAGAAAATGTTGAAATTAGGTAAACAGGTCCAGATTAGGTGTAGAAATGCAGTGCTCAATAAATTTTAAATCCCTACTGAACGGAATTTGCAGGCGAGCGAAGCGAGCCTGTTTGTCTCAGCTAATCAGCTTACACTGACAGAGGTTTTGCAGGCGAGCGAAGCGAGCCTGTTTGACTCACTCACACTGCCTATACTGTCGGGGGTCCAGGGGGCGAAGCCCCCTGGCTAGGCGGAGAAGGCGAGCGAAGCGAGCCTGCCGGCTAGTACTTTTATAATGTAGGCATGAAATCAGTAAGGTATGTTTTTTCATCCTAAATTGCGAAAGAAAAAATTTTTGGAGGTAGCCTACAGTAAATTGTATGTAGCCTTTAGTAGGCTAGGCCTACTCAATAGCTAAATACGAAGTTGGTGTGATATATCATTATTATGAATCATCAAACAACAGCTTTATATGATGGTGTTGTTGAGACAGCAGCGATTTCCAGTTATTATTGAAAAATTGAAATAACCTACATCTCAATACAATATTCCTTTTATACAGAGTGTCACACGTGAGATGGACGGTTTTCAATGAAATAGGTATTACTCAGCCAATTTTTCAATTAATGCATATTTTTACACATAATTAAAGCTCATAACCTGAAATTTCAGTTTTGTTTGAAAAATAATAATGTCCATTATTTCGAATGCAGGACTCAACTCTCTTCTCAAAATCCTCCATCACATGGACTAACATCTCTGCAGTGATAACAGAAATTTCTCCAACAAGTTACGAAATTTGGATGAGTTGACGACATTATTATTTTTTCAACATAATTGAATAAATTTCATAAATCTGAAAGCTTTAATAGCTTTGTTAACTTGGATGGCACTTAATGAGCTTTGTTTTTTGTAAAAAAAATTGCATTAATTAAAAAATTGGCTGGGTATTATTCCATTGTAATCGTCCATCTCCAGTGTGTCGCTCTGTATAGAGGAATCTGTATATTGAGATCTATACCCTATTCACGATCACTTGAGACGAAATGAAGAAACTTTTTGCATGTACAGGTAGCTATTTTTGTTTGAGCTTGAGGAAAAGCCAAGAACTGTGAATGACTACAGCTGTTCGACAGCGGCCGACCGTCGTATGAGGTAATACCTCCCTTTACCCGCATACACTCGCAAAAAATTTGTTCATTTCGTCTCAAGTGATCGTGAATAGGGTATAGGTTATTTCATTTTTTTTCCAATAATAATAATTCAAAACTGCTCAGTTGTAATTGCTTATTCTTATACAATAATTCTTATTATCTTTTAAAATCTCCATGCCTTATAGTTTTTTTGTCCACTATAAGTTACTTTTTTGTCCACTATACTAAGTGTAACTTATTTATTCAAAAAGTAGCTAAACTACACTACAACTACTTTTTCTAAAAAGTAGCTAGCTACAACTACAACTACAAAAAAAATAGCTAGCTACTTTTTCACGACTTCACATAAGTCATGATAGAATATTTTTGTCGTGTGGTTTAGGCAAATTATGCAAGAACGCAAAAAATGTTATGTGGAGGCTACACACTCACATACATTGATTGAAATTTATTTATATAATATCAATGTGAATATAGACCATACTATTGTAGAATATATAATTATATGCATCTCAATGTAATGACTAATGGAGAAATATGGAACTGAAAAATCATTCTTTCAATGTTTTCATATCATACCAATTATAACGTGTTCATACCAATTCACAGATCAGGAACAAACAAAAAACACTTGAAAATTACGAACCTATTTCCTTCTTAGCTTCTGTTTCTTAAATATTATTGAAAAGTGCGTCATTTTAGAGGTACAATTGATGGAATATTCTGCAAATAACGATATTCTAGCTTATTATTACATAAATAATTATGGTCCACCAGACCACTGGAGGCCGTGGTCGGCTGGTGGCATCGATTTATCGATCATTGTACTATCGATTATATGAGTTGATGTTTACCAAAAGTAGCGTGATTTACGCTACATACTACTCTTGAAATGTAGCGCGCTACTATATTTATACTATTTTTAAAAAGTAGCGTCGTTACACTACAATAAACTAAAAAAAGTAGCGCGCTACTCCCCAACACTGTATATACCCTACAGTGAATTCATCTTTATTTGAAAAATGAACACAAAATAAAAACGGGGGTAGCCTACTGCACCTTTGAGGAAGCCTTCGCCCTTCAGTTCACTTTTCAACTTATTTCACTCAACTTGAGGTTTTCAAACTATTCTCAATTTTTCAAATATATTTGAATTATTCTTAACAACATATCAATAATCTATCTGCCATAGATAATTATAATAACATATTATTCTTGATTTGAATTGATTATTGCGGCTATGATATAAGCTATTATCAAGTACCGTATAAATTATTCTCATCTTGACATTGTGTATTTACTATAGAGACTAAATAATCAGTCTGATTTTACAGTCTCTATAGTACCGGTATTTACTATCCTCCAATCTCATAGTAACTTATTTCTAATTTGATAATATAAGAAGTTTCTTCGCTGATATGATGCACTGAAGGAGTCTGTATTTTCTCAAACTGTAATTTTCAAAAAAAGTCATCATTCTCAAGAAATTAATGTCATAATTCCAATTTAAGTTTTTCAAATAATTTCAGAAAATTCTAGTGAGACTCATAATGTAGTAAAAAGTAATCAACTATGTATGAAAATTCATAAAAATGTAATAAATTGTAGAGCATCAAGGCAGTGGAATGTATGGCACTTCAAAAAAGTAAAAAATCATGGCAATAAAAATACAGAAAATGTAGGTACTGAACCATATATCACGTGAAGCCTAGGTCTAGTGTCAGTAGAATAGCATAGCTGGAGGGCAAAGGGAATTTTGGCTCTCAATTGCTGGCCCACCCAATGATATCTTGGGCCCACCCTTGACCCCTCCATTCATTGGGGGCTAACGCCGCCACTGACTAAGAGACTGCCTGGAACTTAGACCTGTTGTACTGTCAGTAGGCCTACAACAAAACAGTCAGTACAAAATTACCTGTTGTACTTTAGTGAGTACAGTACTAACATGTATATGCAAGACTCACTCATATAGCTCCGGATTAAAATTTTCCAGTTCCTAACAAGTATTTACTATCCCCTACCCACCCCAAATTACTAATTCCATCACCCTAAATTCCATACAGAGTCGTCCGTATATTTGTTAAAGCTTCCCTCTCATACACTATGTAACCTGTTAGATACATGTTACAGCTACTTTGAAGTTTGAACTCTGTCCAACAGGAACCACCAAGTGGGGCCACCGGCCAAATTTATCAGCAGGGGCAACTGACTACCTCATCCGAGCTGTCTTTTGCCAACACGAACACGCCCATCTTCTCTCATACTCCTTGAAAGGAGCTAACGTTCCCGGCCCTATCCTACAGTCTATTCATTTTAGGGTTTGAGGTGGAACAAATTTCAAAACGATAGTTCTTTGAATTGTTGATCTTTCACGACTAGAATTTCTGTTCAGAGACATTTTCATGCCAGACACACTGGAAACCTACTATCGAACAGAATGTTTCTCTATCAAGAGAAGCATGAAAGTGGAAAATTGAGGAAAAGTTGGTATTTTTCAATACAAGATATTATCTTGACTACTATTGATCGGAGAAAATCCATCATCAATTTTTCAAATTGAAGATAATTTCATTATCTTTCATAAGGAACTAGATATAGTTTTTTATGTAATGTATTTTTCGAGATATTGAGAGAAAACAAAAAATGAGCTACAGTTTTCCAATATGGCGGCCTAAATCCAACTTTCCGACACGAGTTGAAAGTGAGACGTTTTACACGTTGAATAGGAAGGTGTCAGCTACCATTTCTACCAGAAAACATCTTAGTTGCAATTTTTCCAGGTGGGTCTTTTTTTTAGCTTTTTTTTAAATGTAGAATCTTCCACCATCATTAAAATTATCTCGGTAACCAAGCAGTTATGAAACGTTTTTCACTATTTGACAGTGGCGACTGGTGGTTTTGAAAAGAAGTGGTTGCAAAAATGATTATCCAATAAACTAATCCTTGAATTATAATAATATGACAGTAACAGTATAATTTTGTATTCTATTCTGAATTTATATATTATACAGACTTTTAGGTACTTGAACTTGGTGTAGTTGTGCTTGTACTTAGAGCATGCATACTACTAGAATAGCTATAACGTGACCGCGTAATGTTGAGAATATTCAAGTAGCCTGTAGGCTACTCAAAGCACAACTACACTAGTGAAAGGGCACAAGTATAATACAAGTACAAGTAGTTTCTTGTGTACCAAGTAATGCGTCTGCAAGCTACTTGACTCTTATGCCCGGTTTTTCCAAGCACACTCAAAGTTGAGGGATCCTCAAATTTTGATGAACAGCTGACATTTTCTATGATAAGTATAGGAAATGTAGTAAAGTGTAGTAAACTTGAGGGTCCCTCAAATTTGAGTGTGCTTGGAAAAACCGGGCATCAGACTCTGTATGCATTCGATACTACTAAGAGCGCTTCAAATTTTTTCATTAATCCAATATTGTTCCAGGAATGTTCCTCTTGAAATTGCGCGTCGATGTAATGTTTGTAAGGTTTTTTGAAATATTGCATTTTAAGGATAATAAAATGAAACGTAAAGGAATTACCTCCATACTAAAATATTACTATTTTTATTCATACTTCTGAACATAGGAGAATTCAGACTATAGAATTATTCATCCCTAACCAGCTGTGGAGTTTATAATCATTTGCTTGCAATGGCGCATATGCAATTAATGAAAATCAACACAGCTAAGTATTCCCTTCATGAATAATGCCCTATCCATGGGTGACTTCGTGAGGTCTACTGTTCACAGAACTACTAGTAATTCGTCTAAGCGCCTCCAAGGTAATAGAGGCTGGTGAGTAAAAAGTGAATTGTACAATAGTCCAGTCAAATTAAGCAAAAAAAGTGAAAGTCGGGGGACCCAGCTGAAAATTTGCAAATATGATCAGAATAGGGCGCTGAATAACATACTAAAAGTCCCCAAGGGTCCCCTGTGTGCTTCGGCCGCCATCTTGAAAAAACCCGTAAAATTTACCTACTAGGAATTGTTTTTTCGCGAATTGTGGCCGAACCAAGCGTCGGACGAGAAAATTTTATAGGACCTTTTTTGTAGACAATAAAATTTGGAAAAGGATAAGACCAATTGCAACTCTGTATCATCAACCGTTTTTGAGATACATTTTTTTTTTAAATTTGGCAATTTTTTCATAGGATCGAGAATTTGAAATTTTTCTTACTTAATAAGTTTGTAACTATAAATTGAGCACCCGTACATTCGTATTTCAAAATCCCTCTCGGCGAAATTCATTTCTCTTCCATTTGAGACCAATTCCACACTCCTATGTTCGATACTTTTTGTGCTACATCGATTTTAGAAAATCCTTACACCCCTAAAAACCCCAAAAATTGCATATTTTGACACAAAAAACTTACTAAAAAAATTGGGATTCGCTTATACTTCTTGAATACTGTTCCTGAGACCCTAAGCTGTCATTAGCAATGTTCATCCGACCAAAAGTATCGTAGGATTCTTGGGGGGGTGGGTCAAAAGCATCCCCTATATTTTAAATTATATATATTTATTCATAACTTTTGAACGGTACGTCGGATTCCATTGTGTGATAGCTCATCGTTTTCAGCTTATTGTGGCGGTATAAATTCATATATTATATTTGAATATAATAAAAATTTCATCAAATTTGATGAAAAATTTCAAATTTTACGTTATAATGGTACTGTGAGTAATAATACCTCCTCGTTGAAAACACACCTTTTTTACATTCAAGTGACTCCCAATCGGGAACCTGTGGGCGCAAAAATCTGAAATTTATAATGAAATGTAGAGGAAATTTCCCTCTTTCAGATGATTGGTATCGGAATTCTGGGACTCATCACTTGAAACCGGTATAAAGGAGGAAAAGCTCCTTCATACCAGTGAAAAGCTATTGAATGTGTCGTATTACATGCGTGGAGCGCCTCAGTGAGCTGAAGGATACAACAAATGATTTTAAAAATGGATCTAGCTTGTTCAATATTTGCTCAAAAAATATTTTTTCCTACAGATATCCGTAAAATTGCAGTTTTCGCACTGAAAATTGTGTGTAAAACGGTCCATTCTTGAACTAGTAATAATTAGCGTGCCTAAAAATTTTTACGCACTCCAGATTTGCAACCTAACAACACGAAATAGTAAGTGTATCAAATGGATGTTCCGTATTTAGAATTCAAAATTAAGGCGGCAGCCCTGGCTGACGACCAAACGGGAGTTGATCAGCTGGTAGCGGCAAGTTGGAATTGCGACCAAAAGGTAGTACCCCAGTCAGACCGAGCAAGACCGTCCGTCTAAATTTTTTAGGTTATTTTATTGTTTATATCAATACCGTGAGTAAGTTAGGGGATAAAATTTCTATTTATTCTCAGAGCTTTTATAATAATTATGAGATTAGGGATTTATGCTATGAATACCGTTCATTATTGTTGGTTATAAAACCTGGGCTTGAATTGTTTGAATACGGTAAGATGATTGTCATTTGTTGATCTTGAATTTGGTTCATTTCATACAGTAGTTGACTCAATTTAGGCTATCAGAATTCAGTGGCAAAATACATTATTATGATTTTTTTAGTGTGAAAGTAACTTAATACTTCAATACCTACAACTTTGAAGAAGACTCTGGCACCATAATTACTGAGATTTTGAAAATACTGTAGGCTAAAATGAAATGAACTCAGATCACATTTACTTGATCTGACTACTTTAACTACCATATACGTAAGTTAATATACAGTATAATGAAAGTGGTTGAAGGCATGATATAGAATTCATAGTAAATGCGACATTCTAATTTAATACTATCATTAAATTACAGCTTCAGTTCAATTCAGTCATTGTTGGCTGGTTCAGCTTTGAACCTTGCACTTAAGTAGGATTCTATTATTCGATGCAGGTGACAGCCGATGACTAAATAATTTTGCATAAAAGCATGATAAAGTCCTGAGAATCATAAGCAATACGATTGTAACCTTGCATAATTTTAACATAGAAGCAGTTAGCTTCTATGCTTAGCTTCTATCTTATGCTATACATAGCCTAATCACTCGTGGGTTGCATCAATCAAAAGCCTACCTGCTGGAACTGAAGAGATATTTTGTCTCAAGTGATATGAAGCAACAAAATTTTTCCAGAAAGAATAATATACAGTACTTTACATGAAAGTATGTTATTCATAGCACTATTAAGTTATATAGGCTATCATTTCAATGAAAATAAAACCATGAGTTCGATTAATTGTGAAATAGAAGATTCTAAATCCCTTCCAGTCACATTAAATAGTGTTTAAAAAGTCTAATTTGCGCTGAATTCTAGTAATATGATTATTCAAAGTATGAAAGGGCGTTTTACACTTATCAGTTACCTGGAATATTTTGAAGTCTCAAAAAGTAGTTTATACTGATTTTAGCTCATAACTTACTGGTAAATATTACAGTGAGTATGTATGTATGTCTGGCTCAACAGCCCATGAAGGGCCTAGGCCTACCAGCTGGTTGCCAATTTCAAATTCACTCCACTATACAGCCCGTCCAAGCCAAGAAGACACCCCTGCATGACGGAAAACAGCCCAGCCCGTCCAATACCAGCCCAAAAGCCATTAAGTACAGTGAGTACAATAATTTATTATTCTATAGTCACTGTGATACATAGAATAGATGAAATGTTTGAATTATATTACTTCATATTACTCAAATAAAAGTAATTATTTGATAATAGATGACATTGGACATTGTAGGCTTCTAAAATTGAAAGTTCCAACTCAAGATTTCCGCCATCTTGGATTTGTAAAAATTGTGTGATAAAAAATACTTGAAATTACACTAAAAAACACATTAGAAACTTTTTCCTACTTTTCACACAGGCCCAATGGTAACTGTAGGAAAAATTTAATGTGTAACTCGAGCATAAAGTGTTATTGCTGCACTTGAGAAACGTTTTTCACTTGCCTTCGGCTCGTGAAAAAAACTGTTTCACTCGTGCAGCAATCCTTCACTTTACGCACTAGTTACACAAATAACTAATTTGGTATCAAATTTAGAGAAAAATATGCTCTTCAATATCATATATGATATATTATATTCCTTTGATGAATAGTGTTTGAAATAACACTGCCCAAAAATCTGCTTTTTCGCCACACTGGTATGAAATGGACTGTTTTACATGCTTTATACGGAGGCCGAAAACGCTCGTTTTCAGGCGAGGTCGCCAGCAACTCGCCGGGAAAATGCGTTTTTCGGCCCTAGGGCGGTAAAATAACCTTGAATGTCAGCTGACTGAAGGTCCTTGTCGATTTAAGGGTTAGTCGATCAATAGGTAGCATCCCGGTTTGATTGCATTAAATGTCAGCTGTTTTGGGAGTCAATGTCAACTTATTGGTATTTTGATGTAAAGGTAGTCTCTCATCTGTTATTTTGATTGATAAGGTCCCTTGTCAAGAGAACTGAACGTTGAAAGTTTTCACATTAATCAGTAGTTGAATAATAAAGGAAAACTGCTTCAATAACTAATACTACTAATACTTCAACTTTGATAAGATAAAAAATATTTGTATTGATTAATTTTTGAATAATGATGAACGTGAAATCCATGTTTGAACAATATTATTGATGTCAGACTCTGTGTTACTTCGTCTAGCAGGTTAGCCAGCGCTATCTAGCAGGTGATAATGCAACTAGACTAAGCTTCTCGCTAGCCAGTATCTGTCGAAAATCAACAACTTTGAATTGATATTGTACAATTTAGGATGATCGTACAAAAATTAACTTGGGCTTAAACGTTTCTGAACTGAGAAAATCGAATACACTGATAGTTATAAAGTATTATTCGTTCACTAATTCAATAAACTTTTGACGCGAAGTTCCAACAGCAAGCAAATGGTACCTACTCCAAATTCAGCATAGGCGAAGATAGCATAATAAGGTTACTGGTCTAGCTGTTCTTGGAACTGATTAACTAATTTTTTATTTTGTTTTCTTCGCATTGATGTTGTGTGCCAAAAAATAAAGTTCGACACCATGGGTCGAAAATGTAATATTCCGTCTCTCAATCTTTTCTAGTCCGAGGCCTACGGCCTCGGACTTGAAAACCTATTTCGAGCCGGTAAACGCACATTTTCGGCCCTAGGTACGAAATATTCTATTCCAATTGCTTGAAAATGTTAAATAATAATTAATTAAATTATAACTTGATTACTAATAGAGGTAGAGTTATTTTTGGTCTTGAAATGTAGAGAAATTCATCCTCTATTGAATAGTATAATAAAATTTGCTTGCGTGAGGCTTATTCTTACTGCAATTTCGATAATATTGGAAAAAGGTGCGAATTTATCTAAAAATCAATGATAAAAACTGGCTATTTACAATCTCAAGAAAGAAGTCCCGGAATTCCGATACTAACCATCTGAAAGAGGAAAATTCCTCTACATTTCATTATAAGTTTCAGATTTTTGCGCCCACAAGTTCCCGATTGGGAGTCACTTGAATGTAAAAAATCTGGTGTGGTACACTCACACAACTTTCCTTGCCATTAACATTTGCTCAGCCTAATACGAGTAGGCTATCCATTATCCATACCTAGTCATCAGCAAGTGCAAATTTCATTACGCTATTACTTGCTCATCTTCTCATACTATAGTCGACCACAGATCATTGGAATTACCAAGGTCACAGGATTGCTGAGCCCTGTTGCCACTGTAGTCCACCCTCACCCAAACAAAACATCACTCCTTCTCTCTCACACACACTGTCTTATTACCTACCCCTAAGAACAAAGCGGCATCACCGGAGGGAGAAACAGGGAGTGGTGTCGGAAGAATTGCTCGTCCTTGACCATTCCAGTGATCTGTGGACGACTATAACAGTGAAATTTGCATTCGCCGATGACGCCTCGCGCCTACCGGCGCTTCGGCTAATCGTGTGTGCGATTTGAAATTTTCACAAGCCCATGATGACTTGCGCCTGTCGGCGCTTCGGCTAGATTTTAGCCAAATTGACTTGGATTTTGAATGAATGTAGATTTTTTGGTACCTATTTCAATATATCGGATCAAAGAGGTGGAATCGATAAAGGATCATACTCTGTTATTTTACCAAAAATTTATTATGGAACACCAATACTTTTTCCAAATGTGATTTTTGCCTGCGTTGCTCAAACTCACCTTACCGAGCCATGTAGTGCGGGTTGCCTATATACAGATTCATGTAGTGCGGGTTGCCTATCTACAAACTACTTAACTTTTCAAGTCTGGGGTGGCGCCCCTGCTAATCTTACACAAAGGGGACATATGCCAGTTGATTGAGCTTATTAATGACTATATAGGGTGTCTGTTTGAAGAAAATAGTTTGAAAATTTTTTGAGAAAATCGAGATAGAAATATTGCAAAATCCATTTTTTCAACAATGTTGCGGATCTTCTGCGATTTTGCCAGGAACGAGACTCATGGCAGTCGATAGGGCTTATAAAGGGCTATTTCGGGTATGAGTTTCAAAAAAATCGTTAGAGCCGTTTTCGAGAAACCCGTGAAAAACACCATTTTTAGCATATTATTCGCCATTTTTTCCGCCATTTTTCGATGAATTTTCTTGAATTTCTAAGTGTCGGGTCCTCATGGTATAAGAACCTTGAGTTCCAAATTTCAAGTCAATCGGTTAATTAGGAATCTAAATATTGCAAAATCCATTTTTCTCAACAATGCTGCGGATCTTACGCGATTTTGCTAGGAACGAGACTTATGGCAGTCGATAGGGCTTATATAGGGCTATTTTTTATATGTGTTTCAAAAAAATCGTTAGAGCCGTTTTCGAGAAAATCTTGAAAAACACCATTTTTGGCATATTATCCGCCATTTTTTGATGATTTTTTTTTGAATTTCTTAGAGTTGGGTCCCCATGGTATAAGAACCTTAAGTTCCAAATTTCAAGTCAATCGGTCAATTAGGGATCGAGATATAGTGTATACAGACATACACACACACACACAGACCAATACCCAAAAACCACTTTTTTGGACTCAGGGGACCTTGAAACGGATAGAAAACCTAAAATTGGGGTACCTTAATTTTTTTTGGAAAGCAATACTTTCCTTACCTATGATAGTAGGTAGGGCAAGGAAAGTAAAAAAGGTGTGTTTTCAACGAGGAGGTATTATTACTCACAGTACCATTATAACGTAAAATTTGAATTAAAAATATAGCGGATGCTTTTGACCCACCCCCCCAAGAATCCTACAATACTTTTGGTCGGATGAACATTGCTAATGACAGCCTAGGGTCTCAGGAACAGTATTCAAGAAGTATAAGCGAATCCCAATTTTTTTAGTAAGTTTTTTGTGTCAAAATATGCAATTTTTGGGGTTTTTGGGGGTGTAAGGATTTTCTAAAATCGATGTAGCACAAAAAGTATCGAACATAGGAGTGTGGAATTGGTCTCAAATGGAAGAGAAATGAATTTCGCCGAGAGGGATTTTGAAATACGAATGTACGGGTGCCCAATTTATAGTTACAAACTTTTTAAGTAAGAAAAATTTCAAATTCTCGATCCTATGAAAAAATTGCCAAATTTAAAAAACATGTATCTCAAAAACGGTTGATGATACAGAGTTGCAATTGGTCTTATCCTTTTCCAAATTTTATTGTCTACAAAAAAGGTCCTATAAAATTTTCTCGTCCGACGCTTGGTTCGGCCACAATTCACGAAAAAACAATTCCTAGTAGGTAAATTTTACGGGTTTTTCAAGATGGCGGCCGAAGCACACAGGGGACCATTGGGGACTTTTAGTATGTTATTCAGCGCCCTTTTCTGATCATATTTGCAAATTTTCAGCTGGGTCCCCCGACTTTCACTTCTTTTGCTTAATTTGACTGGACTACAAGTGAATTTAAAAAGCGACTTGTACACGTCTCGTATAAGACCCCCTTAAGGCCGGTATTACACGATAATATTCTATTATCTTAGTTGATGATATGGAAAGAGATGAAAATATGATTTCGCATTTTCATTTCTTTCCATATTTAGTCCAGTACGCAGGGATTTTTTTCTGCAAAAGGTGGTGTATGCGATTTTATTGTTTTAATTGCTTTATTAGGGTCCCATCAATAATGTGTATTCGAAAAGTGCACACAAAATTTCCCCCCCCCCCCCCCCCCCCCGCACAACTTTTCACAGACAGAAAACCATGCACTTTTTTAGTTTTTCGTATATAACTAAAAAACGGTCCACATTTTTATAGATACATTCTCATAGTAAATTGTAGAGGACAAAATTCTGCGTCGATTGAAAAAAAGAAAACAAAACTTAGTCGAATAGATTTTAACATTCATTCAAAGAACACATTTTTTCCAAATTTTCCAACAAATTGTTCAAATTCTTCTGTAGCTCATAAAGTAACAAAGAAATGTATTATCCCTCTCCCTAAAAGTTGTACAGCATAAAAAATTGAGATCAGGAAGTGCAAAAAAATTTATATTTGACCTATTTTTGGAACATTAACAATCACTTTTCCAAAAATAAAACAGGCTACAAGTGGTTTTTTCAACATTTTGATGTTATGTTAGACATTTAAAGTTCAAATAGTCTATCTTGTATTTCGTAGTCTACTTGGATCACTTACCATCAGAATAAATACTCCACTGCTCTAAATCCAAAATATTTTTGATTCAAAGGAAATTCAAGGATAATAGAAAAAGACGCCCCTAACTTTCGTAAGAGTGAACAGATACTGATAAACTATGGCTCATTGTTTTCAGCTTGAAAAGACAGTTCTATTTCGTATATCATGTGTTGAATTTGGTCAAAGTTGAAGAATTACATCACCTAGAGTACGTTGAGCCCTTTCCTATATACCGAGAAAAGGCGACTTTTTGTGTTCAAATGCGTCTAACCTTGGAAGCCATTGATGGGGAAAAAGTCGCATTAAAGTAGGACAATTAATGGCCACACTATGATTAGACGTTTTGCTTTCTATGTCGCTTTGTTTTCACATTTCTGACAGAAGCGACCCTTTCAATAATAATTCTGTTATTCAGAAAATAATGACCCCAATGGTAACTAAAGTATATTCCGTGTTCAATATAAAACACAAAGAACGGAGTAGGAACTGGTTTTAATATTTCAATTAATAAATAATGACAAGGTGGATTTAATTAATAGTAAGAGCACAGCCTGTTACACATGATAGAAATAATATCAGATTCAAATCAAACAATAAATTTAACACAGATTTTATAAGAATAGAAAAAATCAATAACATTATTAAAAAATAAACGCAAGATTAATTATATTAGAAATGTGAGAATACAAATAGCAAAGAATAATTTCACTTCCTAAGACATATCATTCAAAAGAAACAACTTCGGCAAGTAAATTAATGAGTAGTAGAAACCTTTAGTAGTGGAACTTACAAAAATCTTTCTTTCATCATTCACTTGAATGAATTAAAAAATACATAATTATTGCAAATTTCAGATGAACATAGATGAATTGCACCTAATACATTTCAAATTCACAGTTTTAATAACTTGGGTCAGTTTTATAAATATTTCCAAGTAATAAAAACAAGTTAATTGCAGATATTACAATGTAATCTACTTCATAACCGTTTCTTAGAAAAAATAAATTGATAAATATTCTGAAGGCATTATTAATATAGTTATTTCACAGCTTGTTATATAAAATGATTATGAACTACTACTTTTCAGAGAGCAAATTTCTCTTTTGTAGTTTTGTTGTTATATTGCCTAATAGTAATTTTCTGTATGGCTTGAATCCTAATCGAGAGTAGTTAGTAACTTGTAAATCAAGTGGTTTTATATGAGTAAAACCTGCCCAAATTCTTGCTTTTCTCCTATTTTAAATTTTATTAAACAGGCCCCTGAATTTTCAATCATACTGAGACCAACTTGAATCTTAATAAATTTCTTGATTTAAAAATGGTTAAAACGCTTTCCAATTATCCTAATGTATTTTTAGATTTAGAAGAATAAACTACTTCGGAAAGCTCATATTCAACGTATGAAATAAATTGTAAGAAAATCTACTGAACAGGTTTTTTTAGAATGTGGGTTTAAACGTATTTCATCATATACAAATAACAACAATAAATAATAAATAACACAGTTCCAAGAAAGATGATGCGATCACAATAATAAATTATTGAAACCTATATTCTTTTAAAATGAATAAATATCAGATACAGATTTTATAGTGATTTTTCAAGATACCCTGAAATAAGGTTTTTGTTAAAATTAATTCAAGTCATGAGAATAGAAAAAGTACATCTTGTGGTGTGGGTGTAAAGAGGTCGGCACACATAAGGATTCTCTTTTTCTCTTACAAATTAACTAGCCCAGTTTCTCCGCCAATTTCAAAATAATAGCTTAACAATTATTAAATTTTTCTATTAGATGGCAGAAATTCGATCAAGTTTCAAGAATCGCGAGAAGTGAGGCTGATCAAAATTGAACTTCTTCTTCATAGAGATGAGCGTCATCTAAAATTTAAAATAATCACATGTATAGAATTTCACCAACTAATAGCTCTAGTAACAAGGGCTGTTTCGATCGATTCCGAACAAAAATACCTTGTTTGGTCTGAGATACTGTTTTTCTCAGAAACAATAAATTTTCTGTCTATAAAAAGTACAAAGTTTTGTTCTCTAACTCAACTAATGCAGTTCATAATGTAACAGAAGTTTCTATTCCAATGAATTCACTTTCATAATATGAAACCATCGACGAAATATGATAAATCAACAAAACAAGTGTAGTAATAACTTTACTAATTGTGAAAATAATGCAACAAAGAACATTAAAACTAAAAAGTTCATATTACATACAGTAATATTCTAGTTATAACGCATTAGTTGACTCGCGCCGTAGTTAATTGCCAATTTTGCCCACAAGAAACAAAACCACATTCCCTTACTTCAAACGGCGATAATCACATCATTTTAACATTATAATATCAATTAATACTATTTTTACAGACATGATTAAAATTTCAATTTGTTTTGAAGCTAAAACGCGTATAAAGTATTTACTCACAATTAAGCGTATTCTATTATTATCCCCAATTAAAAATAGATAAATCGTGATACAATGATACACGATTTGATTTTCTTCTAACACAACACGGTTGTTGCGGTTGTTGATAACGAATTATTCGCGATTTTAATATCTTCCACGGAACGAAGAACACAATAATAACAACAAACGATGATAACAATAATTGTTGGGCCGATGCCGATCAAACACGATTGACTAAAAGAGAGATGACAAAAGGTAAACGACCCCAATCGGCTGACCTACTAGTCGTAATTAGTTTAAGGGGAAACTCCCGCAAGTTTCCCCAATACCGCGCGCGAAAAACTATGAGCCGAGAGACGAGACGAGACGCGAACGCGACTGTTGACAGCTGATAGATAGAGCCCCCCTCCCCCCGACCCCCCGCACCGCATCCGGGCCGCCCCGGCGGGATTTATTAGTTGGACCCCTCCCACCCTAACGCGACTGCTGTCAACAGGTTTGGATCCCCCGCGAGTAACGACGACGACGAGACAAAGACGACGCAGGCAGGCTCAGTGCGTGGTTTCATCCACGCCAACCTACTCAACCTGCAACACAAACACAACTCTAATTATTAGACATTCATCAAAGAGAATCGTTAACCAAGCTGATCTTGTGCATGAGTGATGCAAGAGTGGATGAATCTCTGTATGAGTTGATTTTCTCAGTGGCAAATAAGCACAAATTTATTGATTTGTTTAGGGAAATTTGGCCACAGAAAAAAAATATTCTAATAAGAAACTACATTCATGCGAGTAGTTAGATACAAAGTTTCTTTCAATCGTTTTCACTGAGGAACGCTGAGGTGACTATAAAAGCGTTTTTTCTATAAAACCTTAATTCCATGTGGCTAAATATGCCTACTATTCTGAAGAGAGCAATGGCTATTGTGACCGGAGAGAAAATAACTAATAATTAATCTTAATCTATACTCTCTGAATGTGACAACACCATCGCACCTTGTCCTGTTGGCATCAAGAAAATGATGCAATCTAATTTCAAAGGTAAATCGGTTGATTTGTTTTTCATAT
>CM029546.1:33529501-33581703 GCA_017141385.1 Sogatella furcifera
TTGGGTATTGTAATCAATGCAGGAACAGCAACTTCCTAACGTAGCTGTAGGAAAACGTTCATTACGACACGGTTCTAAGATTCCATTAAAATGGTAGTCATTTCAATTTCAATTGTAAATCTGAAATAGGAATTTTTCAATATGCCCGTAGATAAAATACAATACAATACAATTGTATAATCTAAAAAAAGCAATATAACACACAATTTAACAGAAAAACAGCACTTGAAATTATCATAATTTTATAGAAAAAATACATGATAGTCTTATTTTCTGATGTAATTACACATAATATGCAAAGCTTTATTCAAGCTTGACCGCATAATAATATAGTCTGGGTGCCAATGGGTGTAACCTTTTTTGTGGTATGTCGTTGATTTTTTGATCGATTATGATAGATTCCGAATCCGAGTGATGCCAAGCTGTAAAAGTTGAGCATTTTTTGTAATTCAAGATGGCGGCCAAAATTTCGGTCCCATTTCAAGTCTACCACGATTTCCGTCAGAACGAAGCGTCGGACGAAAAAAATCATTCTTATCTTTTTTTTAGTAAATTAAATTTCCAAGAGAATAGTATCAGATTCATGTCTCTATCCTTATTAGGAACGGAGTTATAATTTTTCAAAAAAGAGGCTAATTTTCAAGAAAAATGAGAATTTGAGTATTTTTAGATTTTGCTTGCTTAGATCTTCTGACGTATTCATTTGAATCGTGTAAATCAAAATCCCTCTGAGGATAATTTTGTCCTCCACAATTTGAGACCAAGTAGACCTCTCTATCTTGTATAGTTTTCGAACTAGGGCAGTAAAAAGATATCCTTGTATCCTTAAAAAAACCTATTTATAGGAAAAGTGGTCTCCAAAAAAATTTATACGAGCTTGTATTGAGATTTTATTTGATAATAATGTATTCTAGATCAATTTCCAGCAGATGAGCCACTTACCGACCTGAATTTTGGTTATGTTCAATAGTAAGGACCCTTCAAGGATCTCAATCTAAGGATACCTCTAACTATTGTTAAAGTCATCGGATCTCAACAATTCATAGCTCATTCTTCTCAGCTCATCAAGGCGGTCTAAATTCATATATCATATGTTGAATTTGGTCAAAATTCATTACTGAGGCAAAATTGACTTTTTCATCATATACCAAAAAAATGGCTTTTTTTGCTTACAAATGAGTATATCTTCTGAACCCTTTGAGATAAAAAATTGAAATTATCATGGAAATGTAGATAAATTCTTCCTTTACAATCTCCTATAAATAACTTTTTTGGCATCACGCATTTAAGATAGCTACATCGACTTAAAAACATACTGATATTCTACACATTAATTTTTTAATGGCTTGTCAGTCGATAAATGAACTGTAGATAAATTTTGGAACAAGATAAAAACAAGTTTTTAGGCTCAAATTGTAGGCAATGATTTTTTCTACATGTTCAATTCTCTCTTGATTTGGAGACCATTGATTACCAGACAAACAATTGAAGAAGACCCTATGATAATTCTTTTCAAACCTATTTTAATTCATACTGCCAAAAATTGAAGACTAATATTGTTACTCAGAAAAATAATTACTATGAAAAATTACTGATAAGTAAACAGGGTGATCCAACTCAACAGTGGAAAATAATTAATAGTCTCACTGAAGTTCAAAAAATAAAGGAATTCAACAAATTGCGCTTTCTGATGGTAAAATCATTTCAAAGCCACAGGACGTAGCGAGAGAAATAAATAAATTTCTCATCTCAATTGATAGAAATAATGCTGTGCCTCCTACTTCAAGTTTATCAGTGCACGATAACAGCTCAGCTCAAAACAACATCTTTTCGTTTTATCTATTCCCCACCTCTATTCCTGAAGTCATTAATATAATCAAAAGTTTAAAATCGAAAACTTCATCTGGTTGTGATAATTTAATTACTAAATTAATAGAAACTATTTCAAATTCCATTGCACCTCTCATTGTTCATTCAATAAACTTGAGTTTCGAAACCGGTACCTTCCCTGAAAACCTAAATTCTAGTTTTATTGTACCAATCTTTAAAAAGAAAAACTCGATCAAAATTGATTATATTAGACCGATTAGTTTGCTCTCAGTTTTTCCAAAAATATTACAAAAAATAATGAATCTAAGACTTACAAATTTCTTACAAAAATATAATTTTATAAGTAATAAACAGTTTGGTTTTCAGAAAGGTGTCAACCGAAGATGCATTAATAAAAGTAACAAACTATATTTATAGTAATATTAATGACAAACTTAAAACTACTGGTTTATTTGTTGATTATAAAAAAGCTTTTGACCGAGTGGATCATAAACTATTGTTGAGAAAAATGGAAAATATAGGAATCAGAGGCGGTGCGCTGAATTGGTTTCATAGTTCTCTATTGGGTAGGATGCAACAGGTGTGCATTTTTGACCCTGTAATGGGTCTTAATCATCTCAGTGAACCGTAATGGTAAAAATGGGGGTAACTCAGGGGTCTATTCTTTCCGCAACTTTGTTCTTGATATTTATAAATGATTTACTAGAGCAGAATTTCAATGGTAATGTAATGGTAATTTATTGCGGATGACATAGCAATTTTTTATTCTGGTCAAAATCCTCATATTGTGTATGATAATGTGATTCAAGATCTTAGGTTGCTGGGTGATAGGTGTACTCGAAATCATATGAAGATTAATGTTGGAAAAACAAAGTACATAAATTTCAGTACTAGACCTTTCGATTTTGACGATGATGTGATTTATAATAGCCAGCCTATCGAAAAAGTTAAGCAATTCAAGTATCTTTTGGGTTAATTTTTGATGAGAAAATGCCATGGAATGACCAAATTGATAAATTGCACAAAAAAATGAAATTTTCTATTAGGAAATTCTATTACTTGAGAAATTTCTGTGATAGAAAAGTATTACGAATGCTGTACTATGCATTGGTGCACTCTAGTTTGCAGTATGGCATATCATGCTGGGGTGGTACCTTCAAGACGTTGATCATACCTCTTAGAACAACTCAAAATTATTTTATCGGAATAATTCTAAAAAAGCCTTTGCGGGTGAGCTCATTTCCACTATATAAAGAAATTAATGTATTACCAGTTCAATATATGTTTGTGTTCAGGGTTCTACGACTATTCTATGAAAAAAGTGGGAACAAAGGTAACACGAATTTAGCTTATACCACTAGAAGAGCAGTTTCAAATCTGTTCAGAATTCAAAAAGTTAACACATTGATTTTCAAAAACTCTTTCTGCTACTTGGGCCCACAATATTTCAATAGTCTACCAATTGAATTTAGAAAATGTGATAGAAAAAAACGAATTTTTGAAGAAAATAAAAATATGGCTGTGGACTCAAAATGATATTAATGATCTAAGACTTTACCCAGTTTGAAAAGCAATTACCAAGAAAAATAATAAAAATAAAAGAATTGTTATCGCTTATTTAGAGTTTATATTTGTTGAACAGAATTATATAATCCAGTCATAATTTGGTCTATATATTGTTTTTGGATGAAGTATTTATTGTAGTAATTTGCATCTATCTATGTATAAGTATAAATGTCTTGTAGAGCTCTACCAAGTACCTTGACTGTGTTTCTATTATTGCTGTTTGTGTAGATTTGGTTCTTTGTTCAAAATTGAATAGTTATTTAAAATTTATAGTTGTTTTAAATTAGAATGCTAAAGACGTCGTGCACAAAAGTGTCTTCGAATTGATGAACTGAACTAAAAAAAAGAAAACGTAACATATTTTATTAACAATTTAGGCTATTTAATAAATACAATAATTGAATTCAATACTAACAATGACCACATAACTTGCTGAAGTGGTCATTTAATTTCCAGTGTTATGAAAATTACTGTTATTCTGCTTGTTATTTATGATGGAAATAAAATTTATTTATTGAGCGGAGCGAAGTGAAGCTCGAATGGATTAGGAAAATCTTTGTAATGCTACTCCTCTGGAACCGCTCGACCGATTTGATTCAAACTTGCCATGGTGATAGTAGACATGGACGACGAGGTTATAGGCTATAGAGCATTTTAAAAATTTGCATATTAAGGACAAAAAAAGAAAAAAGGATATCTTACACACTATTACTATACACATTATTTGATACTATATTCATGCTCTCTGCACTGCAGGATTGCAACCTAACATCAGTTTTGAGAAACGTTCCTGGTCAGAAATGTATAATAGACATTTCTGACCAGGAAATAATGTTGGCATCACTGGCAGAATCGGCTCCTCATCGAACCCTCATGGCTCAGTGGTTAGGGACGTGGACTAGTATTTCGCTGCTTACCAATCAGGGGGGTTCAAAACCTGAGCAGAACATTTTTTTGCCGATTATTTTCAACTTGGAACAACTTCCAATATTATTTCACATAGAGATAAAAGTAATGAACGACCTTTTAGGATTTGTTTGGGTAAAAAAAATTACTAATAAAAATTATAAATTGAAAATTTCAACCTTTCTCATTCAATATGGTAGTTTGGACAAATTTAATGTGTAATATGGGCACAACGTTTCTTTGTGCACTTGAGAAACTATTCCCAAGTGTTTCTCTTGATGCAGCAAAATCACTCTTTGCCCACTGATGCACAAATAACTATATTGTACTGTGTGAAGGAGGCAAAATTATTTTACTACTACTGAAAAATTATTTTAAACAATCAGAGCACATTTGAGACCAAAAAAAGTACAACAAATGCTTCATTTACAAAGTTGAACCACTCATAGAGAAAATGACTCGAGCTCGGTCAATATTTGTTTGAAAATTATTGATTTGGTCTCAATCGTAGGAAACATTCTGACCTTCCATTTGAGCCCAATCAATATTTTTTTAACCAATATTAACCAAGCTGGAGTCATTTTCTCATCTTCCCTTATTTTATAAAAATTAACACTCACTTGAGAAAACATCCACTTAAAGGTTGTTGCTCTTATTTTATATCATCATTTCATAACATTACATGGTAAAAGAATGAGCCACTTTCACCATTAGCTAGGTTTAGCTAGGCTTAAAATACCGGGATAAAATTTTCGAGTCCACGCTTCAAAAACTTTTTGACAAAAAGAAGCTCGCTCCACTCAATTTGCGGCTGCTTCCGCATGCGCTTCCCTAGTTATTATTATTAATCGAATTCATCATGGTTCATTAGGTATTGTTAACGCCCTATGAATTATACTACTGAAAACTGTAAGTTTGTAAGAAATGGGATGACAAGAATGATGAGGGATGATAACATCAGTATGAGTTGGTTTTCTGAAAATGGAGAACTTATGAAAACCTACTGAAGGCTATGATCTATTTTTACATCTATAAAATTCAATACACATTCCTGTTCTACTTCTACAGAGAATTTGATCTTCTTCAGATATGTAATATGTCATTTCGGTAGGAAAGGAAATCGACCAATTGTCTATTATTTCCCTTCCATAAACAAATAATGTCATCTACAAAATAGATTAGCCTATACATATCTAAACCAGTTCTTTTTTCTTTGAAAGGACTATATTCAACAATGCTACTCTCTAATTTATCCACATAAAGTTCAGCTAGAAAGGGTGAGAGGGGCACCCCCATTGCTTATCCCTCTTTTTTGTTAAAAAAAACCCATAATTGAATTTGAAATAATATTATGCTGAGTGCAAACTTCATCAATCCTAACAGCGATCGAAGCTCAAGTGATGCCAATGTGAATAATGTTTATATTATAGATTTATTTCCAATTATTGGGCTTAATAATATTCTTAGAATTATCTTAATATTGAAAGGGTTCAAATTTAAGTTGGAGAATTCAGTATTTTAATGGCAAGTGCATTCATAACAAGTCAAGTGCAATTAAATTGCAAAGGAATATAAAGTTGAATAATATTAACTCAACAAAAATAATTATGGCTCGACTACTCTGAATCTGCGCCCGCACTATTGGATGGTTGCATAGTGATTAAATGGTATATTGTAAGTTACTGAGCATAATTTTCAATACTCCTTTTTGAGAATATTCATCAAAGTAGAAGATTAAACAACGCAGAAAAAACTCAAGATTTAATTTTAAAATAATCACAAATTTATTAAGTTATATCACAATTTTGACAAGAAGAGAATAATTAGTGAACAAACTATGAATTGGGCACCACAGTCAAAATACGTTACACCTTATAATATAGCTTACCATACACATTTTGTTTAACATCTGTAGAAAATATTGGTTAAAAAACTTAAACACAGAAGAGTTTGTAATAATTTTCATTGAAAAGTAGGAAAATTGCTCAACATAATATAAACGTTGATTGTACTTTACAAAAGGATAATACAGGAATTCCAAAACCTTCAATTAATAATAAATTAATGTTTAAATTGGAATAATAATAGCATCCCAATTACCTATATAATATAATTATATAAGCAACATTGCTACTGGCGTATTTTGCAGATGCTTCAATAGGGCTGGCATGAAATCATGACGAAGCAGCAAGCAATTCTGATAATGGTCGGACTCCATTGAGGCATGCCCAGGAAAAGTTACACAAGAAACAATGTTGTCAATAAAACTGAGCCCTTTCAACAAGATCAGATCATTAAAGTAAATCTTGGGTTTTCAAAAGATTGAAAGGGCTTTGTACATGAGAAGTGCAATAAAATTTAATAATAATATAAAAATTGCCTCTCAAAGATGTATTGAATATCTGGTGTCAAAAATTGAAACGGTTTTGTCTGTTTCTTTTGAAGTCAAGCTGATGTTGTCTGCGTCACTGTATCAAACCAGATGACAAGAGAGTAGAGTTACAAATTTACTCTAGTTAAGGTGAATAAGTAAGAGCACAAATGTTGTCAAATTCACAAAAATATTTCAATTAAAACCATACTTGAGTTTCAAGGCATCATAATAATAGGCATCATCTCCAGTAGGAACGTGGAAACACTGTAAGATTTCAATTACAGTTTTATTACATCAATGTAAGGTGCTGTGCTACATTATTCTTCTATATATATTCGATCACAATGACCATTTATAAATATTGGAAGAACTCGTGCATATCTTTAGATTTGTTGGCATTAGTGCACTGGATATACAGTTGACTCTCAATACTCAATAATTTGGAATTTTTTCTGGTCCCTTGAATAACACTCTATAATTTGAAAAAAGAGGCCCCCTTGATAATTAGAAGTTTTACAATACCATCTTGATCATCAACACCCTAAGGAGCTACTGCAGATTATGGAATTGTTAACTCGGTGATGCATGAAACAAAAAATAAGCTGAGTTCATTAAGAAATGATGTAATAATCTATGCTGAGAGCACTGGCGGCTCGTACATAAAACAGGTGAAGTGCCTGTATCTTTTACTGTACAGAACTTCACCTGTTTTGTGGGCACGAGCCACCAATGGCTCAGAGATTAATTTATTCATAGAAAAACATGACCTTCCATCTTAAACAAGTGAAACAACAAAAAGATCACTGAAAAGGAAAGTATTCGTGGATGAACTGGCCGTTGATGAAGTTATAACTGACCCTCTATAGAAAATTGAAGTTGACGTTCATTTCAAAATCCTTGACACAATGATAGCTAAAAGATCGGCTTTCAAAAGCAGTGGCTAGAATGGCCCAAATGGCAGTCTCAATTCTCATCAAAATGGATGATGGTTTTCAGTCAACTGTGGTAGAAGTAGAAGAATTGTGTGACTTTTGTCACATATTGATTGCAATGAAATTGTGGCTGAGCTGCAAAGCTTCTTGCTCATATACAAGGCCTCACACCCCAACATTGACAACTCTGATTTGATTCAAAAAACAAAACAAAAATCCAATTTAAAAAAAAATACAAAGGAAGCATTGACCCAGAAGAATCTGATGGAAGAAGGATCTAAAGAAGAAGAAGTAGATGATGACGAGTTGGACAACACTACTTTTAAACAGCTTTCTGGATTCCCTCAGGCTCTATAAAATTCTACTCTCTCTCTCTAGCTGTGATGAGCTGCTCAGCTGAGCGAGCTATGAGTAGAATAGAAATAGTAGAAAAATCGCTTCAGAACAAGCATAAGTGACACATGGAAGAATAATCTATTAATTTTGAGTAATGAAGCAGATTTCCTACAATGAAATTATTAATAATTTTTCACTTAGAAAGCCTACCTCAAAAAACAGGCAAAAGTTGTCAAAATGTTGAGTAACTTACATTCAGACTATAAGTTGATTTTTCTTCTACTCATTCTTACTCCTTTGTATTTTTCAACAATTTAGGCCTAAATTATGAGTTCCTACTGAAATAAACTACTCCTGTTCAGCTTCCCTCACTGATGATGCCAAACTAAACCATCCAACCACAAGATACCAAATCGGTTGGATGAGTTGGTTGCAAGATTTTTGTGGCTTCATGAAAATTTAATCAGCTAAATAAAAAGTCGGCTGCATTCATGATTTGTTGTAGAATTTTATTATTCTTTTTTGGAAGTGTTTTGTGTTTACATTCTGTTTCAATTCAATCTAAATTACTAAAATGGCTAGAACAAGGAGCTATACATAATATAGCTGTAGCTAGAATAAGGGCCCATAGCACTATCAAGTTTTCTGAGGTTGGTACAGCAGTTTTAGTCAGCTGATGTCAAGGGCCCTTCTTCAATTGAGAGATATAGAACTTCTGAGACGAGTAGCCAACCAGCCAACGCAACAACAGTTTGTAGAGAGTAGCAGTATGCAATGTTTATGTTCTTCACGCTAAACTTAGCTCTCTGTATTCATTTGATGTGATATTTTTATACATACCCAAGTAATTTTACTCAAGAGTAGCTGAAAATGAACGATGATAAAATAATAATAGGCCTAGTGCTAATGCTAGGGAAGTTGTACAAAGATCACCGATAAAACGTTCTATACAAAGAAGAACTGAAAGACTCTTTCAAAGAAACACTCTGATGAGTGAAAGGACAATGTGCAAAAACGAAACTCTTGCTTCAAAAATAAGGGACATTCAAGTAATGTTATTGAAAAGTTAAAATCATTGCCTCCTCCACCACCACTGTCAGCAGTCACAGAACTTGTTGCTAGCAACAGCATTACTGAAGGAACTTCTGCTAGTATCAGAATTGCTGAAGAATCTTCTGTTAGTATAGTCTGTCCAAGCAAAGAAGACCCTCTGGCAAGATGGGAGAATGACTCAAGCTCGGTCAATATTGTTTCGAAAATTATAAATTTGATCTCAAATTGTAGGAAACAATTTGATCTACTATTAAGACCACATTTATAATTCTTGAACAAATATTGCCCAAGCTGGAGCCATTGTCTCATGTTGCCAGAGGGTCTTCTTTGCTTGGACAGACTATAGCAGAATAGCTGATCATCCAAAGGAACTGTCTAGAAAAATACAAAAACGTCGCCATGACAAAGGTAAGCTCTACTGTAGACCATACAGTACTTAATGTTTATACTTTTTTTATTAATCAATATTATAACAAATATGAAATTCTACTCATGATTAGGCCTACTATGAATTAGAAATCTTAATTTTCATAATGTTTTAGTGTCCCAATATGGGGCAAATTCATATCTTTTAACATAGTAAAAAATTTGCTGAACATACTTGAGATTTTAACAGAGCAGGAACCAAGGAACACACACAAATTAAGCAAATAGTCCAGTACGCAGGGAATTTTGTAATGCTTATTTCTGCAAATGGTGGTGTAAGCGATTTTATTGTTTCAACTGTTTCATTAGGGTCCCAATAATGTGTATTCGAAAAGTGCACACAAAATTTCCCCCTGCACAACTGTTGACAGCCAGAAAATCATACACTTTTCTAGTTTTTCGCATATAACTAAAAAATGGACCACATTTTTAGAGGTACATTCTCATAGTAAATTGTAGAGGACAAAATTCTGCGTCGATTGAAAAAAAGAAAACAAAAATCGGTCAAATAGATAAAGTTTCACATTCATTCAAAAAACACAATTCTTTCCAAATTTTCCAAAAAATTGTTTAAATTCTTCTGTAGCTCATGAAGTAACAGAGAAATGTATTACCCCTCTCCCTAAAAGTTGTAGAGCATAAAAACTTGAGTTCAGAAAGTGCTAAGAAAATTGATATTTGACCTATTTTTGGAACATTATCAATCACTTTTCCAAAAATAAAACAGGCTACTGGTGTTTTTTTCAACATTTTGATGTTATGTTAGACATTTAAAGTTTAAATATAGCCTATCTTGTATTTCGTAGTCTACTTGGATCACTTATCATCAGAATAAATACTCCACTGCTCTAAATCCAAATTATTTTTGATCCAAAAGACATTCAAGGATAATAGAATAAGGAAACCCCTAACTTTTGTGAGAGTGAACTGATCCTGATAAACTATAGCTCATTGTTTTTAGCTTGAAAAGACAGTTCTATTTCGTATATCATATGTTGAATTTGGTCAAAATTGAAGAATTCCATAGAATTGAACTTAAAAAATAGAACTGTCTTTTCAAGCTGAAAACAATGAGCTATAGTTTATCAGGATCAGTTAATAATTATATGGAACTACAAAATCATTCTATTTCAACGTTTTCATATCATACCAATTATAACGTAATCATACCAATTCACAAATCAGGAACAAACAAAAAACTTACTTGAAAATTACGGACCTATTTCCCTCTTAGCTTCTGTTTCTTAAATTATTGAAAAGTGTGTCATTTTAGAGGTACAATTGATGGAATATTTTGCAAATAACTATATTCTAGCTTATTATGAATTACTATGATTATTGAATAATTATGGGCCACCAGACGACTGGTAGCCGTGGTCAGCTTGTGGCATCGATTTATCGATCATTGTACTATCAATTACAATGAGTTGATGTATACCAAAAGTAGCGTGATTTACGCTACATACTACTCTTGAAATGTAGCGCGCTACTATATTTATAATATTTTTAAAAAGTAGCGTTGTTACACTACAAACTAAAAAAAAGTAGCGTTGTTACACTACAAACTAAAAAAAAGTAGCGTGCTACAGTAGCGCACTACAACCCAGATAGCACACAAACGTTATAATCACGTGAAAATCACGTTTTCACTTTAACATTTTCAGGTTATTTTCACGAAAAATAATGGTATAAATACCGAGAAAAACACGTGAATTACGCGTATAAATGGCACTTTTTTCACGTTATTAAAACGTGAAAAAATACGAGAATATAACGTTTTTTCATTACCAAATTATAACATTTTATACCATTTTATCACTTAATTTTCACCAAATTATAACATTTTATACCATTTAATCACTTAATTTTCACCAAATTATAACATTTTATACCATTTAATCACTTAATTTTCATCAAATTATAACATTTTATACCATTTAATCACTTGATTTTCATCAAATTATAACGTTTTATTACTAAAATTTCACGTGAAGAAGACCAGAAATTCACTTGAAAAACCCCTATTTTTCTAGTACAAATGGCACAATTTTTCACTTTTTTCAATTTTTTTTGGAAAAAATTGTCCAAAATTTTATTCCACACAAATAGCCACTATTCAGTTATAATGGAGAAAAGTTCAAAGAATAAAAAAATAGGAGATGATGAATAGAAATATTGATCTTTATTTATCTAATTACTTCAAATACACATTGTATGACATTCACAGCTTTATTTTGTAATTTCATTATAATTTAAGAAATGTATTAATACACAATCTGGGGTGGTGCTTTTGATTGCAATTTAAATAACTCATTTATCACTTGCACAAGTGTATTATTTGCACCCAAAAGTGTTGTTGCACCCAACAAATCTGTTTTTTGAGGAATTTAATGTGATGACTGTAAGACAACTGTACTTGAAAAATTTATCAAAATACATTATTAAGTATAAAAACAAATTTTTGTTAAATGATATAGATTTAAACCAATGATTTTAAACCAAATACAACATGTTAATACAAAATTTACAAAACTAAACCAATAGTAGTTAGGAGACAGCTTATAATTATGTACAAGATTCACAAATAAATTGCTCTATTTGCTTGCTGTACTAGCAAGCTGTGTTTCTTCAAGATTTCAGCCAGTCTTTGATGACTCCTTCAATATATTTCTCTTTGGCATCTGCGAATTGAATCAGCATAGCTCCTATAAAAAATGGAAACAAAAGTTGACTTATAAATAAGTTGTATTTCAGACTTTTTCTTGTATGGAGAATTGGGAAGAATTATTTGAGTGTATTTCTCCAGAAACTCCCACTCAATAAAATTCAAAACTTGAAAGTCTAGACTAGAAGACAAAGACTTGACATAGCAGTTTTAATGACAATCCCTCTCAATTCATAAAAATATTTACTATAGAGTGATTCAAAAAGAGCGTCGGTTTCAATGTATCAAATTAGGAGGTTTATTTAAACAAAAAACATAAAGTGATAATTAAACTTTAAACTTAGGGCTATTTAAAATAAATGATAAATAAAATGAAAAAATCAAATACCTTTTTTAAAACTTTTAAAGTATTACTTAAAGTGAATAATACATGAACATATTCATCTGACTTTCTTATTTAATGCATGAGACATGATATCATGCATGTGTCCTACTCTACTGCGCTGGCACGCATCAAAACTGTCCATGTAATTCACTATTACAGTCTGGTCGAGCAAAGAAGACATCTGGCAAGACCGGACTCCAGCCCAGTCAATATCAGTTCAAAAATTATAAATTTTGTCCCAAATTGTATAAAATAGACATTCTGCTCTAAAGTTGGAGACCAGATTTGGAACTTTTGAACCATTATTGAGTCATTTTCCCATCTTTCCAGTCTGCTTGACCATACTATGGTAGTGAATGTCATGGACAGAGTTAATGCATGCCAGTGCAGTAGATGAGGACATGTGCATGATATAATTTTTCATGCATTATATCAGAAAATCAAATGAACATGCGTTCATGTATTGATTTCATGTTTTTGGTTTAAATGAACCTCCTAATTTGATATATTAAAACCAACACTCTTTTCTAATCACCCTGTACATTCTATTATGATTGACTTGGGCTACTGTTGAATGTTTATAAAAGAATTGTATCAATTTAAAGAGCATAATTATAAGAATCTGCCAGATGTATGTTGATTAAAATAATAACAGGTACCCAAATAATGTATGTACTACACGGGGTCTCAAAATTTCTTTAAGGCAAATTTTGAAAGCTAATTGAAATTATTGCAATGTTCATGTACTTCCAGCATCAATTTCGAGAAATCTAGAAATTAAATTGAAATTTGAACTTGAAAAATATCAATATTATCTGAAGCTATACAAAATTTGAATATTGAGAATATTAGGTACTGTTCTTTCAGATGCCTGGCAAAATCCAAGCTTGCATTTTGCACAAACACCACCTCTCTATCATATAAAAGATAAATAGTTCAAATTAGAGGACTAAATTGGAATGAGGAATTAAGCAATCGGTGCCATGAGCACCGTTTTCCAGTTTTTCATGAGCCATGATCAGTTTCTTTCAAATGATAATCTTATTAATTCAGTAATTAAGTTTATTGGGCCCATTTCACCCAGAATGGGAAGCAGACATGAGACGGTGAAATATAATAAATAAGATATTATGTTCATTTATTAGTAGAAAAGTTTCCTGCTGTTCAGAAGAGAATTCAACTCTTGAATTACTTACTCCATGGTGCTACAGCCCGTTAAGGGCCTTGACCTCCTTCAAAACGCCTCTCCACTCCTCCCAGTCACTAGCCTTTCTACTCCATCCCCTGATACCCATCTTTCTCAGATCCTGCTCCTGCTCTGTTCAAAGTTCAGACATTCCTTGTGGCAAGAAATAGATTTCTGTCCCTTCTGATTGTCTTTTGTTTTCTGTCATCCTAATTCTGTCATGAGGTATCTGTTCATTACATCTTTTATTCCGGTCCGTTTCCGAGGCATTTCTAGTTTTTATAACAATTGAGTTTTTACAGGGCAGGGTGGTTAGCCATGCGCTCAACCCTCAATCTGGAGGACCTAATTCTTGAATTTGCAGTGGACAGAGCTGGGTGAGAAATGTTTTTCTCAGCACGCATGGACCATATCAATAATGCATAAAAAATTATTTGAATAGTTTGAGTTATCCAAAAAAAACTTCTGCATAGGCAATTTCTATACTTGTCAAGAGTAAAAAAACAGTTTCAGACCTAGTAATAGGTGCAAAATATACTAATACATACCTTGCTTTATCCCTGCTCAGCTGTCTATTCTTGGATAGCCTCAACCAAACTTTTGTGCTTGCTCCAACTCTTTCTCTGTTCCATTTAGATGAAGATTTATAACAGCTCCTAATTGGGAAAAAACAATAAAAGTCAATAAAAAGACAGTTACTAAAAAGCAAACAATTTTAAATAGTAATTGATCCTGATACTTTTTGATAACTCGGTTGTAAATTCACTGCAATAACGAATACTTCAAGGATAAATTACTCAAAATCAAATAGTTCATCATCATATTAATATGGGAAACAATACTCAGTCTTCTTGATGTTTGATGATCAGTGGACAATCAACAGAAATTTCCTTCAGAATAAAATACATCAGTTTAAATGAAGTAAAATAACGAGAATAATATTACTTCATCACTGCTACTATAAGGTTGGTTTTGATTGAAGCTGATTAACAATCTTGGTTGTGTTCAATAATATGGCTGACTGCTCCCATACATTATTGGAGCATAGGATTACCAGCCATTTTGCTATCAAAAGCAACCCAAAATCCAGCAATAATTGCTTTCACAAAAATGCACCTTTATTGATAAAATTTTATATATAATAGGTTATATACAGACATGATAATTTATACAGGAATTATTTTGGAATAATCATTGGATATTGAAAGGCTGTAATTGAAAAAATAGTATACACACAGTTATTTAATGATACATGAAAATAATCAGAAAATGTCCAATAGCAACTTGAAATGTTAGTATTTCAATATGGAGTTGTGTTAAGCAAGTAAAATATAGGTCTGGTATAATATTATGATGAAGGGTTTTACGAAATAAACTAACCAGAATAAGCTTAGAGGGCAGAAAATATTAGGCCTAAGAGTGGAAAAATTATGTAACAGGCCATGTCCATTTGTTTTATTTAATGGAAGAGAAACTAAATTACTAGGTTTGTTTATCAATGGCTCAACAGCCCATGAAGGGCCTAGTTCTATCAGCTGGTTGCCAGCTTCATATTTACTCCACTGTACAGTCCATCCAAGCAATGAAGACACCCCAGCATACGGTAAAACGACTCCAGACTGGGCAATATCGGCCCAAAAGTCATACATTCTCAAACAGAACCCACAGTCCCCAAACCAACACTGTCCGAGCCAAAGCCACCTCCCACACCACTTGAATACCCTCCCCGCCCGGACAGACCATACAGCAGGCGAAAAATCATCAACCAGGATAGAGGAAATGAGTGGTTAGCACGTTGATTCTCTCAACCATAAGCAAGTTTTTGTAACGATATGACGGCACAGAACACCTCTGAATAACATGCAGTTAATCAGTTAGAATGCAATGCAACAGATGATATTCCTCTAGAGATGAGAAATGACTGACTATCTTTACTAATGACAGCCAATCTCCCAAAGAAGGGAAAAATTACAAGGTATAGCAATGATTCATTCTATGCTTGTGCAGATCTTGAATTAACATTTTGCAAGTTGATGATGACAATAAATTTTTACTCTTCCAAGAGATATAATAATAGTAAAGCAGTTCATGTACTTGAAAAAAAGAAAATGTGAAGAACCACAAAATTAATTTAAAAGCTATCACAGGAAACTTCCAATTTTTAGAACAAATATTATTGAGAATTTGAATTTAAGGTACTTACTGAAAATTACGAATTTTATTCCCAGACAACTGAACGCACGTTTTCTGTTCTGGTCAGCCCAACAGAATTTACTGGCAATCTCATCAACCATTAAGGGATGCAGCACTCTTCTTCATGTCAGCCCCACCAAGGCGCAAGAGAAAGTTGATCTGAAATGAGATTACGTGCCATTACGTACCACTGTCATAAAAATGAATTTTACAGTGAATTGAATTTATCAATTGAAATTCAAATTCAGTGCAGTAGGCCAAACTGAATTTCAGTTACATAACCTATAAAATATTAATGTTAGGCAGAAAGTAGAGTTGATCAAATCAAATTAAAACATTCCAGCAAATTAATTTATTAAGTATAGGATTTTACCAATGGTTATTATTACTACAATAAACGTACCTACTTGTACTTACCAAACTTATTGAGATAAATCTACTGTAATGTTTTGTTTCAACACCACGAGAACCGCGAAAATGAACTAAGAAATGAAATCGATAATCGATCATTAGTATCGACTGCGTATCCAAAAGTAAGCTTATAGTTGGGCGCGAATTTTGAAAACTTGCGCACTTCTCAATTTAATAGTTAATAGTAGAAAAATATAATACATTCTTCAAAATAACAACAACATGGAACTGATAAAGCACAAGAAGACATCTTGATGAAGTTTGTTAATAATTTTATATAATGTAGTTGCATAAGATAGTGTCCATTACAGACAAACTGTACCATGGAGAAATCCTAATGGTTTTTGCAGACAATGAAAGAACTTCAAAAAGATTATCTCGAGTGCAGAAAAGCCAAAATATGGATGAATAATTTTTATAAAAAATTAAATGAGGAGCAGAAAATAATCTCATTCATTGTCTAGGTGGGTGATACAAAAATTCTTCTCTCATGATGGCTTACCCACATTGAATTCAAAAAATTTTAATAAATTTATTGGTTATGGACTGATCGATTTGAAAATTTAGGGGAAAGATACTTGTGTAAAGAGAAACGTTCCTGAATTTTTGTAAAACTCCCCCACCTCTCCTTCTCCATCCAGGGCCAAAATTATTGCTGGCGTTTTTTTAAGCAGGCCAGTAAAAGTTCAAATTAACATTTTTTTGTCGAAATATAACTTTTTGATCACTGCACCAGACAAAGAATCAAATTCTAAGCATTTTTCTTCTCATGAAAAAATTATGTCAGACGCACCGTTTTCGAGCTATTTAGCGTTTCGCGCTGATTCAATAACTTGGAAAAATTTTCAAGTAAAAATTTTTTCGCGAAATATCACTTTTGAACACTGAACCAGATGTAAAATTAAATTCTAAGCATTTTTCTTTATATGAAAAATCAATGTCACACACACCGTTTTCGAGATATTTAGCGTTTTGCGCTGATTATAAATGATGGAAAAATTTTCAATTAATTTTTTTTTCGCGAAATATCGCTTTTTGAACACTGAACAAGATGTAAAATTAAATTTTAAGCATTTTTCTTTCTATGAAAAAACAATGTCACATACACCGTTTTCGAGCTATTTAGCGTTTCGCGCTGATTCAATAACTTAGAAAAATTTTCAAGTAAAAAATTTTTTCCTGATATATTACTTTTTGAACACTGAACCAGATGTAGAATTAAATTCTAAGCATTTTTCTTCCAATGGAAAATCAATGTCACACGCACTGTTTTCGAGCTATTAGCTTTTTGTGCTGGTTATAAATGACTTGGTAAAATTTTTCAAGTCAACATTTTAGGATGATGAATTTTCGATAGTTTACCAAATAAAAATATTATTATCTCTTCTAAGTATCAAGATTATTTTTCAAACTTTTATTATTAGTGTTTAATTTGATGTTCAGCTTACATTTTATTGATATAAATTTATATGTACTGTAAAATTACAAAATAATGGGTCGTTTCATATATTGAATTGAAAAATGAAACAAATAACTATGATAAAATATTAATCATTGTGATATAAATGTATATATGTAATATGTATTTCATAAAAATCACATATAATACATAGGCTAAGATATTTCATATGAAAAAAGGTGAAAATCATTATTCAGATTTCATCATTTTTTCACAATAATTCCATGTTATCAATTTCACTATTTTTCCACTTTCTCCTTTTCTACGTGAATATCACGTTATCAATTTCACTAGTTTTCCACTTTCACTTTTTTCACGTGAATTATACGTGAAAAACACCATTCAATTTTAACTTTTCACCTTTTCACTTCTTTTACACGTGAAAAAAACGTGATTTTCACTTTGTGTGCTATCTGGGAAGTAGCGTGCTACTCCCCAACACTGACTATAGATAATTAGTATAAATTTGAACAATTAACTCACTTTAATAATAAAAAACATACATTATGTACACAGAAAACAATGTACACAATAGAATTTTATATTGTGTGTGCAGCCATGACACTTCCTAATGTACTGGTATTGTTATATAGTTGGTCTTGGTCATATGTTCTTACATTTTGCTAACTTCAATAAATAAGCAATCTTATTTATGTGTTTAATTTTTTGAATCCCATAAAAGGTTATGGGCCCAGTGAACAAGATGAATTTAGCTGAGGAGTTATCTGAAAAGTGAAAGAATTAAAAGTAGTGTTTTGCAAAATTTGAAAAGTTGTGAAAATGTGGTTGGTATAACCTCATTTGGGAACATTTAATGTTATTGTGAAAAATGTCAGTAGTTAATATATGTTGTATTAACAGGGTCAAATTTCAATAATTGGAAATTCAGAATACATTCACTTCTTGAAAGGAAACAGCTAGTAGATGTTCTTGATTCTGAACCGCCTGCTGAAAAAAAGGTCAAGAAGACATTTCTTATACGAGATGCAAAGGCCAAAGCCATCATCATTCAAGGTGTTAGTGATAAACATTTGGAAATTATCAAAGATTCAAAATGGAAAATTGTCATAATGTAGCAACACCAATGGAAGTAAATTTCAAAGTAGATGAATCTGAAGTGATTATCCCTTTAAGCCCTGACTATCACAATCGTGATGGTCTAACACGCTGTATTCAAAAATAGTTTCTGGACACTGACTTTGTTAAAACCGGCCTGCAATGATTGTGATGCTTACGTCATGAATGGAACTTTATTGTAGTGTCGCTAGATGGCACCACTTGTAGCTGTAGCTAGTTCAGAGTAACCTCAAAGTTTTTGGTGGCGTCTTTGTTATCAACTTGCGGTAAGTGTAAAATTATTCTATTTCTTTTGTTAATTTCATAGATTGCTTGGATATAGATTTGTTCATAAAGTATTGGGGAATAAGCTCTCACTGTTCAAATTCATTTTTATTCAATATTATTAATTTTACAGTCTCTTCATCAGGAACCATCATGATCGTGATGGTTGGGTTTGTATTTGGTCAGAAGAGAATACAGAGCTCTCATGGTTGTATTTCAAGTACTGTTTCTCAAATCAACCTATCTATGAATATACATTTGTAAAGAACAAACAATGCTCTATCTAATGTAACTTAATAATGTTATCTAATATATATTCACTATTTTTGTTCAAAATATTATCATTTGTCATTCTGTGAGTGAATGGAATAGACAAAATTATTACCACCTGTTAAGTTTCCTGCCATTTGTGCATTGGTTTCATTTTTCAATAAAATAAAGATGTCTTTGTTTTTTGCATTCTTGAATTCATAAGCATTGTATCCACAAATAAATAATAGTGCAATTCAAATATGTAATTCCAGCTCTGAATCACTGTTACAGGAAATGAAGATTCTCAATCAAGAGCAGATTTTGAGTATATTGGAGGGTGATTCTGAAGTAGATAAATTCTCAGATGACTCGGATGAAGATGCAAACTACATTCCACCTGATAATTTCAAGCACACTTTGGAAGAAGATGAGCCGGATGAACCAGAACCCACTCATCCTCCTCCACAACAGGCTGTTAAATTAAAGAAGTTGCCTGCAAAGAAACAGAAGTGGAAGCAGGGTCATCTGGGAAAAGTACCTTACCAAGGAGCATTGGACTACTCTACTATCCAGGTAAATAATCATGAGTTTTAAATTCTATTTTGATTCTTTGTGAGGCTCCTTCACCAAAATATTGAACTTTTTTCTTATTAATTACTATACTATTCATTGTCACTTGACAAAATACAAGTTACTTATGGTTTGGGTATTCTTGTGTGTTCACAGAATCCCAACCCAGTGAGGAGCCCACTACAGTACTTTGAACAATACTTTGATGATGGCTTCTTTGTCAGTGCTGCAGAGTTTACCAATATGTACACTGTGTTCAAGAAGGGCGCATCTGTGAAAACAGACTCAGCAGAGTTGAAGCAATTCTTTGGTATAAATTTGTATATGGGTTGTTTTCCATATCCACAACTCCGAATGTTCTGGAACAGAAGCTATAGCCTACATGTTGTATCAGATACCATGGCTAGGGATAGGTTTCTCATGCTACAAAATTCTTTTCATGTGGTTGACATATCAATCCCTCCACCACAACCTTTAGAAGATAAACTTTGGAAGGTACAACCAGTCATTGATGCAGTGAAAAATGTGTGTTTACAACTACCTCGAGATAATAACACATACTCCATTGATGAGCAGATGATCCCTTTCACAGGTCGCTGCAATCTGAAACAGTATGTGAAAAATAAGCCAAGACCGGTCGGCCTGAAAGTTTTCCTTCTCACAAACTCTCATGGTATGGCTCTTGATTTAGAAATTTATCAGGGTGAGACAACAAAGTTAATCAATCAAGAACTTGGATTGGGACCAAGTGTAATCATGCGACTTGTGGAAACTCTTCCTTCTGACAGTTTTTTTTTTATAGATATTCCATAATAATTCAAAAATCACAATAATTTATTTAATAAAATAGTTATCTCATTGAAAAGAAGAGAGATAATTTCACAAGTTCACTTTTTCAAATTGATAAATGGCTGTTATTGAGAGAATGACTTTGTAAATCAAGCACTTTCTTAGTGAAGCTGAGTCTCCTTTTCAAAATTATTATGAAATCTTGTATTATAGATACAATGATATCAGAATGGAGGACCTACCAACAAATAGACAATAATAATAAAAACTGAAATTGTAAATGGGGTGAAAATAGGAAATGAAATATATACAAACTGAAATGAAATAGACTATTCAAGTTGAATAGAGTTTACCAATGTTTTTTATTTTAAATTATAATCGCAATACCCTTTTCAATTATATCTTTATCAATCCATAACATGTTTTGACTACTCAGAGTCATTTTCAAATGCGGATGAATCAATTTGAAAATGACTCTGAGTAGTCGGAGCATGTTATGCATGAATAAAAATAATTGAAAATGGTACTGCGATTATTATTTAAAATAAAAAACAGTGATAAAGTAGCCCTAAGATAGTTCACTCATCTTATGCATATTGACAATGTAGTCCAGTCAATGGGTGTTTTTTAGAGAGTTTTTTCTCGAATTGTGGAAAACATTTTGCTACAACATTTGAAACCAAATTCATCATTTTTCGAACAATATTGACTGAGCTGTAGACATTTTTCCATTTTCCCAGAGTATCTTCTTTGCTTCGACAGACTATTTCTTGCCAGCCGCCGAGCGCTTCCGAGATCCTGCTTATCGTATTTCAACGGACATTTACTCACGTTGAATTTCAACAAAATATATGTTTCTTATACTCAAAATGTGGGTCTTGAAAAGTTCTACAAGCTCTGAATGAGACATTTTCAGTAGAACAATCCTGTGATTTTTTATTAGGAGAAGAATGGAATTTTGAGGCATAAATCAGTGGGCTTCCTCTATTCTGTCATGTATAACTCCTGAACCACAGGAGCTAGAGTGAAATGGTGAAGACTTAAATTGAAGAGAATTAAATTTTCTAAATAATGAGAGAAATTCCGTTTTCCTATCTTCAATTGTTACTGAGATACATGCAATATAAGAAAACCATACAAATGGAAACTTTGGGGGGTTGCTGGGGGGGGGGGGAAGCAAGAGGGGTAGGGGGCTTTTGGCACAACACTTGCCGATATGCTAGTTATCGATGTGGAAGAAATCAGCTTTATATGTTTTTTATCCAAATGTATTATTTCCGTATGAATTTTCCTCAATTCGTGTTATTTGGCATGCCAGGGGGTATTTATCTCATATTAACGGACTTTTTCCCCCCTTACATTTGGGCGAAATATATGTTCCTAGTATTAAAAATGTAGGTCTTGGAAAGTTCTACAAGTTTCATGAGACATTTTCCAGTAGAACAAACCTGTAAACTTTTATTTTGAAAATAATGGAGTTTTCAGGCATAAATTTAGGAGTTTCTCTCATTTTTCATTTATAACTCTTGAACCACAGGAGCTAGATTGGAATGGTAATGACATGAAATGAAGAGAATTTCATTCTCTAAATAATGAGAGAAAAATTGGTTTTATATCTTCAATGGTTGCTGAGATAAATTCAATTGAAAAATCCCTAAAAAGGCAAACTTTGAGGGGGTGCTGGGGGGGAAGCAAGAGGGGTAGGGGTGGGGACTTTTGGCAGAACACTTGTCTATATGATAGTAATCGATGGGGGGAAAATTAGCCTCATATGTTTTATTTCCCCTAACGTGTATATTTTTGCACTCATTGACTCGACTAATAAGATATTTCATCACCTGAGTGCCACTCCAGATGGTAGACTACTAGTCTGAGGGAGTGAATTTTTCTTTAGTCTTTTTGTTATTGCTGCTTCGATGTATTGTGGATCTCTTATTCTCATGGATCTTGTGTGTCGAGGATCCACTAATTCAGGAAGCAAACAATCGAAATAGAAATTTTTCAATTTCTCCTCCATCTGGCTCTTCCAAAATTCATCGTCCCTCAAAATTTCTTCCAACAATCCTTTGTTGACAAGACGCCTCTTGCGTTTGGAAGATAAAAATAACTGTCCAGAAGCAATCTTTCTCCCCATAGCGCAGCAAAAACTCAAATTATAATAGGAGTACCTACCATTTATTGCTAAAAAATACTTATTGTAAAGAATATTCGTACAAATGCAGGCTACCACCAATTCTTTACCAGAATTGTAGAATTTAGAAAAATAGTGGCGAAGAGCTCAACTCGCGGGAATGAGGCAGACTGAACAGTGGACAATGCCGATCGAATTATGCAAAAAACTTTTAGTTGTTGATCAAAGCGAAAATTATTGATGAATCGAGACTCGATGGTGGGCCAGACATCCTTTCTCTGCTTACTTTGTGCTACTCTCTCTGGAGACGGGCAGGCGGGCGCGTCGTTTGCCATTTGCCATTCCATTATTACAAAACCCTCAAGATTCAATATAGATGAAGAACCCTAAGGCCGGCCGCACACCGGATACGGCGCGGCACGGCACGGCGCGGCAAGACGTTTTGCCTTGCCGCGCCGCGCCCGATAGTTAAGAGCAGCATGTGGCGCGGCACGGTACGGCAAAGCAATTTGAGGAGACTCTCAGTGGATTGAAGAATTCAGACAAGTGAACTTGTGTGTTTTATAGATTGATACATATTTCGTGAAATCAGTTTTCAGTCTGTGACACGTGAAAATGAACGCAGAAGAAGAAGAGGCGACTGTAATAGCGTTGTGGTACTTCATTAAGTCAATAGATGATTCCCCCAAGAGACAAATCTGGGTGCATCCTATCAATGAAAAACGTAACATAAAACTGTTTATTGCAGAGCTAAGAGCAGATCCGGAAAAGTTTTATAATTATTGTCGTATGAAACCGGCAACGTTTGATTTCATTCATGGATTAATTTCTCCATCCATCCAAAAACAAAACACCAACTATAGGCTGAGCATAACTCCAGAAGAACGACTACTGATCACATTAAGGTAAGATTCTTATTGACCTATTATGACCTATAATTCGTTCATGTAGGGTGGATTGCTAAGACGGTGTTTTAGCTGTCTAGTGCTAAACACCGGCTGATGAGCAGATTGGCCAGCGTTGATACAGGCCGGTAGGTGACTCTAGAAGTATTCAAGTCATTTGTTATTACAGCCTTTATTTCTTTTGTAAACACTCCTGATAAACAACAGTGTCTTTATTTCACAAATTAATGCCTTGTTCCTATTAATTAATCAAAATAATCTATAAATGGAGAAAAAACTCATATAAATGTGAGTAATGAAGATAAAAAACCCAGTATGACAGTAGACTTAGGACTTGGACTTAGACAATGACTAATTTAGACAACGGCTAAACACCGTCTTAGCAATCCACCCGTAGTATCCCCTAAAAATCGAATAATTACTTAAAATGTATAAAATAACCTGTGGTAGTAAGTAGTAGGTAGTAGTAATAACAACCTCGGGTAGTAAGTTTTCAATCGTTACAAATGCTATTTTTATTGAGAAAACAATACAAAATATTTGTGGTCAATCATGGAAATTGATGATATTGTTGACCATCATTAGTTGTACCATCATTATAGTTGACATCATGCAACTGGTTAATCAGAGGAAAGAACTGATGGTTCAACGTTGAGCTTGAGGATGAAGCCACTGAAGCAGGGGACGGAGTGTAGCGACTCTGCTCACTATCTTGATCATCCAACAGGCTATGCAATTTTGCCATGACCGATGATTTGAAGAGGCGTTGTCTTTTTGGAGAAAGCGTTTTCGGCATCAGAAACTAAACTTTTAAAAAATGTTAACATTGCACTATCAGATTTTTCCTCTCCAGCTTTACGTTTTTCTGTGACAGTTTTTAGGTATTCCACCATTGGTGCAGCCACTATATCTGCTGTAGTTCTTCTTTGTTTTTTTGAGGGGTTAAAGTTGTTTTGATTTTCAATAAGTGGTTTAGGAGCGACTTCAACTTCTCCCTCTGCTTGTAGTTCATTTGAAATGTCTTGGGTCACATCGGTGTTATTTTTCAAAGAGTCATCTAAACTACCTGTCATTTTCCGCGTAGTACCAATCCAAGGTTGGAGGAAGCTCATAGCATCAAATAAGTGCCACTTTTTCTTTAGTTGCATGGAACCACTGGGTGTCTTTTTCAACTCCTTTACGTATCTAACGTATGAGCCACGTAGATTGGTCCACTTTTTCTTGCATATGTTACCTAAAAAGAAACCAAAAGTTATGAAAGAGCATAAAATAAAATAAAATTGACAAACTTATTTTTTATACTAAAACAAATTAAGTCCTCATCTTAACAATATTATTTGTAATATTTAATTGTGGGAAAAAGAAGATAAAGTTGCCCCAATTCAACTTGTATGCAACTCTATTATCTTGTCCTTTTTTACAGATTTCTTGCAACCGGTGATTGCTTCCAGTATATACATTTCAACCATCGAGTTGGCGCTACTACTGCAGGAAAGATTGTAGCAGAAACATGTACTGCCATTTGGTCCGTAATGTCTCCAATGTTCCTAATGACCGATCCATCACCAGAAAAGTGGAAGGAAATATCAGTGAGGTTTGAAGAGCTATGGAATTTTCCAAATTGTTGCGGTGCTATTGATGGCAAGCACGTACGCATTGAAGCCCCATGGAATAGTGGCTCATTATTCTTTAATTAACTTCAACAAGAATTCTTTGACACGAGAACGAAGGATATACAACTATAGACAATCTAGAGCACGTAGAATTGTTGAATGTGCTTTTGGTATGATGGCGAAGAAATTTCGTGTTTTCGAATTGGCTATGTTAACTCATCCAGATAAGACAAAAATCATTGTGTTAGCGTGTTGCGTTCTCCACAATGTAATTAGAGTAAAAGAGGGTACTATGAGTCAGGTGTATGACGAAATGATGAACATTGAAGTTGAGTGTGACAATAAACAAGAGACTTCGAGGGCAAGAGCAGCTAAAGCTGCCTACAACATCAGAGAGAACTTTAAAGAATACTTCAATACTGAAGGTTCAGTACCATGGCAAGACCAAATGGCTTTTGTATAAACAACATGATTTGTTATGGACTATATTATATATAGAAGATATGTCAAATAAAGTATGGCTATTTCTGAACGGATTAATGTTGCTGTTATTTTATTCTTAATGCCTTACAATAAACAGTTTCATCAACATCGGTCAATGTAAAAGTCTTATACAGTATCTACATCGATCCGCTTAGGCAGGATGCACACTGGAGAGACCGGTTTCAAGAAACCGATTTCATGAAAGGTGAAACTTTAGTTGCTTGAAACGCATAGATTAGTTTAACACAGGGCTGTGCACACTGCGTTGCACGCAACGCAACGCAGTTTCATGCAACGCAGTGTGCACAGCCCTGTGTTAAACTAATCTATGCGTTTCAAGCAACTAAAGTTTTACGTTTCATGAAATCGGTTTCTTGAAACCGGTTTCTCCAGTGTGCATCCTGCCTTAGGTATAAGGAACATACATGCAACAAAATATAAAATTTGGTCAACTCGTTTAGCCATTATCGCAGGACAAAGAGACAGACAGACTGACAGAAGTTTCTTGTAGCCATTTTTGGCCTATGCAACAATAGTGCTAATATTAGGCCTAGCATAAAACCTACAGGGATAGTTAGTGGGGAAAATTCTTATTTCGTTATAGGCTATAGCTTATTTCGTTGTTGAACTATCTTACTGTAAGGTAACACAGATGTAAATTAAAAATACTCGCACAACAGATAGTACTAAAGACAGGGTTGCCAGATCTACGGGACCAGCTCATGAAACCGGAATATGTTGATCTGATACCCATTTAAGCCCATGATGATTTCAATAGTCTATAATAAATAACAATGCAATATTTAAAATAATACAAGATCGCCACAATCGCTGTAATTGAAGTTGTAAGGTTGTAAGTAAATTTGTAAAGTTGTAAGTTGTAATAAGTTGTAAAACGTAGTTGTAATTTGAAATACAATTTAGCATAATGAGCTAATTGAACTAATATCAAGATAAATCAATTCAATAGGTCTAGTTTCACTACTGGAATACAATATATAACTTAGCCTATTGTTTGATGAAGAAAAAATAAGGGACAATTACTTCAAATACGGGACTGTCCCTTGAAATACGGGACGTCTGGCAACCCTGCTAAAGACAGGCATATAACAACACTTACCTGGTACACTCAGCTCTTTGCCAATGTCGTTCCAAATTTTTGACATGACGTCCACATTATGGTGTTCCTTTAATGATGCATTGTAAATTGGTGGGTTGTTTTGTACATAAAACAACAACTTGTCAACATCAACACTAGTAACTGCATCAACATCATCCTCCTGGCTTTCCATAATGTTTGACAGACAAACAACTGCTACAAACTACACCACACTACCAAGCACTGCCTCTCAACTACGATTCTCGCGCATGCGCAGAACGCTTTGCATTAAGCCTCTTGCCCGAAAGACGAAACTTGACAAGGCAGTACAAGGCGCCTTGCGGCGCCGTCTCGCCGCGCCGTGCCGTGCACGATGCAGTGTGCGGCACCTCCATTGATAGCAATACAAACCACATCGCATGCGGCGCCTTAAGGCAAAACGCCGCGCCGTATCCGGTGTGCGGCCGGCCTAACAGTTTTCTTGGGTGCGAGTAAAGAAATATTTTGAAAATTATGAGATTTGACAAACACTTCATGTTCTCTATGTCGTGCAGAGTCCAATGATTTGCCACATCAGATTATTTCAATCGAAAACTCACCTCAAAAACAGAATCTGAAATAGATGTAGGCCTATATGCAAAATTAGTCTGTATCACAGGCATATATGATTGACACTTGCTCTATCAAAACTACTCGTAATTATGATCAAATTTAAAAGGTTTATTAAAATTAAAAACTTTTACTAGGTAATTTATTGACTTATAATTTATTATTTATTATTATGGTAATTTATTATTTATCGAAACGGGCATAAATCTGTCTTCATCCATAAAAAACCGACGAAATACATAAAAAATTGGGAATACAGTACAGTAGAACATTGATGTTCACTTGATAGCAATTATCAAACACCTATAAAAAACTATGCTAAACAAAATTTCTCTTCTCATATTCTGATGACACAAAAATCATAATTTACCGGCAAATTTTCTTGAATGTGTTTTACAATGGAAATTGATATACACAATCATGAAAATTAAATAAAAATGTGCACTTGGTTAAATTATCAGTAGGGTACCTTGGAATATCAGGGATCTTATTCCAAAATGTCCGAGTGAGGAGGGATATTATTGCAAATGCAGGCTCAAATCGCTGGATGGAATGAGACTGAATGAACAGTGGCTTATATATGCAAAATTGTGAATGCATACTCGAAACTGTATGTAAGCTATAGCCTATGTAGAATGTAGGCCTACTGTATTAGGGCTCCGTGAAGTTTGCCTAGAAGTAGCCAGCCCATTGATCAAAGCTGAAGAAATTATTATTACAGTCTGTATTATTGATGAATCATTTGTAGTATTTCGAGAAACGGCCAGCAGCGGCCAGAGAGAATCTATACAGAGAGAGAGTTTTTTCTCTGTAGACGGCTGACGGCATGGGCGCGCGCGTCGTGTGAGCTGTAAGCAAGTGGAATGGTCAGATATTTTACGAAAAGACAGTAGGCACGCGTACTGCTTCGAATTTGTCTTGAAAAAGTCGGAAACAGGGTCTCGGCATTTAACTGTTTCGGACGCTATTTTTCAACCAATCGTTATGCAAATGGTACCAAAATGTTTAGAAAGATCTCTAGAATGTCGGTATAACCTGAAAAATTCGATTTTCGCATCATAAAAGGACATTATGAGACGATGAAAATGGAGAAAATTTTACAGTTTTTGACACTCAATAACAGAAAATTGAAAAGTGATATTGAAAAACCCAGGTTATACAGACATTCTACTAATCTTTCTGAACAATTTGGTACCATTTTCACGTATCTAACTTGAAAAATAGCGACCGAAGGAGTAAAATGCGGAGTGCCTATTTTCATGCATTTTCAAGTTGTATCGAGCCCTCTTAAAGGGTTATAGATGTCCCATACAGGAAGCTGGTTTGTAGTTTAATGTACATTGCAGTTATGACCAGGCCTGACTTATCATTTGCAGTAAGGAGGATACACCAGTGTTCCGAAAATCCACTCTTCCGAAAGCTTGCGATGACGTAGGCAGAGCTAGGATTGACAGCAACGCCTTCTTGATTTCAGCGGTGGATACTGAATGAGCGACAAACCAAAAGGTCGACACGACACATTGAGCGGGGAAAGAAGTAGTAGTGGGCGGGTAGTTTAAAATAATTTTGACTAGGAGAATGGAGTAAACTTGATTTCAGTTAATAATAATAATATTTATATTTTAGTACTATAATTTAATCTCTTACACTTAATACCTCCAACAAATAATATAGATATTAGTAGCCTACTACAATTGAATCTCTACGTTCAATTCTCAATGGAAGAATATAATTTGTATAGGTCTGTCTTTGGTAATGTTTATTAAGTGATTTACTCTGTATATGATAAGAACAAACTCTTTTAATAAGATTCTGAGCACCATGCATTCTCAGTTTTGAAAATCAGTTGAATTAAAACAGGAGCATTTGCGATCAATTAGAGTACGCTAGCTTCCTACTGTAGAAACTTTCGTGGTACCTAAATTTATTATTTTGTATCTCATCATAGATAGAAAATATTATTCCTGCCTAAGAGCATACTTTTGTACTCATAATAAAAAATAATGTTAAAGTAATTACCCGGAATTAATCGGCGCTTTAAGTGATTTTTTTCTCATTACTACCGGTATTCATCTATCAAAGACAATAAGAATATTATGCTGCTATATACCGCACTGGTAATCCCACCTTTCACTCGACCATCAACCGAGAATTACTTTTCCTAGCTGCTAAAATTTATTTCTTTGCATATTTAAGAAAAATAATACAATAACAGTTGGTTTATTGAAGCATTTAAGGAACACCTTGTAACTTAAAATATTAAATAGTACCGTATGGTATTCTATCACTGAACACTATATGTACGGTTACAAACAAACCGTATTTGTACTGCAATTCTTCATTTCAGCTACACATCACAAAATGATAAAATGAATTTTGAGATCCAGAATAACAAAATTTTTATCTCAAACTTCACCAGTTTCTTTTTTAAAATAATTATCAGTAGGCTATTTGCGCACCTTCAGTGGCAAGTTATTTCTAAATAAAACATGATATTATACTCAGTCATACCATAAGTTACATAGTTTGTTTCTTTCTTGAAAGCAATCCATAACTTTAAACACGTAATAAATTGATTGAGGCCAGCTTTCCTCAACGCAGCTTGATCTAGGATTTAAAGTAGCCTATATATGGGTTGAGTAACAACTGATCAGTGGAATTCACTTGAATTCACAAGTAAATCATAAAGAATTTTCGTCATCATTAAATACCGTATCTTATTTTACTTTTTCGAATAATTTTGGAAATAATATTATTCAAGTTGTATAAATTAACAAATATTCGCTGAAAACTTCACCAATTCGTAGCGACGTAAATAATAAAAGCCCAGAAAACGCAGAAAAACTGTAGAATAACTTGAATACGTTATTGATGCATCCTTGGGAAATTTTCAAAATCTGTTGGCAGTGCGCGTCTAAAGGTACAATCGAATGTGTGTGTATGTTGAATGAGTGCCATTTCGCATTTATTATTAATTCTTTTTTCATAGATTGATCGGCTCAGGTGCAATGCAACCTGCAACACTTCTACAACTTTGAAAAAGCCAGATTACTATAGTGTAATATTAAGAGCAATCATATTTAATTGGATAATCGATAATACATAAATATTGATAATCTTAATACCGGTAGATAGAAAAAAAACAATTTTAAAATAGCCCTAGGTCTAAATTCTAATTTGATAATATCTATAGTCTGACCAAAGAAGACTCCGGTAAGATGAGAAAATGACCTCATCTTGGTCAATATTGGTTCAAAAAATATTGATTTGGTCTCTAATTGAAAATCAGAATGTTTCCTACGATTGAGACCAAATCAATAATTTTTGAACCAATATTGATCGAGCTGGAGTCATTTCCTCATCTTGCCAGAGGGTCTTCTTTGCTTGGACAGTCTATAGGCCTACTTGGTGAGTTAATTTTAATTTCTTTCTACTCATATAGATGATATCATTCTCCTTTTGTTCTCTGCAATCAATTACTTCTCTACTTTAAGTTTTTTGTCTTTAATTAATTACGATTCTTCATTTTTTACTTTCTCAGTAAATGAAATTTCTTCATTTTTTACTTTCTCATTCTCTTGCCAAGTACACACATCAATCAAATACCCAATGGGTAGGTGACAACATCTGTTTCCAGAAAATCATGTTGAAGTGGCGAAGACAAAAGACTTGGTCAAGCTCCAGTCTCTTTTCTCTCTGTCACGATCACTCAATCATCCCCACTAATACGCTCTCACTCACTCTTTCTGTAAAGCACGCGCTCATTCTCTCTCACTTAGCCCACACAGGCTCCGTGAAGTTGTAGTGCACATGTCCAAAAAGATTTGAAAAAAATCATCAGTAATCTATGATTTTTGCACAATCAGAATGTGCAAAAAAATAATTTTGTTTTATCACCGTTTTTTTTTTTAATGCATTTGAAGTTGCGGTCAAGGTCAAAAACCAATGTTATTTGCCCTATGCTGGAAGCGTGAAGTTGTAGTGCACATGTCCGAAAAAATCTGAAAAAATTCAAGAATAATCTGCGATTTTTGCGTCGTCAGGAAATGAAAAAAAAAAAATTTGTTCTATCACCACTTTTTTTTTTAAACGCATTTCAAATTGCGGTCAAGGTCATGCATGAAAAATGTGGAACAACAAGCACAAATGCGTTGATTTTTGCGTTATTTTGAGTGGCAAATCAGATAATAATAACATATACTATTGAGATTTATCGCTAATGGATTTTTTACAAGCACAGTTTAAACAAAAAATCATTTTTTCTTCATGATGAGTCATGAAAATATAGGGAATTCCACTAAAAACACACTATAAAATGTAAATGCATTGGTGTTAAGGTTATTTTCTCTGGAAAATGTATAAGTTATAACATTCCTGATCGAAAATGATCACGAATTAATTTTGCACAAGCACAGTTTTCACGAAAAAAATTTTTCTTCTTAATAGGGAGTCATAGAATTATTGGGAATTCGACTAAAAAACACCTATAAAATCTGAACGCATGGGTGTTTGGGTTATTTTTCATGACAGATGTATGGAGTATGACATCTCCAACCACAAATGATCACTAACTATTTTTGCACAAGCACAGTTTTCACGAAAAAAAAATTTACTTCTTTATAGGGAGTCATAGAAATATGGGGAATTCCTCTAAAAAACCCCTATAAAATCTGAATGCATGGGTGTCTGGGTTATTTTTCATGACAGATGTATGGAGTATGACATCTCCAACCACAAATGATCACTAACTATTTTTGCACAAGCACAGTTTTCACGAAAAAAATTTTTCTTCTTAATAGGGAGTCATAGAATTATTGGGAATTCGACTAAAAAACACCTATAAAATCTGAATGCATGGGTGTTTGGGTTATTTTTCATGACCGATGTATCGAGTATGACATCCTCAAACACAAATGATCACTAACTATTTTTGCACAAGCACAGTTTTCACGAAAAAATTTTTTCTTCTTAATAGGGAGTCATAGAATTATGGGAAATTTGACTAAAAAAAACCTATAAAATCTGAATGCATAGGTTTTTGGGTTATTTTCCATGACAAATGTATCAAGTATAACATCTCCAACCACAAATGATCACAAACTATTTTTGCACAAGCACAGTTTTCACGGAAAAAATTTTTCTTCTTAATAGGGAGTCATAGAATTATTGGGAATTCGACTAAAAAACACCTATAAAATCTGAATGCATGGGTGTTTGGGTTATTTTTGGTGATAGTTGTATTAAGTATAAAATCCATAACCGTAAATGATGACAAATATTTTTTTGCTCAAGCACAGTTTTCACGAAAAAAACTTTTTTTCTTAATGGGGAGTCATAGAATTATGGGGAATTCGACTAAAAAACCCCTATAAAATCTAAATGCATGTGTGTTTGGGTTATTTTTCATGACAGATGTATGGAGTGTGACATCTCCAACCACAAATGATCACTAACTATTTTTGCAAAAGCACAGTTTTCACGAAAAAAAATTTACTTCTCCATGGGGAGTCATACAAATATTGGGGATTCCACTAAAAAACACCTATAAAATCTGAATGCATGTGTGTTAGGGTTATTTTCCGTGATAGATGTATCAAGTATAACATTTTCAACCACAAATGATCACAAACGGTTTTTGCACAAGCACAGTTTTCACGAAAAAAAAATTTTTCTTCTTAATAGGGAGTCATAGAATTTTGGGGTATTTGACTAAAAAACCCCTATAAAATCTGAACGCATGGGTGTTTGGGTGATTTTTCATGACAGATGTATCACGTATGACATCTCCAACCACAAATGATCACAAACTATTTTTGCACAAGCACAGTTTTCACGAAAAAATTTTTCTTCTTAATAGGGAGTCATGGAAATATGGGGAATTCGACTAAAAAACCCCTATAAAATCTGAATGTATTGGTGTTTGGGTTATTTTCCATCACTGATGTATAAAGTATGACATTTTCAACCACAAATGATCACTAACTATTTTTGCACAAGCACAGTTTTCAAGAAAAAAATTTTTTCTTCTTAATAGGGAGTCATGGAAATATGAGGAATTCGACTAAAAAACCCCTATAAAATCTGTATGCATGGGTGTTTGGGGTATTTTTCGTGATAGTTGTATTAAGTATAACATCCATAACCGTAAATGATGACAAATTATTTTTGCACAAGCACAGCTTTCACGAAAAAAACTTTTTTCCTTAATGGGGAGTCATAGAATTATGGGGTATTTGACTAAAAAACCCCTATAAAATCTGAACGCATGGGTGTTTGGGTTATTTTTCATGACAGATGTATGAAGTGTGACATCTCCAACCACAAATGATCACTTACTATTTTTGCACAAGTACAGTTTTCACGAAAATAATTTTTCTTCTTAATAGGGAGTCATGGAAATATGGGGAATTCGACTAAAAAACCCCTATAAAATCTGAATGCATGGGTGTTTGGGTTATTTTTCGTGACAGATGTATCGAATATAACATTTCTAATCACAAATGATCACAAACTTTTCTTGCCCAGCACAGTTTTATCGAAAAAAATTACTTGTATGAAATCCAAGTGCATCTTTTTTGACATGAGTTACAAAAAAACATTCAACATCAGCAACGTTAATGAAAATACAGAATGGATTAGTGTTGGAGAATGTGAGTGAGATTGAATGTGAGAAATGACACTTCCAGTCTTCTGAATTGAAACTCTTAGGGTGAATTTCACCAAAATCGCTGAAACTGTAGGTTTCGGAACTGTGGTTCTCAAATGACCATTAGTTTTGAGGGCTGTCCGATTTCACCAGCACAATCTGACTCGTGGTTCCGAAAACTGAAGTTTTCGGGAATCGAAGAGGCAGTGGACTGAATTGAAGTCATTTTTATAACCTCAAAACTTTGTTTTGGTCGATGGTCGATGTATGTCGCTTGTTTTCTTTTTGGTTATATTTTTTGTTGATTCGTTCTATTAGTAGTTTTATCGGTTTAATCTTTCTATTCAACAACAATTTGATTTGTTTTATAAGTTATGAAACTTTGTTAGTTGGTTGATTTGTTAGTTTGTTATGATTTATAACTTATAAAACGTTAAATTCAATGTACAAAAAGTTGAGGGACCAGCTATTACCAAATATAACTTGCCTTTAGTAGCCTCTATGTATTGATTCAACACATTTGAAAATGAACTATTATTGAGTGCAAGAAGATGGATGTTATTTCTAATAAATTACTTCTATCTCTAATAAATACCGCAAATAGAATGTGATTCAATATGCATGTCCCAAACCTTTCAACATGAATTACATACCATTATTTGTAAGTTTTGATATTTCCTATTATTTAGCCTTGATAATAATACTTACTTTATTGTAGTATAATAATACTTCTATAATTGAATTGGAATTTTGTTTCATTTCAGTAGTCTTGAAATGACATTCCAGTTATTATTTATGATATAAGTTGAAATGACCTCAACCAAACAAATGACCATTATTTGAAAGATCCTTTCCTTTTCTAAGTAGCTCATATAACTTAATATCCATAAAATTTGGAGATGATTTAATACAAGAAGACAGTTTTAGTTATTTGTTTAATAAGAGTCTAGAAGATTAACAATAAAAACATTTAAACTAGTTTAATTAGGTTTGTGAAATATGGGACACAGTTCAATATCTGGGAAAACATTTTTCCTATTCTACCATTACCATTCAAAAGCATCCTACCTCTAGGCCTATAGCATATAAACATGTTATAGCCTATGGATAAAATCTTTGCCAGTTATTGCCCATATTTTGAAACGACTGAATTGATATATTATAGTTATTTGGGTTTATGGATCACGGTAAATATATGGCCTATAGGCTGCAGTAGGCTACCTAGTCTATTCATTGTGATTAGACTTGTTATTCTGCTCTCAGCAGATGTTGATGATGCATTAACTTACTCAAGTATCTCAAAATCTCTTATTATCAGACTTCCTCTTCTATTCCTCCTTTTATTAATTCCAGTAGGACTACGTATAGCCCACTGATGAAACAGATTTTTAGACAAGCAATAAAAGGCTGGGCTATCTAGTAATGTAGGCCTAATCCACTCCATTGAAATTACTAGTAGTTCTGTGAAGCCTATTCAGAGAAATTCAAGACTACTCTGCATTTGTAATGATTGCATACATTGTAATGATGAAATGGATTTTTGATGAGATTCTCTTCAAGTTGAGTCAATGGGCTATGAACAGAAAGAAGCTACCCTGATTGGTTCTCTATGATGGATTGATGGCAGTATCAGAAGCTGTTGTTTTATAATCTATCCATTCATAAAAATGTATTGCATATGAAAATTAATAGATTTCTGCCAAATATAATGAAATTCTTTAATTGTGTTTGGCTGTAATGTTGCTAGGATACGGTAGCTTAAATACAATCAGAAGAAAGAAAATCCATAAGAAACCACAGATCTCCCTCAAGGGGTTTTTATGATAATAATTTATTATCATATGCAATCTTGACAGATAAATTTATGATTTTGTACTTACATCTCTTTCATATACCAATAGAAATATTATCATGTAGCCCTAATACCGCCTAAGTTTGATCAATTAAATTTGTTGATGTTTTCAAGGGAATGACATTTCCATTTTTACTTAGATATTTTGATTTTAGACCAAATCAATCATTTTTTAACCAATATTGACCGAGCAGGAGCATTTTATCATTTTACAATTTTTTGTACAGAATTTTATAATAAATTTATGACACAATAATTATGATAAATCAGAAAAAAGTTTTCTGTATGTTTGTTGCCCATTTCGTGAAAACCCAGACAATAAGGATTTCTGAAAATTGCCTGACGTTTTCAATGACCAAAAACCGGACATGTCCAGGGAAGAGGACGAGGAACCTTGATAGGCTATCTAGTAATGTAATCCACATCATCCAAATTACTAGTGGACATTACCAGTAAGGATGTAAACAGTACCCATGGATACTAGAATACGCATGATTCTCTAGTAGGTTATAGTACTGGCCAGAAGCAGCCCACTCTGTAAGTTAATGCGAATATTTATTCTCTTAATATTCTCCTCTTCTTTCAAAGTCCAATAGTTATTGTTCTTTCAGAGGGGTAACTGATTGTTCTATCATCCATTTAATTAAAACATTCTTGAACAAACGACATGCTAATCACAAAAGTCGTTTAATATCTTGAAATTTCACATTGCGTTGGCAATTTTGTTAGAATAGATCAAAAGTAAGAAACTCCAAATGAAACAACATAATCCCTCAAAAATTTTTAAACTTCCTTTAAAACATAACCTCTTCACGGCAAATGACTTTTCGTTTTGGTTACAAACACCAATGCACAAAGCCTTCTTAATATTGGTTGTTTCATAACAGTACTATTGTAAAAATTTTTCTAATTCAAATAGTTTTAACTACTTAATTGCTGACTGAATAATGAAGCAATAAATAGAATACAAATGCATGTACTAAATAGTTTAATGACTGATTAATTGAAAAAAGTTCAAGATTAATCTATTTCTGCACGATAGCCCAGGCCTACATTAGTATTAGTTAATATTTCAGGCCCGATTTCACCAAGAGCTAAAACTACAGTTAGTTGTATCAAAACTGACAGTTAGCCCGTAACTGACAAAATCGGATTTCACCACACCCGGTTAAGGTCACGTGACCTCGAAACTCCGCTCAAAACTAACTCACCGATTTTGGTCAGTCAGCCATCAAAAATTACAGTTTCTAACCGATTTATAGGGTCCATCTGAAGACTGAAATGTTTACTAATACTAATGTAGGGGGTATTACATGGTAATATTTCTATTATCATAGTTGATCATAATATGGAAAGAGATAAAAATACGAAATCGTATTTTTATCCCTTTCCATGTGATTAAATATGATCATAGAACTGTTATCGTGTAATGGGGCCCGTAGGCCTGGGCTATCGTACAAAATAGATTAATCTTGAGGCTATTTTTTGTTCAATTAATCAGTCATTAAACTATTTATATGCATTTGTATTCTAGTATATTGCTTCATTGATTATTCAGTCAACCCAAGCTGAATTAAGTAGTTAGAGTACTATTTGAATTGAAGTATAATATTGTTACGGTACCACTGTTATGAAACAACCAATAATGCTAGGAAGAGAGCTTTTATGCATTGGTGTTTGTAAAAAACAGAAAAGTCATTTGCCGTGAAAGGAAAGGTTATTTGTTTCAAAAGTAAGTTGAATATCAGCAAATTTAATTGAGCAGAAGTGAGATTATGTTGTTTCATTTGAAGTTTTTCTTTTTCCTGGTAGTCTATCCTAACAAAATTACGCCAACCGTAATGTGAGAATTTCATGATATTAGGCAGGAAGTTTTCTTATGATTAGCATGTCGTTTTATATACAAGAATGTTTTAATTAATGAATGGATGATAGAACAATCAGTTATTGGTAGGCTACCCTCTGAAGTAGATATCAGAGAACCAATAACTTTCTGTTTATAGCCTATTGACTTGACTTGTAGAGAATAAGAAGGAAGAATATTATTATTGTAGAGAATAAGATATTTTAGCATTAACTTAAATGCAATTAATACAGATGCAGAGTAGGCTTACTGCTTCCATTTCAAAGATTAGGCTACTCTGTTACTGAGTAGGCTAAGGTCTACACGTCTACTCAAATATTCTATATAGCCTACTAGAGAATCATGTAATCTAGTATCCATGGGTCTACTGTTTACATAACTACCTACTGGTAATGTCCACTAGTAATTTGGATGATGTGGATTACAATACTAGATAGCCTATCCGTAAGGTTACCATACGTCCTCTTTTTCCCGGACATGTCCGGTTTTTTGGTCATTTGAAAACGTCCGGGCGGATTTTTCAGAAATCCCTTATTTGTCCGGGGTTTCACGGAAATGGGCAACAAACATACAGTAAATCATACTTTTTACTGATTTATCATAATCATTGTGTCGTAAGAGTTGTAGTGCCAATGTCTTTTCCCGTTATGTAAAGAGTGGTATAGTCTGTACAAGCAAAGAAGACCCTCTGGCAAAATGATAAAATGACTCCTGCTCGGTCAATATTGCTTAAAAAATAATTGATTTGGTCTCAATCGTAGAAAACATTCTGATCAATTTAAGACCAAATCAATATTTTTTGAACCAATATTGACCGGGCTGGAGTGAAAGTGAAAACAAAAGTTGTCAGATCCACAAAGTTTATTTAAAATATACTTTTCGATTGTAATTATGGATAAGTTTAAAGAAATTTTAAAAATGGTCTTGTTATTCTAAAACTGCATGTAGTATTTCAAATTAATGCCAATATTGGGAGCTTATTATACTAGTTGGCAAGTCAAGTTCATGCAAGGTCATTGAGAGGTTTGGGACATGCATACTTGATAAATTTTATTCATTTGATATTGGAGTCATCAATTAGGAATAGTTTCCATCTTCTTGCACTTAATAATTTATTTTCAAATCACTTCTAGGAGAAGCAAATTCTCAATATTTGTGAGAGCTGATTCAAGTTTTTGAACAATGAATTTAATGTTTGATAAGTAATGAAGTTTCAATTAAACTAACTAATGAAGTCTTATGAAACGAATCAACAAATAAGAATGTTGTTGAATGGGAAGATTCTACTGATAATCTACCAATAAAACAAATATAAACAAACAAAACAGAAAACACAAGTGTGATGGATCGACCAAAACAAAGTTTTGAGGTTATGAAAATGACGTTTCTAGGCGTTTTGTTCCTAGTTCCAAGCATCAAGCCAGTCCACTGCCTCTTTGATTCCCAAAAACTTACGTTTTCGGAACCACAGTTCAGTTTGTGCTGGTGAAATCCGTCTGAGTTCAAAACTACCAGTAAGTTGGGAACCACAATTTCGAAAACTACAGTTACTTCGGTTTTGGTGAAATTCACCCTCAGTCTTCAGATAGACCCTAACCTAAATAGCTTTTAGGTTAGAAACTGTAGTTTTTGATGGCTGACTGACCAAAATTGGTGAGTTATTTGTGAACGGAGTTTTCGAGGTCACGTGACCTTAACCGGGTGTGGTGAAATCCGATTTTGTCAGTTACGGGCTAACTGTCAGTTTTGATAAAACTAACTGTAGTTTTAGTTCTTGGTGAAATCGGGCCTTAGAAGTTTCTAGGAATTCTTCTCGATTGGCGATCGGCTCCTTCCTTTCATGTATTGTTTTTGAGGGAATTTTTGTCTTCATGGAAGGTTCAATAGTGCGTCTCCGACAATGAATGAAAAGTTCTGACTATATAACTATAGCTCTATAGTATATTTTCCTTTGTTATAAATACAAAAAAGTATCAATAACAAAAGTAGAATGCTTTTCAGGGTTTGTCTGCCTTGAGTCAAGGGATGCAGAGGATGCTTTTGTTTTGCTGACTGGTTTGCAAACACGTTTTACCCAACTTCCCCCACTTAGAGAAATTTCAACAAATGGTCAAAATTGTGACAATAAACGCTTGAAATGTGGGAGGGTTGTCTTCAAAAATACCACTGACGGATGAATAGATGAACAGTTGACGTTGACTTGCATACGTGAAAAGTTCGTAATTTTCGGGTTGTTCAGTTGTTGCCTGAGGATTTCAATGGACCATTGAAAATACTGAGACTCAGTGTAGGCCTACCAGTCCTAGACAATATTGCTGAAAGAGCCAATAGCAATGTAAACTCTTCAAACATTAATGTACAGTTAGGTATGGATGAACTTTGCAATAGTGCTACAAATTTTGAAAAAATTGTCACAGCTAATGAAATAGTTTCAAAAATTGATCTCAAGTGTCTGCCTATTGAAAATGATAATACAGTTCCCAACAATGAAAATGTAATAATTTTAAACTACGATCCTGAGTGTCATCTGCCTATTGAAAATGATAATAATACAGTGCCCAACAATGAAAATGTAATAATTTTAAACTACAATCCTGAGTGTCATCTGCCTATTGAAAATGATAATACAGTGCCCAACGATGAAAATGTTACAGTAATTTCAAATTATGATCCTGAGTGTCTGCCAATTGAAAATGATGATTCAGTCCCCAATGATGGAAATTAAATGATAATTTCAAATCATGATCTTGAGTATCTGTCTATTGAAAGTGATGATACAGTGCCTAATAATGGAAATGTAGTTGTAATGTCAAATAATAATCAAGAGTATCTGCCTATTCAGAACAGTAATACAGAGCCCAATGATGAAAACTGTTTTTTAGGAGAGAGTAATACTGAGCAGGAGACAGATAGTGATTGTTATGTAGTTGGCACTAGTGGAAAAAGAAAGAAAAAGTCAACAAATAAAAGGCTTGAAAGGAAAATTAAAAGACAGCATGGTGAACATTATATTACTAGTAGAAAAAAAGACATTGCAGCAAGGTGTGTAAAGCCTAGCCCTTGTGATGATGGAAAATGCCTGAATAATTGTGCTGCAAATTTCAGCAGAGAAGTAAAACAAGACCTCATGAACAAGTATTGGAAATTGACTTCGGAAAATGAAAAAAAATCCTTTCTTCTATCATGCATAAAGGAGGTTCCAAAAGCAAGAACATATACCAAAGCCAAAGAAAGCTGTCGTACCAGGACCTTACAATATTTTTTACCTCAAGGTGGATAAAAAATACGAGTATGCCAACAATTTATTTTGAAAACATTGGACATCAGTCAAAAACAATTGCAATATACTTTCAACAAAAGAACCGATCTCAACACACCCAAGCCTGATGAAAGAGGACACAAAACTCCACCAAATAAAACGCCAAACAATATGAAAGGAAGAGTAATTAATTTCATAAAAAAACTACCTGCAGTTAAATCGCACTATTGCCGGGCTAGTTCTTCAAAAAAATATTTGCCAGTAGAATTTAAGAATTTAACAAATTTGTACTGTATTTATAAAGAACATGAACAAAATGAAGGAGTTTGCTTTGTGAAGGAAAAAATATTCAAAGACATTTTCAGAAAAGAATTCAATGTTGGGATACATGCTCCTAAGAAAGACAATGTGTTGTTTGTGAATCACATAAAAACACACAAATGCCAGACAATGCCAATAATGAAATTTACAATGCACATATGAATGAAAAGATGTACAGTAAAGTTATTTTCCAAAAAGATCAAGCTGATAGCAACAAAGATAATTTTTTGTGTATTTCATTTGACCTTCAAAAGGTTTTGAATATGCCACATGGTGACAATATTTTGCTCTATTATAGCAGAAAATATTCAGTTTATAATTTAACATTTTATGAGACTGGCACAAAGAATGGACATTGCTACTTATGGGGAGAGAGTGACAGACATCAAGGCTCAAATGAAATAAGTTCAATTCTATTCATGTATCTTAAGAAATTGGACAAAGAACGTAGTTTTCAAAATATTGCCCTCTACTGCGATAGTTGCCCTGGACAAAATAAGAACAGACAAGTTATTTCAATGCTGTACACATTTCTACATTCAGCATCTTCTGTGCAACAAATAACCATTAATTACTTACTGCCGGGTCACACATACATGCCTGTAGATTCAGTTCATGCATGTATTGAGTCGAACTTGAAAAAAAAGGTAATATGGGCACCTTCAGAGTGGTCCACTGTTGTCAGGAATTCAAGGATCAATCCCTGTCCATTCAATGTCATCACATTAAACTTCAAAGATTTCAAGGATTGGAAGACTGTTCAAGAATCGATATTCCCTGCTACAAGGAACAGGTATGACAATGGAAGCAAAATTGTATTCAAGTATATAAGAAGAATCACTTTGTTGAAAAATGAAAATCTATTAAGAATCAAAACATCGTTCAGTGAAGCTGCCCAGGAATATACAGTAAAAATTCGAGCTCCAAGACAACGAACCAGCAACTTCTCATGTCCTAGAAGTTTATACACTGAGAGACTTCCCATTGCTGACATGAAATATAGAGACCTATCAAGTTTGTGTAGGCAAGGAATTGTTCCTCAACAATACCACAGGGAGTACCAGATGTTACCATGCCGTATTACTGTACCAGACATGTTGATGGAAACAGATGACAAAGATGACAATACAGTGAATGATGATGTGGAAAATGCTTGATAAAGTCAAGTTTCTATTGAAAAAAGCAAGTAAGAACATTTCCTCTTTCTAAAAAATTCATTATGTTTCTCTAATAGTTGAGTAAAAACATTTCATTTTTTTAAAAATTTAGTATGTTTCTCTAATAAAAATTTAGTATGTTTCTCTAATAAAAATTCAGTATGTTTCTCTAATGAAATTTAGTATGTTTCTCTAATGAAAATTCAGTATGTTTCTCTAATGAGAATTCAGTATGTTTCTCTAATACATTCATGAGCAATTCAATGGCCACAGAATGTTTATCATTACAACGTAACCCACACTAATATAATTTTGACAAAAGTAAAGTGACTTAACCCACATTTTTGATTCAAAATATATTTTTTTTAAATTTATATGACTAATGGATGTGTAAATTCTTTGCTGATTACATTATAAATAAGGTGGAGAACCATTAAAGTACATTTTTATTCAATTAACTACTTAAAAAAAATTGTAAACAGAAAAATTGTCTCCTGAAAAAAATCCAATTTGTGGGTTAAGACATTTTACCCAAACACCATCGATATTATGACAAACTTCTTCCAGTGTCTCTGAATTTATGTGTCACAATAATTGTGAGTACACAATTATTCTATAAATATGAACATACTAATACACCCAATGGACAATGAAGCTCATGGGGGCTGTGCAATAATATGGCAATAATATGGTGTGTGGGTGGCTCGTTGGAGGAGTGATAAAGCGCCGGTCTGATAACCAGGTGGACCCTGGTTCGAATCCCAAGCGGAGAACAATTTTTGAGCACAGCACAATCACATAGATATAACCACCCCGTCTTTCAGAGGAGACAATAAGCCGTCGGTCCCGACTACCTAAAAAGTAGTTGTCATGTATCATACATTTCATTACTCACGCACAAGCCTATGAGCTTATGTGGGCTTCACCCTCATAAACAAACAAACAATAATAGTCAAAAAATATATAAAACATTATAAAGAATGCAATGTACTATTGGCAGAAGTACAGGTCACACCGCCACAGTAATAGGAGTTGAAACACTTGCTCAAAATCTTAGAATTGGAGCAATCTACTGTTCTCCTGGATAAAATTAAAAAAATAATCAATACAAAATGATACGGTACTAGAGCACTTGCTGGGTGATAGATTTATTCTAGGGGGAGATTTAATTCTAAGCATATCGACTGGGATTCTTGTTTGTCATCCACAAAAGTAATGGATGAAGAAGGAGGTATATAAGGTAACTTATATAAGGTATATAAGCGGTATAAGAGAATTGAGAGATGCTATCAATGAATATTAGGATGAATTTCCATTCTTCAATGAGTCTAACTTATTGACCAAGAGACACAAATCAAATCCCAGACCTTCTAGACTTTTCCATATCAAAGAGAATAACTAGCAATTTTACTCATATTGAGGAAAATTTTGATCTATATAGGTTCATATCATTCTGCTGTAGGCCTAATAGGGTAAGTGTACCAGTAAATGACCACCCACCAGTGAATGACCATTTTGTGTTTGAAAAATCATAATAAGAATTCCATACACATTAGCCAATCAATCAAGAGCTCACAACTAACTATGAATCATATGCTTGCCATCTCACTTCTCATTTGCTGTCACAGAAGCTTGTCAACGCTTTGTGAATCTGTTTGAAGCAACTATCAACAACGATCAACAACAACTATCCATCTGCAATAGTGAAGATCCTAGAAAGGTAAGACAAAATTTGATTTTCTTATTCTAGGAGACACATTTTCATAACTTTATCAGTTTTATCAAGTAGTTAATTACTCAATGATGTATATCAAATGATTTTGGAATGCATAACCTAACTAATTTTTAGGTAATAATGCTGGACATGCATTGGAACACAACCTACTGTGGTAACCAGTGAATGACCGATTCGGTCATTTACTGGATATAATCTAATATTTTTCTTGAACAGCTGATTCCTTCTATAATGAAGTTTTTGAGCTGGGAAACACTTCTGTTGGGTTAGAAATGCTGTTTTCTAGTCCTATCCAGTGAATGACCGGGGGTTAAAGTCTTGGAGTCATTCACTGGATTAGACCGTCATTTACTGGATCAAATCAATTATGGATGATTATTTGATCATTGGATGATTCTTTATTGTCAGTAATGAGGGAAAACAGTGGTATTAATTCATAAATATAATATTTTCACTGCTTTGTATGTGAAAACTCATTTTCTTGATAAATCTTTTATTATATATATAATTAATTCTCACTCCAAAGAAATCTAATGTTAGTTCATTGCCTTTTAAAGCACAGCCTATTTTCTTTTGGGTAGCTTAGCCTACCTGATTAAAACCTATAGAATTTATATCAAAATGAAAAACGAGATTCACTAACTATGCCCATTCACAATTTGTTTCAGATGGAAAATGAAGAGGACAACGTGGATCGGCCAGATCATCCAGTCACAGAAGGAAAAAGAGCCTACAAGAGATTTGCGTACACCATCGAGACACTCCAAAAGGCGATTGAAGAGGTGAAGTCGGGGAAGTCTTCAGCCAATAAAGCATCCAAGGTATTTGGAATACCAAAAGGTACACTTATCAAAAACTCCATTCCGATGGGCCACTTGATTTGAAAATGGGCCCCTCTTCAATACTTACACCAGAAGAAGAAAGAAAACTTGAAGAATGGATTCTGGGGAAAGCAAAGGATTTCCGATGCATCCAGATGAAGTGAAAGACACTGTTGAAAAAATAATCAGAGATATAGGAAGAGAGAATCCTTTTACAAATAATCGACCAGGGAGAAAGTGGATGGATTTGTTCTTAAAACATCATCCAAATATTGTAAAGAAGAATGCAGAGATTGTGTCAAAAGCAAGGGCTCAAGTCACCGAATTGAAAATTCGTGAGTGGTTTAGGGAACTGTCAGAATATCTGAAAGAAGAAGATGCAGAAGATATTTTGGGATTGCCCCGAAAGAATTTTCAATCTAGATGAGACCCGGGTATGTATTTGTCCCAAGTCTGGGAAGCTCTTAGGGCCAAAGAGCTACAGAAACTTTTATGAAATTGCTCCTGGACCCGAAAAACAATGCATTACTGTGCTTTGCAATTTTAGTGCAGCAGGAGAGGCTCTGGATCCAATGATAGTATTTCCCTACAAGAGAATACCAAGAGACATTGCAGACTCGGTTCCCCCTGGATTTGCCATTGGTCGGAGTGACAGTGGGTGGATGGTTAGTGAGACTTTCTTTGAGTATATCGCAAATGTATTTTACCCATCACTGGTAAAATCTAATGTACAATTCCCAGTTATTATTTTATTAGATGGACATAAGTCTCATATAAATGAGCAGCTCTACAGATTCTGCAAAGACAAGAATATTCTTCTATTTTGCCTACTGCCCAATGCAACCCACATTTTGCAGCCTTGTGATGTCTCTATATTCAAACCGTTGAAATCAGCTTGGAAAAAGAGTATTCATAAGTTCAAGCAAACGACAAACAAAAGTGTATCTAGATTGAATTTCGCTCCACTGTTCCAAGAGGCATTTAAAGCTATAACCCAAGACTCAATAAAGAATGGATTCAAAGCTTGTGGGTTGTACCCTTAACCCTGATTCAGTAGACTATACAAAATGTATTCCTGATAGACCCAGACTGGAGTGTAGGCCTACAGAAGATCCAGAGATACAGTGTTCCAAAGATGAGTACAAAACAGCTTGTAAAGTTTTGAAAGGAGATGAGTGAGGAGACAAGAGTGAGTTTCATGACTGCTGTTGATAAGAATGAAGTTGAACGTGAAATTGAACCTGAATTGAGAATACTTTTCCAAATTTGGAGAAGCATGAAAGAGAAGGCAGGTGATATTCAAAGTGCAGACTGTGCAGTGACTGTTGAGAATGATGGAGAACCAGCAACAACAGAAAAACCTACTGAGGAAAGTATCAATTTATCAGACGTCCTCATCTCTTTTGAAGATGCGCAGGAACAAACAGGATTGAATGAAAGTAGTCTGACTAGAATTTTGTGTGAGGAGCCAGCTGTAGAAGTTATTGTTTATGGTGCTGAAGTTGATATACAACCTTCATCTGAAAAAGTCACAAGACAGTGGAAAATGAAGCCAGTAGGCCTATCATTGAAACTTTAAATGAGGAGCCAGCTTTGCAAGTTGTTTCTACAATAACGTCCAAATTCAATGAAGATTCACAACAAAACGATGAAGTAGCTGACACGAATCCATGGAGCAAACATTTGCATTGGCCAGTGACTGATGTGACTTCAAAAAGAAAACGAAGAATTCAAGAGAGAGTACCATTTGCTGTTACTTCAACTAAATGGAAAGCATTCCACGAAAATAAAGCGATGGAGAAAGAAATCAAAGAGACTGAAGCAAAAAAAAAAAAGAAAAACAAGAAGAAGCAAAAGCAGCTAAGCAAACTGAGAAACAAAACAAAGGAAATAGAAGGAAGCTGGATGAACTACAGAAAAGAAAAGCAAAGAAACTAAAAACTCAAGACCTACCAGACTTGACCCTGCCACCTTCAACATCATCTTCTAATCTACCAAGAAGAATTCTGCAAAACCCACCAGTACTGTGACAAGAGAGGATGATAATGAATTCAATGTTAATGATTATGTTATTTTTAGGTATGAAGGTACTCCTGAAAATAGAACTCCAGGTCAGATAATTGAAAAAAAAATAATCGATACAAAATAAAGGAATTTGTAAGACTGGGGAGAACTTCCCGATGGTATTCTCCCATGACAAAGAACAATTGTGGTATGATGAGTGTGAAATAGTAAAAAATTCCCTCCAGAGGATAAAAATGATGGTTTATTTGTATTTTATGAATTCATTGAGTTTTAATTTTGAACAGGCTAGTCACTTGAAAATTTTTTAAATTTCCATGTCCAATCTATTTTACTTTTTGTAAACAATATAACTTTTTGTATAATGTAATTTTGTTCATTTGAAAAAAAATTAAAACACTAGGCCTAGGCCTACCAATTCTCAATTACTGTATTGCCTTATTGCTAGTGAATGACCGATGTGTGAATGACCGGTCGTTCACTGGTTCTGTATGGGGGTCATACACTGGAACAACCCCGGTCATCTTTTGGTTTACTGACTTGGGTCCATTAATGATGTTTAGAGGGATTCATTTGATTTTTTTAACAATTTTTGACTGGTCCAAATGAGAAGTGAGATTATTGAAAAGAAAATGACGCTGGTTCCATAAGAAAGAATGGGAGTAGACGATTGTTTCAGGAGAAAAAAGTGAGTAACATGTCTTAATCGGTCATTTACTGGTTCACTTACCCTACTCAAGCTCAGCAAGAGAATAATAAAAAGCCAAGCTAAGCCCACACTTGTTACTGTTACTTGTTACCCACAAACTAAGTTACTGTAATATTTTTTACAATTAATGCAACTAGTATTACTAATGCAAAGTATTAGCAAAGGTGATGATGAGTCAGCGAATGATGATGTTTATTTGGTGAATGAAAGATGATGGAAGCTAACATTACAATTTTCACTTTGAAAAACACTTTCAAAAAGCAGCCTGGCAGAATAAAGTTTCGAACTAGCCTACAGTAGCTTACCAAAGTAAAGTTAATTGTTGTAACTTTCAGGAATAACATTGATTAAAATTGAAATATGTCATTCTTGGGTCAATAATTTTTATGATGATATTCAAATTGTATATTTACACACTGAATGTTTGAATTGAATTTAGTGTCAGCCTATCTTAGCTTATACCGTATTTGGTATATGTATATCCGGTAGTATATCCTAGGCCTGCTTAAGAACTTTTTAAACCCCCTCCAACTTGAAAAAATATTCCAGAGCTCTAATTTTATTAAAAATCTTATAAATATTTGATTTAGAATGACATATTATCTGTTAATAACACTCAACAAAACCATGAATAAGGTTATGTTATAGTAAACAGAACTAACAGACTCTTTGGTTGAATACAAAATGATAGAAGGCAGAAGACAGACGATAGGCTGTGGTGTTGAAGAATAATGGCTGTGGCTGCGCTGGCTTTCGGAAGAGTTGTTTTTCGGAACACTCGTAGCCACCCTGCAGTAAGTATGTTGAGTCATAACCATCTATCATTTCTCAGACCTTAATGTACAAACCAAGATGGCGGCAATATGGGCCTAGCCAAGCATAATAGCAATAGTTCAAGTTGCTATTCTTTAGAAGTACCTAATAAGACAGATATAGCATATTTTTTATTGTTGAACATTATGATATTACAATATAATAAATATCCAATACAAAATTAAGAATCATTACAATATGATGAACTTCAAACTAGAATCTGTTGTTATTCTATGTGAAAATGGAAATTCAAGACACTCAAATTTCAATCAGTTTTCTCCAACATGTTTATACTTCACTTGCTGCTCATTTTAACCTTCTTCCATCTCTGAACCTTACCCCCAATATTTTCAGTTTATTTTTCCTTTGGCTTGCAAGTTTGAGACATCTTATTGTCTTCTTCAAATTCCAGTATCCATCCAAAAAATGTAATTTCAACTCCTCAAAACTTGTTTTTAGTGTTATTCAAGCTTTTAGTTGTGTATTTTTATCATTTATTTACATATTCTAGATCTAAACTCCAAGAAAAAAATAAATTATTTACTCTCCCTCACCCTCTCAGAGGTACTGGTACGACGTTTTAGGCCTACCAGTTTGTAGGCTACAGTCACAGATTAAGCACTGTTTGTAACTTAATCATTTGATATTTTGGAGCTAACTGGTACACAAGGCAGATTACTGATTCCATTAATTATTGTCTTTCACTTTTATAAAAAGCATAAAGCACATAGGCTAGTTTGTTGGAATTGAAGGAAATACATCACTTCTCTTGGCACTCCAATGTTTTTCTCTTGGCACCCCAATTAGTTAGCAGTCTATGACAAGAAAAACGTTTTCCTTAATAATAAAACGTTCTTCAAAATTATTAACACTAACTATCAAGCTGCCCTTCACTTCAAAATTTTGATGAAAACTTTTCTAACCAATATGTCCATTGAGAGTTTGTTTTCAGGAAACGTGAAAATAGAAATATGAATTGAATTACCATACTTGAATATTCACAATCAGTAACACAACACAGACGACCAATGACATAACATGACATTAGTAATAAATTATTAAATACTCAAGAAAATATGCCACAATATTTAACATAAAACAAGACAAACCACAAGTGTAATCCATTGTCAACCTAGTAAACATTCAGTAGGCCTACCCTAAGTAATTAGATTGGAGAGGTATTAGTCATTGTACATCTACGCGTTAGCAAGAATAAAAAAATACTATTTCTGACGTCACTCACACCATACACTCTGATTTGTAATACATAATTAGGTTGATATCTAATCAGCTGTGGTGTCGCTGACGTCAGAACTCACAGTTTTTTCCAGTCTGGGTGCGCGTGATTATAACCTCTTCAATCTAATAACCTTGGGCCTACCTATGAAATGTACCGAAAATTATTTTTATAATAAAACATAAGATTTTTGGTCAACATAACCAAAATGCTATGAAATCATGAATTTGGAGTAGGGCAATTACGTCCGCCATTTTCCATACAATCAATAGTTACATTAAGGTCTGAGAAATGACATAGATGGTTATTAGGGCTCTATAAAAAGGGGGTAGACGCACGGTCCACCATTCTGTGGTCAACTTTTAGCGCCAGGTTTGAATTCATTCAATTCGACAGTCAAACATATGATTAATAATGAAAATTATGTTAGAAAAAAATAATACTCACTTCACAGAGCATTGAATTTCCAGTCTGGCAATTTTTAAGTCAAAATTTTAACCTTGATTCATCTTCCTGAATTTGGTAAATTTGTATGTTTTTAATTTCAGTTTTATAATAAAAATGGTTATATTTTTTGCAATTTGATGCTAAGCAATATGAACCATTTTATATGACAAATTAACCTCCAAGATTTCAAAACAATAATTTAATTCATTTGCACAACTTGATAAACATCTGTTGATCGTCTCTATCATAAAAAATATTTATATGAATTCAAACCTAGCGCTAAAAGTTGACCACAGAATGGCGGACCGTGCATCTACCCCCTTTTTATAGAGCCCTAATGGTTATGGTTGAGTAGCATGAGCAGAGTTAGAAGATATCACTTAGGGGCAGTCTGGGGGGTATGGAATACCCACCAGGCGAAGGGGGGTCCGGGAAATTTTTAATTTCTAGTTGAAAAAACGCAGTTTAGAACAAATTCCGGACGTCCAAAATAAATACTACAACTGTTCATAAAATGACTCTTTCTTCCTATATAATAGCCATTTCCATTCTACATTCAAGTAGAAGCAATATTCTTTATTGTAGGTCCTATTCAAAACCTCTACCGCCAATTTGGTTACCCACTTGGAACAAATTTTGTTTTTTGACATCATTGTCTATCTGGAATTCAAGTCCAATGCGTCAATATTTCAATTTTGGGCAGAGATCAATCACAGATGAGTGCCAAATCAAGACAGTTGGGTGAATGGTAGGGAACATATGGTATCAATTTCAGTTTGTTTTTTTGAGCAAATTATCTCTTCTGCCCTATATAAATCGCTTGTTTAAATTTTTTGGCCTAAGAGAATCAGAGTGTTTCCATTGTTGTGATACTTTCGGTTTTAGCATGGAGTAAATAACATGTAGGCCTACAGTATCGGTATCATTAACCTCAACATAAGAGTTGAAGAATTCATCAGTATTCAGATTCCAAACGGACAACAATGACAAAAACAAAGTTGCACAATGTTTAAAGGTGTTGGGGGTGGAATGGTTGAAGTGGTCCTACAAAAATTGTAGAACTGGAATGCATTTATGAAAGTGATAATCATTTATAAAAAACAGGAGAAATCAGGCTTTCCAACGATGTAGGGAAATACCTATGAAATATTGTTTTACACTTGAATAAATGTGGGGAAGTTTATTTTATGAACAGACTAAACATAATAACTATGTTGAAACATTTATGAATTTGTAAATTCATTGATATCTTCAAAACAATTTTACTAGTTGAAGAAAAGGAAAAAGCATATCATGTTATCAATGACTAATTTCATGTTTGTAGGAATTTCTTATCTACATTGCAATAAAACTTATTTCAAATTTAGTCTATTTATTAAAGTATAAGATTATACTCCAAAATATAGAAAAAAGCAAGAAATTGATCCAAATCAACTGAATAAGCTAATTCAGAGTGGACTGGGGCGCACTCCATTACCATCGCACAAGTAGAATTAAATACTTATGTGGGCATCATACGGAAAAAAATTCAACCCAAGTGACCAAAATTGGTAACCGATAACAAATAATCTTATAAAGCATTGGAAAGGATAATTGAAAAGATGAATTTTACCACCACACAACAAAAGTGAGTACTTCTAATACCATAATACTGTATTATCAATCTAGCTTATCTTAGTTTCCAGTTTTCTACACCTCATATGGCACATACTTGGAGAGTGTAAAGTGATTTTTGATACAAGTAAAATTGACTAAATTTGAATGTTAGGCCTAGTATAGTAGTAAGTTCTTGAACATTCTGAATA
>CM029546.1:33582203-33615998 GCA_017141385.1 Sogatella furcifera
CTCTCTCATTAAATGAGACTAATGGAAATAGTCTAAATCATAGATTTAGTAAAATATTGAGATACCGGGTTCGGTTGGCAGACCTTTATCAATAATGAAATGGGAAGATAAAATTGAATTTACTGGTTACTTTGGTTTACCAGACTTTTGAATGAAGTGAGAGTTCGTGGGAGACCAAAGATGAGATGCAGAGACAGAGTGGGGGCTCACTTTCAAGAGAATGATTAGGTATAGTATAGATTAGGTTAGGTATAGAAAGGAATGGTATAGAAAGGAGGAAACGATAGACTGGGCGCTGTGAAGAAGTAGACTTCAAGAAAGGAATGTTTGTTTGTCAATGGCTCAACAGCCCATGAAGGGCCTAGGCCTGCCAGCTGGTATCTAGTTACGTATTCACTCCACTATACAGCAAAGGAAACCGTTATCTCAATACTGTTTAAAATCTTTGGTCTTGTCAATTTCTATTTACTGATGCATTTTCTGCAATTTAAATATATTATTTAAGACTTTTCCTTGTTTTCCATGCTATTTCATGTAGGTAAAATTAAATCCCAAGTGTTTTCTTTCATTTTGAAATCTATGTTGGTAGAGTATTGTCGAGCAAAGAAGACATTTCTTCAAAATGGCAGCTGTTCAATGCTGCCAGCAGTTGAAATGAAAATAATCCCACTCTTATCATCTGCCTCTCATCATATCTCACTAGCGATATGTTGGCAGGAGTGATTTTGCACGTGATGTTGTAGATCTGCGTATGCATAGTTACATTCTTGTTTGAAAGAGCCATTTTGAAGTAATGTCTTCGAAATACTATACTAGTAAGGCTATTGGCTCAACAATACTATATTATGTTGAAGTAATTGATTTTGGTAATATTGTATATTTACTGTATCACTTAGGTTAATAAACCACTTGTGTGAATATTACATTATGTACAATACCATGAATAAATGAATTAAATTTGTGTTATTTTTCTTTTGCAGAGAGACGATAAGAGACGAGCGACTCACAATGAAGTGGAAAGGCGGCGGAGGGATAAAATCAATAACTGGATTATGAATCTTAGCAAAATAATTCCAGACTGCACCCAGGACACCTCGAAAGGATTTGAAACGCAGGTGAGGGTTTCAAGTGTTCAGATGATCCCAAAACATTTGTAAAAAAAATATTCCTCAACCTTCTTGAGTGGCTGTGAAGGTGATGAGGTAGTCATCCATATTGGATAAAAATACTTGAAATTGTCAAACCACCACCTGGGGAGACCAGCAACTCCCACGTGATTCTCAAACCACAGATTTATCAAAGATATAGTTACCGGTTTCGGTTGTTACAAATTATTTATCCCAGGTGAACTAAAATTGAAGTTCAAATTCTCTGTTCTAGTGAATCAGAGACTGATAATGATCAACATAACAACCGAAACAGGTTTCTCTATTTTTTATAAACTTGTAGATTGATAATATCTACCTGTTCGTTCAATGTTTCTTCAATCTTTTTGAGAAGCTCGAATTTGATCAATTTATATTGGAATCAAATATCTCATGTCAACCTGACAGTCAAGTCATCTTATTCTGTTTGTTTGTCTGAGGGTGAAGCATACACGAGCTCATAGACTTGTGCGTGGGTAATGAGATGAATGTTAATAATGATGGAAGACGACAACTTTTTAGGTTGTCATAACAGAGTGGCCATATTTAAGTGACTGTACTGTGGTCAGCGAATTTTGCCCCGGTTGAGATTCAAACCAACCTAGTCATCAAAAAACGCGTTATCAATCCCTCCAACTAGCCTAAAAACTTTGCTCAACTATGAACAAAGCATCCTCTGCGACCATAAAATCTTCATGGATTTGGCATTTTCAACAATATCTGCACTCAATTGAATAAGAAATCGCACAGCTTTCATCCTATTTCCAGTTCAATCCTAACTTTGCTTCATTATCCTTGCTGTGCATCTCATGACAATCTGACAGACAAGTCACCAAATTCAATTCTGAATATAGCATCCTGTGTAACAATGGAAAGATCATGGATTTGGCATTTTCATAAATATTCATACCCAATTGAATTAGAAACCACACAGTTTCTCTTCTATTTCCAGTTCAATAGTCAGTTTTCTTCATTTTCCTTGCTATGCATCTCATGTCAATCTGACAGTTAAGTCATCTCATTCAATCTTTGAATAGACAGCATCCTTTGTAGCTATTAAATGATCTTGAATTATACATTTTTATCAACATTTATATCCAATTGAATTAGAAACCACACAGCTTCTCTTCTATTTCCAGTTCAGTAGTCACTTTTCTACATTATCCTTAGTGTACATTTTCATGTCAATGTGACAGTCAAGTCATCTCATTCAATCTTGAATATAGCATCCTGTGTAGCAACAAAATCATAGATTTGGCATTTTTAACAATATCTGCTTCCAATTAAATAAGAAAAAACACAGCTTTCCTCCTATTTCCAGTTCATACCTTGCTATGCGGCATTATCCTTCCTAAGCATATCATGTCAATGTGACAGTCAAGTCGTCTCGTTCAACTATGAGCATTCTCTTAAACAGTGAAATGATGATAGATTTAGCGTTTTCAAAAATATTTGCAACTGATTGGATAAGAAAACACACAGCTTTTCTCTTATTTCCCACTCAATCCTTACTTTGCTTTATTATCCTTGCTATGTATCTCATGTCAACTTGACAGTCAAGTCCTCTCATTCAATTAAGAATATATCATCCTGTGTAACAATTGAATTATCATGGGTTTGGTATTTTAAACAATATTTCTACCCAATTGAATAAGAAAACCCTCCGCTTTCCTCCTATTTCCAGATCAATCCTCACTTTGCTCCAGTATCCTCTCTCTACATCATAGATGAACCTGACAGTCAAGTCATCTCATTCAATCATGAGTATTTCCTGTAGCATTCTATCAAGGAATTATAAATGAAAAATTAATCCAGTAGTGTATTCATAAGATTGCATCATTAGTGAACAAACAATTAGTCTAATACTGTATTTATAAATTTGCATTATTGTTATTGTGAATTCTTTCTTCCTTACTTTTTTTCTCAATGTCTTACCCCTTCCCATTCCTTCCTATCTCTTCACCCTAGCTGCCTATTACATGGGAAACCATAGTTGGTTGGGTATTATTTCTTCTCTCTTTTCTTTCCAGCACACCCAACCATGAAGCCTGTGTTTTGTTTAATGTGTCATTGTTGTTGTATATTTTTTTATTGAAATTTATTGTATTTATTTTTGCCTTTTGTGTGTTTTAATAAATTTAAAAATTAAAAAAAAAGTAAATAAGTTCTTTCCATGTACTATATATTGGTTAAGAATGAGAATGATTTTATTTCTTCAGTGCATACAAACAATGCTATCGGAAACGTTTAATTAATAATATAATACAAATACCACAGGTACATACAATAGGTTGTGAATTTTAGATAATACAATACAAAATTTCATTACATAGAAAATAGTTTTTGATTTTTTGGAATGTGTTTTTCAGAGTAAGGGCGGCATCTTAGCAAAGGCCTGCGACTATATAACCGAACTGAAGCAGTCGAACTCGCGGTTGAACGAATACATGAAGGAAAACGAACAGCTGCTGGCTGAACTGGAAATGGTCACCAGGCAAATGGATGCACTGAAACTGGAAAACCACCAGCTGAGGGAACAACTTGTCCAGCATGGCATCATACCCACAACAGACTCCCTCTCATAGCCTACGACCTTGTCAACTCTATTTGATTTAGATTGAATAAGTTGTTTGTTGTAAAAGGTGAGAGAAAAGTAGAAAGTAAAGAGAGAAAGATAAAGGTGGTGAATGGAGGGAGAGAGGTACAGTCTGCCCAAACAAAGAAGACATTCTGGCAAGATAGGGAAAACACTCCAGCTTGGTCAATATTTGTTCAAAAATTATAATTCTAGTTTCAAATTATAGATTAGAATGGTTCTTACAATTTGAGACCAAATTTATAGTTTTAAACCAATTTTGACTGAGCTTGAGTAATTTTTTCCATCTTGCCAGAATGTCTTCTTTGCTTGGACAGACTAATTTTACCTAGTGATGCGAAAACTCTAAACTGCGTAACCTGTTGAAGGCTGCGCATTCTAGTTTTTCCTAGTAAAGAAGACATTCTGGCAAGATGGAAAAATGTATCCAGATCGGCCAATATTGGTTCAAATTTTTTAAAAATTTGCTTTAAATTGTTGAGCAGAATGTTTCCTAGAATTTTAAACTGAATTTATCATTCTTGAACTAATAATGACAGAGCTGGAGTCATTTTCCTACCTTTACAAAATGTCTTCTTTGCTTGGACAGACCTTAGAGAGTGGATAGAGGTACTTTCATCTAGTGATGCGAAAACTCTAATAAAAATGTTCCTCCTTGATAAAAAATACATAGAGATGTTATCACACCACTATTCCTCAACAGATATAGTATTGTGATTGATATCATTCTATTTTCCTTTGATTATGGACCAGTAACGTTTGCTGCAACTCTGAACATTACTGAAAGGTCATCAAATTTAGAGTTATCTTTGCTAGGGTGAAGTACCTTGTTCGAACCAGAGAGCTAGGATTGAGCCGAATTCTATTGCCTTATTGTGTGATTGATCTCTTATCGAAGTTCTTGCAACTACATATTCGTCAACAGAGTAATAAGATTCTAGTTTTGGTTGGTACCCTGTGTCAAGTTGAGCCTGTACCAAAGTAAGGCTCACTATAGCTGTCGCTAACAAAAAAATCAGGCTGTTTCCTAGCTTATGTAACCTACTAACAGCTGATATAAAGCAACTATTGTAGGAAGTCTTATTCTCTAAAATAAAAATCTTCCTATTCCACTCATCAATAAACTTTTTGTTTATTTCCTAATACATATTAACTCATTGAGCTCACTTATTGAACTGATAAATAATTCTATAAAGTTTGTTGATTTTGTTGAAATGTAGGAAGTCTTATTCTCTGAAATGAAAATCTTCCTATTTCACCCATCAATAAACTTTTCGTTTATTTCCAAGTACATGTTAACTCATTGAGCTCACTTATTGAACTGATAAATAATTCTATAAAGTTTGTTGATTCACTTATTAACACATGAGTTAAACATAACCATGTGAGTTCAGTGTATGACCGAATTGAAAGTATTTTCCACCTGAACATTTCACTGATTAAAATTAACTTTTCCTACACTATTGTCTCTTTTGATTTCAAAAACATCATCTAGGCATAGGTAAATAACAATTCTAAATTATAACATCAGCTGTTGGAGCGTACCAGGAGCAGACAAAACTGCTCAACTTCTCAGCTTCAGCTATCCAACACAGAAAGTCATTAATTTTGAATTTGTTTTTCTTTATATTTAAAATCTATTAACGTTCAACAGATTTCACATTAATTTTGGCTCAATTCGATTCCGCAATCTATTTATTCATAACATCACTATTAGTAGCCTACTATTACTAGTACCATTATCACTTTTAGTACTAGTACTATTGCTGTACTATTGTACATAATTGATGGCTATTGCTTTTGTCTTGGATAGAGACAACAGTGTCCTTTGGAAGCACTGTACTGAAACTGGATATGAACATTTTTGGATACGAGGGTATTATAAAGGTCTAGCTGCAGTATTAGTCTCAAAATCAACTATTCAACTAGTTGTTGAATATGTCATAAACTGTCATAACCCATAGTTCAATCACTAAAAACAGTTTATATAATCAGGAAATACTTTCCACTGGAATTTCGGCTCATCCGAGCTGGCTCTTGTTAAATAAGCTCCGTCATCTTGCCATTGGAAGCTGGAACATACCTGCTGAAGGCTGCAGACGTTAAAAGGCGTCAAAGGTGTTGAAGACGTTTGATTTTTGAACGGTTGAAAATTATTATCATTTATTGTATGATTGATTCCGAACTGGTCGCAAAACTCTTAGAAGTCACTTGAGCCTTGAATTGTATCCATTGTAATTGATGATTTTCTATAATGATTCAATATTATTTTTTCACAAATAACTGACAAACTAACGTTTAAATAAGCTGTTTAGTTCAGAATATTTCCACTAGCAACAAGTCGGTATTTTCCTACATATTAATAATTTTCAACCGTTGAGATTTCTCTTGATTCGCATTATTTGTTACATAGCAAGTTTGCATGTATTTGAAGTGATACTATTTTATAATAGCGTTAAATATATTGTTCAAGGCAATGACAATAGTGTCTTAAATAACTACCGTACTAGAAACTTATCTTTACTCTACTCGTAATTTTCAACTAAGCATTTTGAAAAAAAAAATGCAATTCGTGATACAAATACAATGTAAGCCTAGTACAACTGTTGCAATTAAAACAACCTCAATCTAGAAAAAAATCAGAAGTTTTAGGCTAATCATATTATCAAAATTTAACCCAACTATCATTCATGAATATTATTTTGTTTCTCATAATTTTTTATAATTCTTGTAATATTCCCAATACATATTTCTTGCAAAAAACTCATCCCCTTTGAGAACGAGCATAAGTATTATTTTAATTGATGGATAAAATAATCTTACAACTTTTAATCACATGTGACAAGCTATACTGTAAACTCATATTCATATCATTATTTTATGATTTCATCTAATTATAAAATGAACTTTCAAACAGACTACAAAATCACTTGAATCCTATTGAGCAATCATTGCAGTTGATTATAATCCTTCTTTTTAAATATTAAATTGTTAATTTGGACCATAGTTGAACATCGTATGTTAAATTAAATTATTAAATCAACAATTTTATTAGAAAAATTCTCTCATGTACTGAAATGTATCCTTTATCATACACTTGAAATTTCAATAGTTCTTTGTTCTTAATCCGTCCACAAATTTGTATTTGCAATTTACATATTAAAATTTTAGTCATCTATCAATTCATCTTCGATTATAATTGATGAATTACAGCTTAATCTTTTAATATTGAATTGAAATTATTCTTAAAACTCTATTCCAATGTAACCCAAATTCATTGAAGCTTTAAATCTTAAACTGAAAATCATTAAAAAAACATTTCTCTCTAATTATTGCCATTTTTTTTCAACGATAATTGATTGTGGCCTGCATATTATACCCAAAAGTTGTAAAATATCTCACTTGATAATAATAAGAGAGCATCAATAAATGTAGTATTGGATGAATTTGAACAATAATTCTATAACTTATTTGAATTAAGTAACGTTCGAAGAGAAATATATATGATTGAAAGTGGTATTCCATGAATTCTTGCATTCTTTTGCTGTGATTAACAGACGAGTTTCACATGCGTTAGTCAAAATCTATTATTTATAATAACTTGTGGGCTCTTAATTTTTTTACATTTTCCGTTTAAAACAATATTTTATTCAGTATCAATAAGATTTTTTCAGAAATATGCTATCAAGCTTTGAATGTTCCTTATTGGTATTCCATATGAAATGAATGGACTCAACTAATTTTCTTCATCTATCGATGCTTGTTTCATTTTGTGTAATTCCAGCACCCGTCTATAATAATTTTTCGTCCAAGCTTTCATTAGAAATTACAGTCTTTCAATTATTACATACATCACATTTGCCTAACTTGCTATTTCAATCCTACTACAGTGACTAGAAAAAAGACTTTGGGTAAAACTTTTATCTAGTCATTGTATTCAATACTACTCACTATTTTTTATCTGTATCATTTTATTTCTCATAATATTTCATTTTTCTGCTTCAAACCCAGAATTTTTACTATGTAAATTGAGATACGAGTAAAATTCATATTTAAAATCATTTCTCATTTTCAAAACTAGGACTTGTATTTATTCACCACTAAAATTTTGTGCCTCGTAGCATAATTATGCAGTAGGACTCGTTATTATTATTTGATTCTAATTTTAACGATTCTCTGTGAGTACGGTATCTATGTTTTACAGTTCATAAGGTGAAGTATTTTTTGTTCGGTTGAATTTTCAGTACCGGTAATAAATTTGTCAATTCTTTATAAATTTTTTTAATATTTCCTAGTATAAGAAGCTTTTTAGGATATCTAGATGTCTTTGAAAAGAACCTCACGTTTCAACCTATTATAATATTATTGATGTTTTGATTTGTTCTGAAATTATATTTTTAACAAACTAGTTGTCCTCAATCATTTGTTTCTGTTTGTTGAATAATTGATAATGATTATTCACACATGTTTGAAGAATTGTGTTCTTTTTAATTTTCCTAGTGTATTATTGATTATTCTATATTGTAAATATGTTCAATTATATAAATATGTAAATAGGATTATACTATTAAAAAGTATTATTTGAAAATAAAAGAAAGTTATTAAAAACCATATAGTTTCTGATTCTTATCTTCAACTTGCTTCGTCGGGATGATTGCTCGAAATCTTGAGCTTTCTTCAACTGGTAGCCTATTCTAACATAGGCTTTTCATTTAATATATAATCATATTGTATTCCCATCTTATCTCTTGAATGATAAAATTATGAAATACTATCAGGTAGCAAGGAGGCTACTCAAGAATCCCTATAAGGAAGATGAACAGAGCTGGTCCGTCCAAGCAAAGAAGACATTATAACAAGATGGGAAAATGACTCCAGCTCGGTCAATATTTGTTTAAAAATTTATTAGAAATTTGGCCTCAGATTGTAGGGAACGTTCTGCTCTTCAATTTGAGATTAAACTCATGATTTTTGAACGAATATTGACCAAGCTGGAGCTATTTTCCCTTCTTGCCAGAATGTCTTAATTATTAACTATAATTATTTATTTTTCCACTAGAACATGATTCGTTCATTCAAGAAAAATCCTATCACTTTATTTGTACCGTATATTATAAGAGGGGGATTTTAAATAGAGTGTTTCAGGAGGAATGTGAAATATACTTCTCGTTCTCAGGATTATTCCTTACACCAAGTAGTGAAAAAAATTCCCTAGGTTATACCCCCAGTAATGATTTGTTACCAAGATGACAAAACAAAAGGTTTATCTTCCGATCCATTTTCTATTGGTCCTTTTTCAAACGATCTTCTGTAGTAGACTACATAACGTACAAAAAAGATAAATGAGACCGCCTAAGTTTTTGGCGTCTAGCTGTACAAAAATAATCATTTCATTTTAAAATTAGCTGAGAACTTTAATAGAAACAGTTGGAAGTTTGTAAAATAAAAGTGTGCAAAACAGGCTAGAAACATATTTTCAACAAGGATGGGTTGCAAGGGCGTACTCAGGATTTTTCCAGGGGGGGGGGGGACAAGCCATGTTCCCTTTCACGTTGACCACCCCACCCCTCTCTTTCTAGGCCCCCTCAAAGAAAGAGGGGGGGGGGGTCAGTCATAATATTGTTCAGTTCACTACATTCTATAATGAAAAATTGAAAATAAAAATAAATTAACCATAATATTGTTAATAATTTAATATGGATGATTGTGATAGAAATGATTAATTTTCCATATTAATTTTCCAATAGAAGAATTAATTAAATATAAGTTATATGAGATAAGGTATTTTGTACTAACAAGCCCCACATTCTGTTTTAAATAATTTCATCACAAAGTTTGATTGTGATTCAATTTCTCTGTTCACTGATTGTTCAAAGCAAAAACAATCTATCAGGAGTTTATTGTTTGGCTGGTTCCATCCATTCAACATGATATTTCCAGGTCTGTTCATTGTATCCTATAATCTGCCCCATTGAGAATAATTATGTTGAGTTTCTGTCTCATTTCAACATTCCGAATTCTATCTTCTCTGGTACACCCCTTTAGGCTACTGCACTCAAAAATTGCATTTTAGCCACTTGTAACCTGCTCCATTCTTTATTTCTCGATACGGTACCCAGGTTTCAGAGACATATATAGAATACACATATATAAAATTTCAAATTGTCTCTCTCCTGGCTTCATTTTTCAAAGTCCTGTTGATTGTATCACAAATAGCTTGAAATCGATTTATTCAATAAGAAATATTCGGTTCCTTTTTTTCGTCTTAAACTTAACTTACTCAAACCTCACAAATAAGGATTTGAAGGAGACAAACAATTAAGCAATCCTTCAAAAGACAAACAATCTATTTAAAACTGCCTTCATTGTCTGTTTTCTCTCCTTTAAATCCTAATCCCGATTTGTGAGGTTTGGGTGCGTTAAAATGTAAAAATTTAATTTAGTGCGTTAGAATTAAAAATTCAATTCTCTACAATATTGCTTGATACGAAATACCAGTCAACAATAATGTAGCCTATCCTAAACTTCGGACAGTTTGAAAATATTAAGATACCTACTGTAGTATGTTTCTCACCCAGGAAAAATGCCCCAGAATATTATAAGGGAGTTCTGAAACACTATTTTATGGCTGGCTATTCAGCTCTGTATGAGTTTATTGAGAAATATGTAGTTTAGATTACTAAAGACCTCAAATTAAAAAGATAGTTTTGAGAAAGCATACGAAGGGTAGGCCTTCAAAATAATATTTTTCCCTGTAGTTGCTGAGATTGGTGGGAAAGCATTTGAAATGAGCAATGTGTGACTAGTATACTTGGAAAAATATTTGCAAAAAATTTAGCTGCTCCAATTAGGCTATCTCCAACTCTTTATTTTTCCTTTCATTCAAATACATTATACCACAGCTCTAAGTTTGCAGTAATGGATTCTAGCTCATGGAACTACATTGAAGATTCAAAATGTTTTTTCAATTCTCTGGAGCTATCTACTTGAACTAGAGTAATAGAGAGTTAGCAAGTAAAACGTAAAGATTTGGATAAGTCATCAACTCTCCAAGAAAATCAATTTTATAATTTATTAGTTATGAATATGAGGGATAAAATAATGTACTCCAAGTGCTAAGTGGAGAATAATTGAAAAGATCAATTATTTACCATAATTAATTAATAAATTGAAAAATAAATAAAAATCAAACAACCTTTTTTTGAAAACTTTAAAATTATAAAAAACACATACATGTTTCGGGAGCTAAGCCCATTCTCAATGTGGTTAAAAATAGTTATCTGAAATGACTATTGTCTGATAACTATTTTTAACCACATTGAGAATGGGCTTAGCTCCCGAAACATGTATGTGTTTTTTATAATTTTAAAGTTTTCAAAAAAAGGGTGTTTGATTTTTATTTATTTTTCAATTATTTTAAACAGTCCTAAGTTTTAAAGTTCTTTATTTAATTAATAAAATATGAAAATTCGCGAATCGTCCTCCATTCCAAGGTATAGAGCATATTGATGGACAGATTTGCGTGAACTTTGGAGTATTGTCTGTTGAACAAAAGCAATATTTTGAAGTGTTCAAAGTTTTTTTAGAGATTTCTCTAGTTTGTTTAACTTACACAAATAGACTTGAGAACAAATTGACTTAGACAAGTTGACAAGTTGACTTATCAATCAACTTGAGGTGATAGTGAAGTCATTCAAACCTCTGAAACATAAGAAATCGATGTTTAGAATTACCTTAATGGTTCTACTATTGATTTCTAGAAAAAAAAATACTTCATTTCTTCTATTGTAGCCTACAGTAAATGGCTGCATTTTTCCATGTTGGTGGACTTTATTAAAATTTTCCCGTTTCATTGGCTTACCCTACAAAGGATCAGAGAAAACAAGAATTTTCTGATTTGAAAATCTTACTTTCAATGACTGTTGAAAGAGTGAAAATGAGGAATTGTTAATGATCTTCTCCAGTATTAAATTGGAGACTCGCAGATGGAAGTTTCACCCCTGCGTGAGTCTGCGACTTGGCAATCTTATTACAATTATTGGGTTGTGAAATTAGCCTATTTTATTTCATAATAATACATTTTTTTATAATGTTCATTATTATTTTTATCTAATTTCTTTTATTTCTAAATTTATTGAAAAAAAAAAATTATGTCAACTTCTAAGGGGGGGGGGGCAGCTGCCCCCTGCCCCTACCTCCGTACGCCCATGATGGGTTGTATGGTTGTATTGTATCAATCAAGATTTTCCCTTCTTTGAGAGATTGGCTGTCGTTAGTAGAGATAGTCAGTCGTTTCCCGTCTCTGGAGGAATGATAATTGTCATTGCATTATACCCTAAATGATTAACTGGATGTTATTCACAGATGTTCTACGCCGTCACATGGTTGCGGAATCTGTAGGTTTTGGTTGAGAGTATCACTGTGCTAACCACACGTTACCTCTATCCTGGTCGATGATTATTCACCTCCGCTGTATAATAGTAGAGTGGATATGAAACTGACAACCAGCGGGCAGGCCTTCATGGGCTGTTGAGCCATTGTCAAACGAGCTGATAAGAAGACTGTCCAAGCAAAGAAGACTTTTTGGCAAGTTGGGAAATTTACTCCAGCCCGGTAAATATTGAACTAAAAATTATAAATTTGTTCTCAAATTGTAGAAAACACGCTGATATACTATTTGAAAACTAATTCATAATTTTTGAACTAATATTGACCGAGTTGGAGTCATTTTCTTGCCAAAAGTCTTCTTTGCTTGCACAAAGTGTATACGGTACAGTATAACTGAATTTGAAATAATAAACTTCTATTTTCAATCGATAGAAGTTGTAGAGAATCAAATTCTGAAAAAAATTTTAATAGCTGTCAGAAATTTCAAAATATTGTGACTGCACTAATTTTCAAATTAATAGCCTAATAACCATTTATTAGGCTCCGTGAAGTTGCAGTGCACATGTCCAAAAAGATTTGAAAAAAATCATCAGTAATCTATGATTTTTGCACAATCAGAATGTGCAAAAAAATAATTTTGTTTAATCACCGTTTTTTTTAAATGCATTTGAAGTTGCGGTCAAGGTCAAAAACCAATGTTATTTGCCCTATGCTGGAAGCGTGAAGTTGTAGTGCACATGTACGAAAAAAACTAAAAAAAATCAAGAATAATCTTCGATTTTTGCGTCGTCAGGAAATGCAATCACCATTTTTTTTTAAAAGCATTTTTTTTTAAACGCAATTGCGGTCAAGGTCATGCGTGAAAAATGTGGAACAACAAGAAATAAGCACAAATGCGTTGATTTTTGCGTTATTTTAAGTGGCAAATCAGATAATAATAACATATGCTATTGAGATTTATCGCTAATGAATTTTAAACAAGCACAGTTTAAACAAAAAATCATTTTTTCTTCATGATGAGTCATACAAATATAGGGAATTTGACTAAAAAATTATTAAAAATCTGAATGCATGGGTGTTTAGGTTATTTTTGGTGATAGATGTATTCAGTTTAACATCTATAACCACAAATGATGACAAATTATTTTTGCACAAGCACAGTTTTCACAAAAAAAATCATCTTCTTCATGGGGAGTCATACAAATATAGGGAATTCCACTGAAATCACCCTATAAAATATGAATGCATGGATGTTTGGATTTTTTTGTGACAGATGTATCGAGTAGGACATTTCTAATAACAAATGATCACGAACTATTTTTGCACAAGCACAGTTTTCACAAAAAAATTTTCTTCTTAATAGGGAGTGATAGAATTGTGGGGAATTCGACTAAAAAACAACTATAAAATCTGAATGCATGGGTGTTTGGGTTATTTATCATGACAGATGTATCAAGTATGACATCTTAAACCAAAAATGATCACAAACTATTTTTGCACAAGCACAGTTTTAACAAAAAAATTTTTCTTCTTAATAGGGAGTCATTGAAATTATTGGGGAATTCGACTAGAAAACCCCTATAAAATCTGAATGCATGGGTGTTTGGGTTATTTATCATGACAGATGTATCAAGTATGACATCTTAAACCAAAAATGATCACAAACTATTTTTGCACAAGCACAGTTTTCACGAAAAAACATTTTCTTCTTAATAGGGAGTCTTAGAAATATGGGGAATTCGACTGAAAAACCCCTATAAAATCTGAATAGATGGGTGTTTGGGTTATTTTGACAGATGTTGAATGGAGGATAACATTTATAACCACAAATGATCAGAAACTATTTTTGCTCAAACACAGTTTTCACGAAAAAAATTTTCTTCCTAATGGAGATTCATAGAATTATGTGGAATTCGACTAAAAAACACCTATAAAATCTGAAGGCATGGGTGTTTGGGTTCTTTTTCATGACAGATGTATCAAGTATGACATCTTGAACCAAAAATGATCACAAACTATTTTTGCACAAGCACAGTTTTCACGAAAAAAATTTTCTTCTTTATAGGGAGTCATACAATTTATTGGGAATTCGACTAAAAACACCTATAAAATCTGAATGCATGGGTGTTTGGGTTATTTATCATGACAGATGTATCAAGTATGACATCTCCAACCACAAATGACCACAAACTATTCTTGCACCAGCATAGTTTTCATGAAAAAAATTTTCTTCTTAATAGGTAGTCATAGAATTATTGGGAATTTGACTAGAAAACACCTATAAAATCTGAATGCATGGGTGTTCGGGTTTTTTTGGTCATAATTGTATTCAGTATAACATTGATAACCACAACAAATGATGACTAATTATTTTTGCACAAGCATATTTTTCACGTGAAAATTCTTCTTCTTCATGGGGAGTCATATAATTATGGAGATTCCGACTAAAAACACCTATAAAATCTGAATGCATGGGTGTTTGGGTCATTTTCCGTGATAGATGGATCAAGTATGACATTTCCAACCACAAATAATGACTAATTATTTTTGCACAAGCACAGTTTTAACGAAAAAAACTTTTCTTCTTAATAGGGAGTCATAGAATTATTTGGAATTCGACTAAAAAAAACCTATAAAATCTGAATGCATGAGAGTTTGGGTTATTTATCATGACAGATGTATCAAGTATGACATCTTCAAGTCCAAATGATCACAAAATATTTATGCACAAGCACAGTTTTCACGAAAAAAATTTTTCTTCTTAATAGGGAGTCATGAGAATTGGGGAATTCGACTAAAAAACACCTATAAAATCTGAATGCATGGGTGTTTGGGTTATTTTTGGTGATAGTTGTATTTAAGTGTAACATTCATAACCACAAATGATGACTAATTATTTTTGCACAAGCAAATTTTCGTAAAAATTCTTCTTCTTCATGGGGAGCCATACAAATATAGGGAATTCGACTAAAAAACACCTATTAATCCTGAATGCATGGGTGTTTGGGTTATTTATCATAATAGATGTATCAAGTATGACATCTTTAATCACAAATGATCACAAACTGTTTTCGCACAAACACATTTTTCACAAAAAAATTTTTTTTTCTCAATGGGGAGTCATTGAAATATGGGGAATTTGACTAAAAAACACCTATAAAATCTGAATGCATGGGTGTTTGGGTTATTTTTGGTGATAATTGTATTAAGTATAACATTGATAACCACAACAAATGATGACTAATCATTTTTGCACAAGCACAGTTTTCACGTGAAAATTCTTCTTCTTCATGGGGAGTCATACAAATATAGAGAATTCGACTATAAAACACCTATAAAATCTGAATGCATGGGTGTTTGGGTTATTTATCATGACAGATGTATCAAGAATGACATCTCCAACCACAAATGACCACAAACTATTCTTGCACCAGCACAGTTTTCATGAAAAAATTTTTCTTCTTAATAGAGAGTCATGAATTATTGGGAATTCGACTAAAAAACACCTATAAAATCTGAACGCATGGATGTTTGGGTTATTTATCATGACAGATGTATCAAGTATGACATCTCCAAACACAAATGACCACAAACTATTTTTGCACCAGCACAGTTTTCACGAAAAAATTTTTTTTCTTAATAGGGAGTCATAGAATTATTGGGAATTTGACTAAAAAACACCTATAAAATCTGAATGCATGGGTGTTTGGGTTCTTTCTCATGACAGATGTATCAAGTATGACATCTTAAAACAAAAATGATCACAAACTATTTTTGCACAAACACAGTTTTCACGAAAAAAATTTTTCTTCTTAGGGAGTCATTGAAATTATTGAAAACCTATAAAAAAGAATGACATCTCCAACCACAAATGACCACAAACTATTCTTGCACCAGCACAGTTTTCATGAAAAAATTTTTCTTCTTAATAGGGAGTCTTAGAATCATGATGAATTCGACTAAAAAACACCTTTAAAATCTGAACGCATGGGTGTTTGGGTTATTAATCATGACAGATGTATCAAGTATGACATCTCCAACCACAAATGACCACAAACTATTTTTGCACCAGCACAGTTTTCACGAAAAATATTTTCTTCTTAATAGGGAGTCATGGAATTATTGGGAATTCAACTTAAAAACACCTATAAAATCTGAATGCATGGGTGTTTTGATTATTTATCATGACAGATGTATCAAGTATGACATTTCCAACCACAAATGACCACAAACTATTTTTGCACCAGAACAATTTTCACGGAAAAAAATTTTTTTCTTAATAGGGAGTCATAGAATTATTGGGAATTTGACTAAAAAACACCTATAAAATCTGAATGTATGGGTGTTTGGGTTATTTATCATGACAGATGTATCAAGTATGACATCTTAAACCAAAAATGATCACAAACTATTTTTGCTCAAGCACAGTTTTCACGAAAAAAAATTTTCTTCTTAATAGGGAGTCATAGAATTATGATGAATTCGACTAAAAAACAACTATAAAATCTGAATACATGGGTGTTTGGGTTATTTTTGATAGATGTATCAAGTATGACATTCAACCACAAATGATCACTAAACTATTTTTGCACAAGCAAAATTTTCACGAAAAAAATTTTTCTTCTTAATGGTGAGTCATTGAAATATGGGGTATTTGACTAAAAAACACCTATAAAATCTGAATGCATGGGTGTTTGGGTCATTTATCATGACAGATGTATCAAGTATGACATCTTCAACCACAAATGACCACAAACTATTCTTGCACCAGCACAGTTTTCATGAAGAAATATTTCTTCTTAATGGGAGTCATAGAATTTGACTAAAAATATAAAATCTGAATGCATGGGTGTTTGGGTTATTTCCAGTGATTGATGTATCAAGTATAACATTGATAACCACAAATGATCACAAGCATTTTTGCACAAGCACAGTTTTCATGAAAAAAATTTTTCTTCTTAATAGGTAGTCATAGAATTATTGGGAATTTGACTAAAAAACACCTATAAAATCTGAACGCATGGGTGTTTGGGTTATTTATCATGACAGATGTATCAAGAATGACATCTCCAACCACAAATGATGACAAACTATTTTTGCACCAGCACAGTTTTCATGAAAAAAATTTTCTCTCTTAATAGGGAAGAATTATTGGGAATTCATGACTAAAAAACACCTATAAAATCTGAATGCATGGGTGTTTGGGTTATTTATCATGTCAGATGTATCAAGTATGACATCTTTAATCACAAATGATCACAAACTGTTTTTGCACAAACACATTTTTCACGAAAAAATTTTTTTTCTCAATGGGAGTCATTGAAATATGGGGAATTTGACTAAAAAACACCTATAAAATCTGAATGCATCGGTGTTTGGGTTTTTCTGTGATAATTGTATTCAGTATAACATTGATAACCACAACAAATGATGACTAATTATTTTTGCACAAGCACAGTTTTCTAAAAAATTCTTCTTCTTAATGGGGAGTCATGAAAATATAGGGAATTCGACTAAAAAACACTTATAAAATCTGAATGCATGGGTGTTTTGGTTATTTATCATGACATACGTATCAAGTATGACATCTCCAACCACAAATGATCACAAACTGTTCTTGCACAAGCACAGTTTTCACAAAAAAAAATTTTCTTCTTAATAGGCAGTCATAGAATTATTGGGAATTCGACTAAAAAACACCTATAAAATCTGAACGCATGAGAGTTTGGGTTATTTATCATGACAGATGTATCAAGTATGACATCTTCAACCCCAAATGATCACAAAATATTTATGCACAAGCACAGTTTTCACGAAAAAAAATTTTCTTCTCAATGGGGATTCATGGAATTATGTCAAATTCGACTAAAAAACACCTATAAAATCTGAATGCATGGGTGTTCGGGTTATTTTCCGTGATAGATGTATCAAGTATGACAACTTCAACCACAAATAATCACAAACTATTCTTGCAACAGCACAGTTTTCACGAAAAAATTTTTCTTCTTAATAGGGAGTCTTTGAAATATAGGGAATTCGACTAGAAAACCCCTATAAAATCTGAATAGATGGGTGTTTGGGTTATTTTTGGGGATAGTTGAATGAAGGATAACATTTATAACCACAAATGATCACAAACTATTTTCGCTCAAGGACAGTTTTCACAAAAAAAATTTTCTTCTTAATGGAGATTCATAGAATTATGTGGAATTCGACTAAAAAACACCTATAAAATCTGAAGGCATGGGTGTTTGGGTTCTTTTTCATGACAGATGTATCAAGTATGACATCTTGAACCAAAAATGATCACAAAATATTTTTGCACAAGCACAGTTTTCACGAAAAAAATTTTCTACTTTATAGGGAGTCATAGATTTATTGGGAATTTGACTAAAAACACCTATAAAATCTGAATGCATGGGTGTTTGGGTTATTTATCATGACAGATGTATCAAGTATGACATCTCCAACCACAAATGACCACAAACTATTCTTGCACCAGCATAGTTTTCATGAAAAAAATTTTCTTCTTAATAGGGAGTCAAAGAATTATTGAAAATTAAAATCTGAATGCAAGGGTGTTTGGGTTATTTCCAGTGATTGATGTATCAAGTATGACATCCTCAACCACAAATGATCACAAGCTGTTTTTGCACAAGCACAGTTTTCACAAAAAAAATTTTTCTTCTTAATAGGTAGTCATAGAATTATTGGGAATTTTAAAAAAAACACCTATAAAATCTGAATGCATGAGTGTTCGGGTTTTTTTGGTCATAATTGTATTCAGTATAACATTGATAACCACAACAAATGATGACTAATTATTTTTGCACAAGCACATTTTTCACGTGAAAATTCTTCTTCTTCATGGGGAGTCATAGAATTATGGGGAATCCGACTAAAAAACACCTTTAAAATCTGAATGCATGGGTGTTTGGGTCATTTTCCGTGATAGATGGATCAAGTATGACATTTCCAACCACAAATGATGACTAATTATTTTTGCACAAGCACAGTTTTAACGAAAAAAAATTTTCTTCTTAATAGGGAGTCATAGAATTATTTGGAATTCGACTAAAAAAAACCTATAAAATCTGAATGCATGAGAGTTTGGGTTATTTATCATGACAGATGTATCAAGTATGACATCTTCAAGCCCAAATGATCACAAAATATTTATGCACAAGCACAGTTTTCACAAAAAAATTTTTTCTTCTTAATAGGGAGTCATGAATTATTGGGAATTCGACTAAAAAACACCTATAAAATCTGAATGTATGGGTGTTTGGGTCATTTATCATGACAGATGTATCAAGTATGACATCTCCAACCACAAATGACCACAAACTATTCTTGCACCAGCACAGTTTTCATGAAAAAATTTTTCTTCTTAATAGGGAGTCATAGAATTATTGAAAATTAAAATCTGAACGCATGGGTGTTTGGGTTATTTCCAGTGATTGATGTATCAAGTATGACATCTTCAACCACAAATGATCACAAGCTGTTTTTGCACAAGCACAGTTTTCATGAAAAAAATTTTTCTTCTTAATAGGTAGTCATAGAATTATTGGGAATTTGACTAAAAAACACCTATAAAATCTGAACGCATGGGTGTTTGGGTTATTTATCATGACAGATGTATCAAGAATGACATCTCCAACCACAAATGATGACAAACTATTTTTGCACAGAAAAAAATTTTCTTCCTAATGGGGAGTCATACAATTATGTGGAATTCGACTAAAAAACACCCATAAAATCTGAATGCATGGGTGTTTGGGTTATTTTTGGTGATAGTTGTATTTATTGTAACATTCATACCCACAAATGATGACTAATTGTTTTTGCACAAGCACATTTTTCACGTAAAAATTCTTCTTCTTCATGGGGAGCCATACAAATATAGGGAATTCGACTAAAAAACACCTATTAAACCTGAATGCATGGGTGTTTGGGTTATTTATCATAACAGATGTATCAAGTATGACATCTTTAATCACAAATGATCACAAACTGTTTTTGCACAAACACATTTTTCATGAAAAAAATTTTTTTCTCAATGGGAGTCATTGAAATATGGGGAATTTGACTAAAAAACACCTATAAAATCTGAATGCATCGGTGTTTGGGTTTTTCTGTGATAATTGTATTCAGTATAACATTGATAACCACAACAAATGATGACTAATTATTTTTGCACAAGCACAGTTTTCACGTGAAAATTCTTCTTCATGGGGAGTCATACAAATATAGGGAATTTGACTAAAAAACACTTATAAAATCTGAATGCATGGGTGTTTTGGTTATTTATCATGACATACGTATCAAGTATGACATCCCCAACCACAAATGATCACAAACTGTTCTTGCACAAGCACAGTTTTCACGAAAAAAAATTTTCTTCTTAATAGGGAGTCATAGAATTATTGGGAATTCAACTAAAAAACACCTATAAAATCTGAACGCATGAGAGTTTGGGTTATTTATCATGACAGATGTATCAAGTATGACATCTTCAACCCCAAATGATCACAAAATATTTATGCACAAGCACAGTTTTCACGAAAAAAAATTTTCTTCTCAATGGGGATTCATGGAATTATGTCGAATTCGACTAAAAAACACCTATAAAATCTGAATGCATGGGTGTTTGGGTTATTTTCCGTGATAAATGTATCAAGTATGACAACTTCAACCACAAATGATCACAAACTGTTTTTGCACAAGCACAGTTTTCACGAAAAATAATTTTCTTCTTAATAGGGAGTCAGTATCGCGTTAGCTCTCGAACAGTGAAGACGTACGTAGTGTAGAAGTAGAAGTAGAAGTAGTGAGTCAGCAGTTAGTTGTTCACAGTAAAAGTGGAACAAAAACATTGCATCGAAATTCGGTTAACAACCGCCGTATCTATGCCAGCTAAGTGACCTACTTTCGCGCGGCCTTGTATTTTTCGTTTGCGTTTTGCATTTCCGCGGTCGCGAGGGCCAATTACGAGGTCCTTCCGAAAAGTATGTTCGCAAATTACGGACAATGACAACGTCAAGTGGGAATTTGTTAAAACTACCCAGTTTTCTTGCGCCCGGTTTTCACAGTTTTCACGAAAAAAATTTTCTACTTTATAGTGAGTCATAGAATTATGGGGAATTCGACTAAAAAACACCTATAAAATCTGAATGCATGGGTGTTTGGGTTATTTCCTGTGATAGATGTATCAAGTATGACATTTCGTACCACAAATGATCACAAACTGTTTTTGCACAAAAACAGTTTTCACGAAAAAAAATTTTCTACTTTATAGGGAGTCATAGAATTATTGGGAATTCAACTAAAAAACACCTATAAAATCTGAACGCATGGAAGTCTGGGTTATTTATCATGACAGATATATCAAGAATGACATCTTCAACCACAAATGATCACAAACTATTTTTCCACAAGCACAGTTTTAACAAAAAAAATTTTCTTCTTAATAGGGAGTCATGAATTATTGGGAATTTGACTAAAAAACACCTATAAAATCTGAATGCATGGGTGTTTGGGTTATTTATCATAACAGATGTATCAGGTATGACATCTTTAAACACAAATAATCACAAACTATTCTTGCACCAGCACAGTTTTCACGAAAAAATTTTTCTTCTTAATAGGGAGTCTTTGAAATATGGGGAATTCGACTAGAAAACCCCTATAAAATCTGAATAGATGGGTGTTTGGGTTATTTTTGGGGATAGTTGAATGGAGGATAACATTCATAACCACAAATGATCACAAACTATTTTTGCTCAAACACAGTTTTCACGAAAAAAATTTTCTTCTTAATGGAGATTCATAGAATTATGTGGAATTCGACTAAAAAACACCTATAAAATCTGAAGGCATGGGTGTTTGGGTTTTTTTTCATGACAGATGTATCAAGTATGACATCTTGAACCAAAAATGATCACAAACTATTTTTGCACAAGCACAGTTTTCACGAAAAAAATTTTCTACTTTATAGGGAGTCATAGATTTATTGGGAATTCGACTAAAAACACCTATAAAATCTGAATGCATGGGTGTTTGGGTTATTTATCATGACAGATGTATCAAGTATGACATCTTCAAGCCCAAATGATCACAAAATATTTATGCACAAGCACAGTTTTCACGAAAAAAATTTTTCTTCTTAATAGGGAGTCATGAATTATTGGGAATTCGACTAAAAAACACCTATAAAATCTGAATGCATGGGTGTTTGGGTTATTTTTGGTGATAGTTGTATTTATTGTAACATTCATACCCACAAATGATGACTAATTATTTTTGCACAAGCAAATTTTTCACGTAAAAATTCTTCTTCTTCATGGGGAGCCATACAAATATAGGGAATTCGACTAAAAAACACCTATTAAACCTGAATGCATGGGTGTTTGGGTTATTTATCATAACAGATGTATCAAGTATGACATCTTTAATCACAAATGATCACAAACTGTTTTTGCACAAACACATTTTTCACAAAAAAAATTTTTTTTCTCAATGGGGAGTCATTGAAATATGGGAAATTCGACTAAAAAACACCTATAAAATCTGAATGCATGGGTGTTTGGGTTATTTTTGGTGATAATTGTATTAAGTATAACATTGATAACCACAACAAATGATGACTAATTATTTTTGCACAAGCACAGTTTTCACGTGAAAATTCTTCTTCTTCATGGGGAGTCATACAAATATAGAGAATTCGACTATAAAACACCTATAAAATCTGAATGCATGGGTGTTTGGGTTATTTATCATGACAGATGTATCAAGTATGACATCTTTAAACACAAATGACCACAAACTATTTTTGCACCAGCACAGTTTTCACGAAAAAATTTTTTTTCTTAATAGGGAGTCATAGAATTATTGGGAATTTGACTAAAAAACACCTATAAAATCTGAATGCATGGGTGTTTGGGTTATTTATCATGACAGATGTATCAAGTATGACATCTCCAACCACAAATGACCACAAACTATTCTTGCACCAGCATAGTTTTCATGAAAAAAATTTTCTTCTTAATAGGGAGTCATAGAACTATTGAAAATTAAAATCTGAACACATGGGTGTTTGGGTTATTTCCAGTGATTGATGTATCACTAAAGTATGTACATTGTTGTATCAAGTATGACATCTTGAACCAAAAATGATCACAAACTATTTTTGCACAAGCACAGTTTTCACGAAAAAAATTTTCTACTTTATAGGGAGTCATAGATTTATTGGGAATTCGACTAAAAACACCTATAAAATCTGAATGCATGGGTGTTTGGGTTATTTCCAGTGATTGATGTATCACTAAAGTATGTACATTGTTGTATCAAGTATGACATCTTGAACCAAAAATGATCACAAACTATTTTTGCACAAGCACAGTTTTCACGAAAAAAATTTTTTACTTTATAGGGAGTCATAGATTTATTGGGAATTTGACTAAAAAACACCTATAAAATCTGAATGCATGGGTGTTTGGGTTATTTATCATGACAGATGTATCAAGTATGACATATTAAACCAAAAATGATCACAATATATTTTTGCTCAAGCACAGTTTTCACGAAAAAAAATTTTCTTCTTAATAGGGAGTCATAGAATTATGATGAATTCGACTAAAAAACAACTATAAAATCTGAATACATGGGTGTTTGGATTATTTCTCATGACAGATGTATCAAGTATGACATTTCCAACCACTAATGATCACAAACTATTTTTCCACAAGCACAATTTTCACGAAAAAAATTTTTCTTCTTAATGGTGAGTCATTGAAATATGGGGTATTTGACTAAAAAACACCTATAAAATCTGAATGCATGGGTGTTTGAGTTATTTTTGGTGATAATTGTATTAAGTATAACATTGATAACCACAACAAATGATGACTAATTATTTTTGCACAAGCACAGTTTTCACGTGAAAATTCTTCTTCTTCATGGGGAGTCGTACAAATATAGGGAATTCGACTAAAAAACACTTATAAAATCTGAATGTATGGGTGTTTTGGTTATTCATCATGACAGACGTATCAAGTATGACATCTCCAATCACAAATGATGACTAATTATTTTTGCACAAGCACAGTTTTCACGTGAAAATTCTTCTTCTTCATGGGGAGTCATACAAATATAGGGAATTCGACTAAAAAACACCTATAAAATCTGAATGCATGGGTGTTTGGGTTATTCATCATGACAGATGTATCAAGAATGACATCTTTTACCACAAATGATTACAAACTGTTTTTGCACAAGCACAGTTTTCACGAAAAAAATTTTCTACTTTATAGGGAGTCATAGAATTATGGGGAATTCGACTAAAAAACACCTATAAAATCTGAATGCATAAGTGTTTGGGTTATTTCCTGTTATAGATGTATCAAGTATGACATTTTGAACCACAAATGATCACAAACTGTTTTTGCACAAGAACAGTTTTCATGAAAAAAAATTTTCTACTTTATAGGGAGTCATAGAATTAATGGGAATTCAACTAAAAAACACCTATAAAATCTGAACGCATGGACGTTTGGGTTATTTATCATGACAGATATATCAAGTATGACATCTCCAACCACAAATGATCACAAATTATTTTTCCACAAGCACAGTTTTAACAAAAAAAATTTTCTTCTTAATAGGGAGTCATGAATTATTGGGAATTCGACTAAAAAACACCTATAAAATCTGAATGCATGGGTGTTTGGGTCATTTATCATGACAGATGTATCAAGTATGACATCTCCAAACACAAATAATCACAAACTATTCTTGCACCAGCACAGTTTTCACGAAAAAATTTTTCTTCTTAATAGGGAGTCATTGAAATATGGGGAATTCGAATAGAAAACCCCTATAAAATCTGAATAGATGGGTGTTTGGGTTATTTTTGGGGATAGTTGAATGAAGGATAACATTTATAAGCACAAATGATCACAAACTATTTTTGCTCAAGCACAGTTTTCACAAAAAAAATTTTCTTCTTAATGGAGATTCATAGAATTATGTGGAATTCGAATAAAAAACACCTATAAAATCTGAAGGCATGGGTGTTTGGGTTCTTTTTCATGACAGATGTATCAAGTATGACATCTTGAACCAAAAATGATCACAAAATATTTTTGCACAAGCACAGTTTTTACGAAAAAAATTTTCTACTTTTTAGGGAGTCATAGATTTATTGGGAATTCGACTAAAAACACCTATAAAATCTGAATGCATGGGTGTTTGGGTTATTTATCATGACAGATGTATCAAGTATGACATCTCCAACCACAAATGACCACAAACTATTCTTGCACCAGCATAGTTTTCATGAAAAAAATTTTCTTCTTAATAGGGAGTCATAGAACTATTGAAAATTAAAATCTGAACACATGGGTGTTTGGGTTATTTCCAGTGATTGATGTATCAAGTATGACATCTTCAACCACAAATGATCACAAGCTGTTTTTGCACAAGCACAGTTTTCACAAAAAAAATTTTTCTTCTTAATAGGTAGTCATAGAATTATTGGGAATTTGACTAAAAAACACCTATAAAATCTGAATGCATGGGTGTTTGGGTTATTTATCATGACAGATGTATCAAGTATGACATCTCCAACCACAAATGACCACAAACTATTCTTGCACCAGCATAGTTTTCATGAAAAAAATTTTCTTCTTAATAGGGAGTCATAGAACTATTGAAAATTAAAATCTGAACACATGGGTGTTTGGGTTATTTCCAGTGATTGATGTATCAAGTATGACATCTTCAACCACAAATGATCACAAGCTGTTTTTGCACAAGCACAGTTTTCACAAAAAAAATTTTTCTTCTTAATAGGTAGTCATAGAATTATTGGGAATACAACTAAAAAACACCTATAAAATCTGAATGCATGAGTGTTCCGGTTTTTTTGGTGATAATTGTATTCAGTATAACATTGATAACCACAACAAATGATGACTAATTATTTTTGCACAAGCACATTTTTCACGTGAAAATTCTTCTTCTTCATGGGGAGTCATAGAATTATGGGGAATCCGACTAAAAAACACCTATAAAATCTTAATGCATGGGTGTTTGGGTCATTTTCCGTGATAGATGGATCAAGTATGACATTTCCAACCACAAATGATGACTAATTATTTTTGCACAAGCACAGTTTTAACGAAAAAAAATTTTCTTCTTAATAGGGAGTCATAGAATTATTTGGAATTCAACTAAAAAAAACCTATAAAATCTGAACGCATGAGAGTTTGGGTTATTTATCATGACAGATGTATCAAGTATGACATCTTCAAGCCCAAATGATCACAAAATATTTATGCACAAGCACAGTTTTCACGAAAAAAATTTTTCTTCTTAATAGGGAGTCATGAATTATTGGGAATTCAACTAAAAAACACCTATAAAATCTGAATGCATGGGTGTTTGGGTCATTTATCATGACAGATGTATCAAGTATGACATCTCCAACCACAAATGACCACAAACTATTCTTGCACCAGCACAGTTTTCATGAAAAAATTTTTCTTCTTAATAGGGAGTCATAGAATTATTGAAAATTAAAATCTGAATGCATGGGTGTTTGGGTTATTTCCAGTGATTAATGTATCAAGTATGACATCTTCAACCACAAATGATCACAAGCTGTTTTTGCACAAGCACAGTTTTCATGAAAAAAATTTTTCTTCTTAATAGGTAGTCATAGAATTATTGGGAATTTGACTAAAAAACACCTATAAAATCTGAACGCATGGGTGTTTGGGTTATTTATCATGACAGATGTATCAAGAATGACATCTCCAACCACAAATGATGACAAACTATTTTTGCACGGAAAAAAATTTTCTTCCTAATGGGGAGTCATACAATTATGTGGAATTCGACTAAAAAACACCCATAAAATCTGAATGCATGGGTGTTTGGGTTATTTTTGGTGATAGTTGTATTTATTGTAACATTCATACCCACAAATGATGACTAATTGTTTTTGCACAAGCACATTTTTCACGTAAAAATTCTTCTTCTTCATGGGGAGCCATACAAATATAGGGAATTCGACTAAAAAACACCTATTAAACCTGAATGCATGGGTGTTTGGGTTATTTATCATAACAGATGTATCAAGTATGACATCTTTAATCACAAATGATCACAAACTGTTTTTGCACAAACACATTTTTCACGAAAATTTTTTTTTTTTCTCAATGGGGAGTCATTGAAATATGGGGAATTTGACTAAAAAACACCTATAAAATCTGAATGCATCGGTGTTTGGGTTTTTCTGTGATAATTGTATTCGATATAACATTGATAACCACAACAAATGATGACTAATTATTTTTGCACAAGCACAGTTTTCATGTGAAAATTCTTCTTCTTCATGGGGAGTCATACAAATATAGGGAATTCGACTAAAAAACACCTATAAAATCTGAATGCATGGGTGTTTGGGTTATTTATCATGACAGATGTATCAAGTATGACATCTTCAACCACAAATGATCACAAACTGTTTTTGCACAAGCACAGTTATCACAAAAAAATTTTCTACTTTATAGGGAGTCATAGAATTATTGGGAATTCGACTAAAAAACACCTATAAAATCTGAACGCATGAGAGTTTGGGTTATTTATCATGACAGATGTATCAAGTATGACATCTTCAACCCCAAATGATCACAAAATATTTATGCACAAGCACAGTTTTCACGAAAAAAAATTTTCTTCTCAATGGGGATTCATGGAATTATGTCGAATTCGACTAAAAAACACCTATAAAATCTGAATGCATGGGTGTTCGGGTTATTTTCCGTGATAGATGTATCAAGTATGACAACTTCAACCACAAATAATCACAAACTATTCTTGCACCAGCACAGTTTTCACAAAAAAATTTTTCTTCTTAATAGGGAGTCTTTGAAATATGGGGAATTCGACTAGAAAACCCCTATAAAATCTGAATAGATGGGTGTTTGGGTTATTTTTGGGGATAGTTGAATGAAGGATAACATTTATAACCACAAATGATCACAAACTATTTTTGCTCAAGCACAGTTTTCACGAAAAAAATTTTCTTCTTAATGGAGATTCATAGAATTATGTGGAATTCAAATAAAAAACACCTATAAAATCTGAAGGCATGGGTGTTTGGGTTCTTTTTCATGACAGATGTATCAAGTATGACATCTTGAACCAAAAATGATCACAAAATATTTTTGCACAAGCACAGTTTTCACGAAAAAAATTTTCTACTTTATAGGGAGTCATAGATTTATTGGGAATTCGACTAAAAACACCTATAAAATCTGAATGCATGAGTGTTTGGGTTATTTATCATGATAGATGTATCAAGTATGACATCTCCAACCACAAATGACCACAAACTATTCTTGCACCAGCATAGTTTTCATGAAAAAAATTTTCTTCTTAATAGGGAGTCATAGAATTATTGAAAATTAAAATCTGAACGCATGGGTGTTTGGGTTATTTCCAGTGATTGATGTATCAAGTATGACATCTTCAACCACAAATGATCACAAGCTGTTTTTGCACAAGCACAGTTTTCACAAAAAAAATTTTTCTTCTTAATAGGTAGTCATAGAATTATTGGGAATTCGACTAAAAAACACCTATAAAATCTGAATGCATGAGTGTTCGGGTTTTTTTGGTGATAATTGTATTCAGTATAACATTGATAACCACAACAAATGATGACTAATTATTTTTGCACAAGCACATTTTTCACGTGAAAATTCTTCTTCTTCATGGGGAGTCATAGAATTATGGGGAATCCGACTAAAAAACACCTATAAAATCTGAATGCATGGGTGTTTGGGTCATTTTCCGTGATAGATGGATCAAGTATAACATTTCCAACCACAAATGATGACTAATTATTTTTGCACAAGCACAGTTTTAACGAAAAAAAATTTTCTTCTTAATAGGGAGTCATAGAATTATTTGGAATTCAACTAAAAAAAACCTATAAAATCTGAACGCATGAGAGTTTGGGTTATTTATCATGACAGATGTATCAAGTATGACATCTTCAAGCCCAAATGATCACAAAATATTTATGCACAAGCACAGTTTTCACGAAAAAAATTTGTCTTCTTAATAGGGAGTCATGAATTATTGGGAATTCGACTAAAAAACACCTATAAAATCTGAATGCATGGGTGTTTGGGTCATTTATCATGACAGATGTATCAAGTATGACATCTTCAACCACAAATGATCACAAGCTGTTTTTGCACAAGCACAGTTTTCATGAAAAAAATTTTTCTTCTTAATAGGTAGTCATAGAATTATTGGGAATTTGACTAAAAAACACCTATAAAATCTGAACGCATGGGTGTGTGGGTTATTTATCATGACAGATGTATCAAGAATGACATCTCCAACCACAAATGATGACAAACTATTTTTGCACGGAAAAAAATTTTCTTCCTAATGGGGAGTCATACAATTATGTGGAATTCGACTAAAAAACACCCATAAAATCTGAATGCATGGGTGTTTGGGTTATTTTTGGTGATAGTTGTATTTATTGTAACATTCATACCCACAAATGATGACTAATTGTTTTTGCACAAGCACAGTTTTCACGTAAAAATTCTTCTTCTTCATGGGGAGCCATACAAATATAGGGAATTCGACTAAAAAACACCTATTAAACCTGAATGCATGGGTGTTTGGGTTATTTATCATAACAGATGTATCAAGTATGACATCTTTAATCACAAATGATCACAAACTGTTTTTGCACAAACACATTTTTCACAAAAAAATTTTTTTTTCTCAATGGGGAGTCATTGAAATATGGGGAATTTGACTAAAAAACACCTATAAAATCTGAATGCATCGGTGTTTGGGTTTTTCTGTGATAATTGTATTCAGTATAACATTGATAACCACAACAAATGATGACTAATTATTTTTGCACAAGCACCTTTTTCACGTGAAAATTCTTCTTCATGGGGAGTCATACAAATATAGGGAATTTGACTAAAAAACACTTATAAAATCTGAATGCATGGGTGTTTTGGTTATTTATCATGACATACGTATCAAGTATGACATCTCCAACCACAAATGATCACAAACTGTTCTTGCACAAGCACAGTTTTCACGAAAAAAAATTTTCTTCTTAATAGGGAGTCATAGAATTATTGGGAATTCAACTAAAAAACACCTATAAAATCTGAACGCATGAGAGTTTGGGTTATTTATCATGACAGATGTATCAAGTATGACATCTTCAACCCCCAATGATCACAAAATATTTATGCACAAGCACAGTTTTCACGAAAAAAAATTTTCTTCTCAATGGGGATTCATGGAATTATGTCGAATTCGACTAAAAAACACCTATAAAATCTGAATGCATGGGTGTTTGGGTTATTTTCCGTGATAGATGTATCAAGTATGACAACTTCAACCACAAATGATCACAAACTGTTTTTGCACAAGCACAGTTTTCACGAAAAATAATTTTCTTTTTAATAGGGAGTCAGTATCGCGTTAGCTCTCGAACAGTGAAGACGTACGTAGTGTAGAAGTAGAAGTAGAAGTAGTGAGTCAGCAGTTAGTTGTTCACAGTAAAAGTGGAACAAAAACATTGCATCGAAATTCGGTTAACAACCGCCGTATCTATGCCAGCTAAGTGACCTACTTTCGCGCGGCCTTGTATTTTTCGTTCGCGTTTTGCATTTCCGCGGTCGCGAGGGCCAATTACGAGGTCCTTCCGAAAAGTATGTTCGCAAATTACGGACAATGACAACGTCAAGTGGGAATTTGTTAAAACTACCCAGTTTTCTTGCGCCCGAGTTTGAAGAGCAAGAGATCGAGGAAGATAAAAACGAGATCATGGACACCACCAACACAACTGTGATCCAGTGTTCACCGGATCGTTATATAAAATCTAATAAGCTCCAATCTGCAGCAGAGACGGCGCTCTTCCTCGCCTGGAAGGAGTCGGATGAGAATAGGAAGCAGTTAGAGAAGAGCAACGCAGATCTTATGCGGAAAATGGAAGATTTGGAATCACGATTCAAGAAAATCGAACACAACATCAATATCCAACAGCCAAGCAGTCCAGTAGTTGTCGAGAACTACTCAACAAACGAAGAGGAGTTGGCAAAAGAGACAGAGTGGATCAGAGTTTGCAACAAACGTGTTACAAAGAAGAGGAAACTGAATAACACCTTGTCTCCTGAGCCGAAGAAAGAGCCTGCTGGTAGTAATCGCCAGGTAAATAAAATCGTTGCAACTGAATCGTCCAACGTTAATGAAGAAAATAAAAAGAAAAAGGAAAAGTCACCTCCACCCATCATAGTAGACGGTATTAAGAGTTTGGATACTCTCTTGAAGAGCCTGAAAAAAGTGTCAGCAGCTGAAAAATTAAGGATAAAGCTCTTGAGTAAAGAGTCTTTCAAAGTAAATGCGATTGACTCAGAAGCATATTGTAATATTACGAAAGGATTGATAAATGATGGCCATAACTGGCACTCATATGAAAACAAACAGTCCAGACCAATAAGAGTGATAGTAAAAAAACTCCATCACTCCTGCAACACAGAATCCATAAAGGATGACTTAAAGGCAAAAGGATTGCAAGTATTAGAGGTAGTAAATAAGCTAAAGTGGAAAACCAAAGAGCCATTAGACATATTCATGGTTTCATTCAGTTCAGAGGAGAATATAAAAAAAGTGTTTGAACTTGGAAATATTTTGGGTTGTAAAGTGGAGGTTGAGGCATTGAAAAAAAACAATCTAATACCACAGTGCAAAAATTGTCAAAATTACAACCATACCCATAAATATTGTAATAAAGAAGCCAGGTGTGTCAAGTGTGCTGGTAAACATGAAACGAAAGATTGCCTGAAGCCCAGGGATGCCCTACCAAAGTGCATTCATTGTGGAGAAGGACACCCAGCAAGCTACCGCGGATGTGCTGTGGCAATTGAGTTACAGAAAATCAGGAACTCAAGTAGGGCAACCACAAAGAATTTACCATCAAGAAATGTAAATAATTCTCAAGCTCAAACTCCTATTAAATCACATGCTGAAATACCAAATAAGAGAAGACTGACCTTCGCCGAGATCGTTTCCAATGAGAATAGGCAACAGATTAAGAAAGATGAAGGAGAGGAAAGAACCCAGAAAATTCTACAAATCATCCTAACCGAACTTGATACGGTAACCAGCAGAGAATTATTTCATACTAGTCGAGTCATTCTAGGGTTGGAGGTGGAACTAATTGCAACAAAGATGTTTTATGGTGGAAATGGTAGCTGACACCCTCCTATTTAACGTGTAAAAAATCCCACTCTCAACTCGTGTCGGAAAGTTGTTTTTTTGGCCGCCATATTGGAAAATTTTGCTCATTTTTTGGTTTTCTTGGAATAACGTCAAAACGAAGCGTCGGACAAAAAAACTTACTGAACCTTTTGTAATGAGAATTGTAATGAGTCTTGAATTGTAGAACACAATTTTATCTCTTATTTGCATATAATATTACTACAATTATCTGTTTAATAAGAGGAAAAAATATTAGTTCTTATGAGGTAAAGAATCGTCCATAATTCTACTCATTTCACTTTTCAATCATATTGTAATCGAACAAAGTGATTCAAAAGGTCGATGAGACAATCTAGCATGTAGAACTAATCTTTCTCTACAATTTGAGCCCAAATACGAGACTTAATCTTGCTCCATTCTTGATTTAGAGGCTATTGATTGTCTGACAAATCATTAAAAAAATAGATGTATTGAATTTCACCATTTATTTAAGTTGATGTAACTATTCTGAATGCGTGATGACATAAACCTTATTCATAGGAAATCGAAGAGTAAGAATTTTGCTACATTTTTATTGTATTTTCATTTTTTTTTATCACGAAGGACTTTGAAGATATACTCATTTGTAAGCAAAAAACTAAATTTTTTTTGTATATGATGGAAAAGTCAATATTCTCTCAGGAGTTATTTTCCACAATTCTGACCAAATTTGACATATGGTATATGAATTCAGACCGCTTTGATGAGCTGAAAAGGATGAAATATGGTTTGTTGAGATCCGATGACTTTTACAATAGTTAGAGGTATCCTTAGATTGAGATCCTTGAAGGGTCCTTAATATTGAAAATAACCTTAATTCAGGTCGGTGAGTAGCTTATCTGCTAGAAATTGATCTGAAAAATATTATTATCAGAGAAAATATCAATACAAGGACGGTATAAATTTTTTTAGAGACCATTTCCCCCGAAAATAGTGTTTTTTTAAATACAAGGATATCTTTTAATTGCTCCAGTTCAAAAACTATACAAGGAAGAAAGGTCTACTTGGTCTCAAATTGTAGAGGACAAAATTATCCCCAGAGGGATTTTGAATTGAACAACTCAAAGGAATATGTCAAAAGATCTGAGCGAACAAAAACTGATAATAGTCAATTACAGTTTATCTTGAAAATTAACCTATTTTTTGAAAAATCCTAACTCGGTTTCTAGTAAAGATAAAGAGATGATTCCACCACCATTCTCTTGCAAATTTTATTTACTAAAAAAAAGGTTCAGTAAGTTTTTTTGTCCGACGCTTCGTTTTGACGTTATTCCAAGAAAACCAAAAAATGAGCAAAATTTTCCA